>VDFB02270651.1:100175851-100361135 GCA_007258455.2 Sequoia sempervirens | reverse complement strand
AACTTCAAGTTGCTTGTAATTTTTTATTCAAACCACCTAAACTCCATTTACATTTGAATGTTTTTGGCTCCAAACTAAAGAGGCTCTATTTATGGAAGCGGGTTTCCTAATTTTTTGGGTAACTTTTTGGGGACAAGCTCGCATATTGCGAAAGGGTGATTTTGTAGCTTTCTGTAACTTGCATATGTTGTAGAACTTGGGGATTTGAGATCCTCTACATGTAAGAAGCTCCATTTTCTAAATAATAAAATTATTCTCTTATTTTTGGGTTATTTCTAAGTCTCGGGTTGTGCCTTCATCACTTTGATTAATCTTTTTATAGTTCATGTGGTAGATTATATGGATGGAAAAGGATGTCATGCATAAATAAAGGAAGGGTAGATCTCTACCTAATTTGAAAAGATGTTGGGAACTATCAGTGGGATCTAATACACTTGAAGAGTTGAAAAATTATCTAAAAATAATGTACTCTTTAGAGTCTAGAAAGGAAAGAGCTTTTGAATCTGAGGATCACATGAATTTTTAAGACACGCCATCCTTACCAAGGCTATGGTTACTCACTAGATTGATTACGAAGAAGATGTTACAGTCAAAAAATGTTTCACTCCTCAAGAGGTATATGAGAGGAAGAGAAAATAGGAAATTATTAAAAGGCTTGAGGAAGAAAGAAAGATGAAACACAGGGATTTCTTGGGTATTTCATAGAGGAAGAACATCCTCTCAAGAGGATTGAAATGATGATTGATAAGTTTCATGAATTATATAAGTCTGCAGCGGAGATGGGGATGGGGAGACCTGCCAAACTACCTCCCAAAAGGGGGAGTGGTAATGTAATTATAGAACCAACTTTGGATACTATTTCACTATGTCATGCTTCTCCAAGATCACCTCTTGAACAACCACCTTTTAGAAAATAAAATACACAAGAGATAGATCCACTTGTTTCCTATGAAATAAGTGATGAGGTTGGAGATACAAAAGAAGCAATTAATGTGTTAAGACATTTCATGGATGATGTTGAAGAGGACCAACCTATTCGTAAAATTGAAGACCACAGACTTGAAGCTAGATCTAATATTTAGGTACAAGGAGAAAGAGAAATGCATGAGGATGAGAGGGTAATTGTAGCTCTTAGGTTCTTAGAAGATGATGAATTTATCAAAACCACTAAATTTAAAGACTTTTGGATTAAGATGAAAATGAGAGAGTTTGAAGCCAGGGTTGAAATAAATAAGATGGGAGCCGAGGAATCCCAACATGACTAGATAGTATCCCAAACTTTTAATTAATTAAGGATTGATAATATTGATGTCAGACCACAAGAGGCTAAAGAAATGGTTTTGAAAAGTAATATACTTATTGTCCCTAATATGGAATTAAATAAAATGTTTTTACTTGATCAAGTGAGAACACATGAAGAGCCAATGTTGTGTTGGATGTTGTGGATGTGTTGTTGATATGTGGTTGTCATTGATGTGAACACTATTAGCATTTTATGTATTAAAGGTTGTATATGTTGAGGATATTGAGAAAATGGTAAAAGAAAGTGTTCCAGGTTCCCAGTGGAACTGTGCAGGTCATGAAGGCGTCTTGTTCTTTACATTGAATTTTAGCTGTTGTAGACTAAAGGGTTTATTCTTGAGAGTATCTAGATCATCTACCAGAAGTTTCAGAGGTTTGTGTATAGATTTGATCATGTTGTGGTCTGGCAGTGTTCCTGAGTGAAGTTTGAGTGATTTTGGTAATCTTAGTTGCTACAGATTTTCTCTATTTTTTCTTGATGTTTTTTGGATGTGTCTAGATCGTGCTCTATCTTTTTAGTACGCCCACATTAATCAGTGTGCTTGTGGTCAAAGAAATTTTCTTGCGCATGTTTTATTTTTCATGTTCTTGGCCGACATGATGATGGTAGTGTGTTGTGGATCTTCAAGGTAAAATTAATTGAAGTCTTTTTGTGTTGGAGATATTAATACGGGTCTCCACTATGTTGTATCTGACCTTGGTGGATTTGCATTAAAAATTTATTTTTAAATTTGGGCCGACATTGCAAATATGTTTTATTTTCCTGGCCAACTAAGTTGTTGATGAAATATCATGTACCAGATATATAAGAGTGATTTCTTCATCTATGCAAAGTGTGCTTTGTGTGTTGGGTGTGCACCTATGTGTGTATGTGTGAATATCATTTGATTGCAAAGTAGAGTGTGAAGAAGATCAAGTGAAGTGTGAAGTAGTTTGTGAAGGAGTTTTTTGTGCTTAATTGGAACTGTAATCAGTCTTGTGTAGAAGCTATTTTCTCAATTCATACCCTCTAGATTTTAATCTTATTTTGTAGTGTTGGGCAGTGAATCGATTCTATAATTAAGCAGTGAGCTCTAGGCAGTGTGCCTAAATGCATGTGCATTCCCCTTTATTGATTTCATTATAATTTTAACAGGGTATAATATTGTGGACTAACATCCACCATGGTTTTTCCCCTAACAGGGTTTCCACATAAAAATCTTGGTGTTCTTTATCTCTCTGATGTGTTAATTATTTATGATTAATTGCTTATTCATCAGATCTGAGATTAAGTTAAGTAAAATTTGAAAATTTTATTATTTTGTGACAACTGATTCACCCTCCCCTCTCAATTTTCTGTCCTTTTTTTTCCAACAATTGGTATCAAAGCAGGTTCCTCTAAAGAAGTCTAAAATCTTGAGGTGATCTGAGATGACAACATTCAAGAAGGACAGTCCAAGATTTGATGGAACTAACTACTCACTGTGGAAAGTAAGGATGCAATGTCACCTAAGGTGTATTGGCGAAGCCTACTAGAAGATTAAAAAAGGCCCATATGTTATTCCTCGGAATGATCCCTCCATTGCTAATTAGATCAAAGATGTTGAAAAAAATATCAGGGCTATTGAAGCTTTGGTGAGTGCTTTGACAAATTTAGAGATGGAAAATGTGGTAGGATTGCATAAAGCTCATAAGATTTGGATGAAGTTAGAAACTTTGTATGAAGGAGATGCAAAGGTGAAGATGGCTAAGCTATAGAGTTTAAAAGGCAAGTATGAGAATTTGAAGATGGGTGAAGATGAAAATATCACTTCTTTTATGCAGAGTAAATGAAATAGTAATGGGTATTACATGTGTTAGTGGTTCTCTAGATGAGGATGAAATTGTGGCTAAGATACTTAGATCCTTTCCTCCCTCCTAAAAAGTGAAGGCTCACACTATTGAAGAGCTCAAATCAGTAACAAAGATGTCAAGAGACACGCTGGTTGGTAAGCTTGCTACTTTTGAATTAAGTGAATTTGGTGAATCTATTTCAAAAACTGAATCTACATTCAAGGCTACTATATCCGGAAGTAACAAGAAAAGATATGGTTTGGGAGAATGTTCCAGAAAGATATCCAAGTATGATGAAGAACTGAAGAAGCTTGAAGATAAAGAAAGAGAAGTAGAAGAATTGGAAGCACTAATTGTAAAGAAAGAAGGTAGAGGAAAAGGTAAGTTTGAGGGAGTGTTACCTATTAAATGTTTTTCATGCAGTAAAATAGGTCATTTTGCATCAAGATGTCCTGAAATAGTTCCTAGATCTAAGCCTAAGAAGTCTAGATTCCAAAATAAATGTTACTTTGCTGAAGGAGTGACTGATGATGAGTCTAATAAAGATAATGGAAATGAAGATGAATGGGTTTTCATTGCTACCATTGAAAATAGTCATGTGGCTATGGAATCTACTAAAGATGAGAAAGCTCTTGCAGCCCGAGTTGAAGAAAAAGATGAATGGGTTATTGACAGTGGATGCTCACATCATATGAATGGTGATAAAACTTTTTTGTAAGTCTAGAGAAATATGATGGTGGTGTTGTAAGATTTGGAGACAACAATGCTAGTGTTATTCGTGGAAGAGGTTATATTTTCCTTGGTGGTAAGGATAACACTGATGATGTTCTTTATGTTGAAGGACTAAAGCCCAATCTTTTGAGTGTTGGATAGATGGTGGAAAAGGGCTATGATCTACAATTCAAATATGGAAGATGCAAGATACATGGAAGTTCTGGCAATATGATTGCTACTGGTAGAAAGAAAAAGGTAATATTTTTCACCTGAATACTGATAGTGGGAGTTGTTTAATTGCTTAAGTAGATGAAAGTTGGTCATGGAATAGGAGATTGTGTCATGTAAATTTTGACAACACTTTCAAGGTAATTTCCACTCAAGCAGTAAGAGATATACCTAAGTTAGTGAAGCCTACTAACACAATTTGTAAAGAGTGTCAAATGGGTAAACAGACTAGAGTCTCCTTCCAAAGCAAACAGTTTAATTCAAATGATATGTTGGAGTTGCTACATACTGACCTATGTGGTCCCTCTAGAGTTAGAAGTATTCATGGAGAAAGGTACTTTATGTTGATTATTGATGATTACTCTAGAATGATATGGGTTTCCTTCTTAAGAGAAAAATGTGAAGCACTAGAAAAGTTCAAAAGTTTCAAGGCTATGGCAGAGAATGAGAAAGGTCTAAAAATTAAGTGTTTGAGATCTAACAGAGGTGGTGAGTTCACTTCTAGGGAATTCAACTCTTTTTTTGAAGAACATGGAATCAGGAGACAGTTATCTACTCCCCGAACCCCTCAATAGAATGGAGTTGTAGAAATACATAATAGAACAATTTTGGATGCTACTAAAACAATGATGATAGAAGGAAATGTGCCCTAGATCTATTGGAGTGAAGCTATAAGCACTATTTTGTACACTTTAAATCAGTTAAATGTTAATGGTAACTCAGGTAAGACCCCTTTTGAGCTATGGTTTAGTTACACTCCTACTATTAAATATTTCAATATTTTTGGAAGCAAATGATATATCAAGAGAGATGATGATATAGGAAAGTTTTATGCAAGAAGTGATGAAGGAATCTCTATAACAAAAGACTGAGAAAGATGGTTAAGAGTGCAAATTTCAGAGTTGATGAGGATTTTGCTAAATCATCTAGATATTGTGGATATGATTCAGATAAAGACAATACAAAAAAAGGGAAAAATGTTTAGACACCAAATCTACTTTAGATTATTCCATATGTTTCGGTAAATCAACCTCAATTCATTCTGGTAAATCAAGTAAGTCGAGAAGCACAATCAAGCACAAGTGTAGAAGAAATAATAGAAGAACCAGAAGTTTGTGAAAGTCCCAAAGCTCTGAGGTATATAAAGCTAAATCATTCTAAAAGTCAAATTATAAGAGATAAGAATAAAGGAGTGCAAACTAGAAGAAAGATTGCAGAAGAGTACTTCTTGATTTCCAAGATTGAACCTAAAAAATGTCACTGAAGCCTGCCAAGATGAACACTGGATGAAAGCTATGAAGGAAGAGCTGACACAAATTGAAAAGAATGACATGTGGATACTGGTTCCCAGACCTAAAGAAAAAAATGTGATTGGTACTAAATGGGTGTTTCAGAACAAGTTGAATGAACAAGGTGAAGTGGTCCATAATAAAGCAAGACTAGTATGTAAAGGGTATTCTCATATGGAAGGTGTTGATTTTGTAGAAAAAATTTCCCCTATTGCCAAAATTGAAGCTATTAGATTATTTCTTACTTATGTTGCATACAAAAACTATAAAGTCTATTAGATGGATGTGAAGTCATAATTTCTAAATGGAGAACTAGAAGAAGTGTACATTGAATAGCCAGATGGATTTTAGCTAACTGACAAGGAAGATAAGGTTTTCCACTTGAAGAAAGCTCTATATGGACTTAAGCAAGCCCCCAGAGCCTGGTATGCTAGATTGGAAAAATACTTACTGAAGCTTGGATTCACCAAAGGTATTGTTGATAGCAACTTATATTTAAAATTGGATCATGATAAAGAGTTAATTATAAAATTCTTTGTTGATGACATCATTTTTAGAGGAGATGACAATCTATGTATGAAGTTTGTTGATGAGATGAAGGATTTATTTGAGATGAGTATGATTGGAGAGATGAAGTTCTTTCTGGGATTACAAGTGACCTAGCTAGACAAGGGAATTTTCATATCTCAGTCCAAATATGTGAGAGAGCTACTGAAGAATTTTGGGATGGAAGAATCAAAGCCTGTTGGTACTCCCATGGTGACCGAATGTAAGCTAACACAGAATTATGATTCTCCTATGGTGAATCAAACTAGATACAGGTCAATGATTGGTGGATTACTTTATTTAACCCAGACTAGACTAGATACTATGAATGTTGTATGTATGGTTGCTAGATTTTAGGCTGATCCAAAAGAATCACATGTGACTATTGTCAAGAGAATCTTCAGATATTTGAAAGGAATAGTTGACTTTGGAATTTGGTATCCAAAGGATGATGATCTCACTTTGAGTGCATATACTAATGCAGATTGGGCTGGAGATGTAGATGATAGGAACGGTACTAGTGGTGGTGCTTTCTTCCTAGGGAAGAAGCTAGTATCCTAGTTGAGCAAGAAGCAGAATTCCATTTCTCTATCTACTGCTAAAGCAGAATATATTGCTGCTGCAAATAATTATACTCAAGTAATATGGATGAAACAAATGTTGAAAGATATCAGGGTGATATATGAAGAGCCTATTGCCATATACTATGACAATTCAAGTGTAATAAATATTTCAAAGAATCTGGTGTTGCAATCTAAGACTAAACATATATCAATCAAGTTTCACTTCTTGAGGGAGAAAGTGAATGAAAAAGAAGTTAGATTGGAGTATGTTCCTACTAAAGAACAAATTTCAAACATCTTTACTAAACTGTTGCCGAAGGATACTTTTGAGTATCTCAGAGGAATGCTAGGGGTAATTACCCCTCCTGATAAGAACTAAGAGATGCATTTACTTGCATCAATCCATGAACTACATTGCTATATTTTGATCTAGATTGATGTTTACGTGGATGCTACTCAGAGAAAGTAGTCAAATGTGCAGATATGTGGTTCAAAATGTGTATATGGAAAGGTCATGGTTACCTTTTCCATTGATGTCAAAGGGGGAGAAGTGCGATGTGAAAAATAATTTTAAGGGTCAAATAGAAATTGAGGAGAAGAGTCAGAACCAAAGGGAAAGCAAGTGTGTTGGGTTGATGGTATTTTTCACATCATGTGTTGCCATCAATGCCAAAGGTGGAGATTGTTGGATGTTGTGGATGTGTTGCTGATATGTGGTTGTCATTGATGTCAACACTATTAGCATGTGGTGTATTAAAGGTTGTATATGTCGAGGATATTGAGAAAATGGTAAAAGAAAGTGTTCCAGGTTCCCAGTGGAATAGTGCAGGTCATGAAGGAATCTTGTTCTTTACGTTGAATTTCAGCTATTTTCAACTAAAGGGTTTATTCTTGATAGTATCTAGATCATCTACCAAAATTTTTAGAGCTCCGCATATAGATTTGATCATGTTGTGGTATGACAATGTTTTTGTGGTCTCTGTCAGTGTTCTTGAGTGAATTTTGTGTGATTTTGGTAATCTCAGTTGTTGTGGATGTTTCTCTGTTGTTTCTTGATGTTTTTGGATGTCTCTAGATCATGCTCTATCTTTTTAGTACGTCCACATTGATCAGTGTGCTCGTGGTCGAAGATCTTTTCTTGTGCATGTTCAGTTTTTCATGATCCTAGCCGACATGATGATGGTAGCATGTTGTGGATCTTTGAGGTAAAATTAATTGAAGTCTTTTTGTGTTGGAGATATTAATATGGGTCTCCACTATGTTGTGGTCGACCTTGGTGGATTCACATTAAAATTTATTTGTAAATTTGGGCCAACATTACAAATATTTTTTATTTTCCTGGCTGACTAAGTTGATGAAATCTCATGTAGTAGATATATAAGAGCGATTACTTCATTGGTGCAAAGTGTGATTCATGTGCTAGGTGTGCTCCTATGTGTGTATGTGTGAATATCATTCGATTGCAGAGTAGAGTGTGAAGAAGATCGAGTGAAGTGTGAAGTAGTTTGTGAAGGAGTTTTTTGTGCTTAATTGGAACTATAATTAGGCTTGTGCAGAAGCTATTTTCTCAATTCATACCCTCTGGATTTTAATCATATTCTATATTGTTGGGCAGTGATCCCCTTCTATAATTGAGTAGTGAGCTCTAGGCAGTGTGCCTGAATGCATGTGCATTCCCCTTTATTGATTTCATTATACTTTTAACAGGGTATAATATTGTGGACTAACATCCACCATGGTTTTTCCCCTAACAAGGTTTCCACATAAAAATCTTGGAGTTCTCTATCTCTCTGATGTGTTAATTGTTTATGATTAATTGCTTATTCATCAGATCTAAGATTAATTTAAGTAAAATTTGAAAAGTTTATTATTTTGTGACAATTGATTCACTCCCCCTCTTAGTTGTCTGTCCTTGTTTTTCAAACATGTTGATTGTTGATTTTGAGTCAGATGAAGGGGTAAGTGGAACAAGGTATAACCCTAAGATTGAAACCTTGGCATTATGTACCAAACAAAAGAGTCCACAAAAACCAAGGTTACTTGATCTAGTACAAGAAATGAAAGGGACAACTATGGTGAAAACATTAAAGGATACATGTCCTCTAGAATTTGCAACCATGACAATGCATTCAGCTATGTTCAGCTAAGCTGCAATTAAGGAGATGGAAGCTATATTGGGAGAGCATGAAAAGGAACACAAGTTTTTAAATGATAAAGTCAATAAATTATTCATGAAAAATGTGAAGTTGAATGAACAATTGAAAGGAGCAGGCCTGTCACAAAACAAGGAAATAATGTTATACCGGCATCCTCCTGCTCCACCAGTTGATATAGAAAGTGCTTCTACTAAAAAATTGAGCATTCTTAGATAGGAGATTGAAGAGTTAAAGACTTCCAATAATGAGGGTAAGGAAGGAGTGAAAAATCAAATCTACAATATTTTAGAGAAGGTCCTCGAGCATAGGATAAAGCTAATTTTGTGGATAAGTTGGAAAGTGTGTATGATAGCTATAGCTCACTAACACATGTAATTGATCAGATGAAAACACATGTACCCATACTAGATCCCCTTTTTAAGAATTGGAAGCCCATACTCCACACATTGTTAACATTGCGCAGAGTCTTACAGAGGATACCTAAGGCTCCTTCAGCATTAAAACATATATAGTAGATGGCCAGAATAGTTATAGATGAATTAAAATATATACAAGGAGAGTACCAAATGATCAAAACAAGAATATATTCATTTCATACTCTAAAGCAGTGGTTTGTGCTGAAAATATTGAAAGATGATGACCAATCAAAGGACCTCAATGAATGGAAGAGTGAATTTGGATAGAATGTTCCACATTACATCACTCACATACAAAAGGATGGTGAGTTGACTCTTGATAGGTTTGACTTAATCATGGATTGAGTAATAGTCTTGGATGCTGGATATTCTAAGTTTATCATGGATGGCAGGGGGTTACTAGACAACCGATGGAAGATTCACCTTACAAATATATTGAAAATTCAAGAATACAAATGGCCACATGATTATACAGTGTACGAGTGGGAGAAAAATTATTTGGGTCCTCTCGAATAGTAGGCCTTGGGGCTATCATAGTGGAAGAATCAGACATTTAGATACACTAATATGTAGAAAGGACCTTGAATGGATCTTCAGTGATCGTGGGTTCCTTACGAAGATTAATGGACTATGGTGTCATGAGTGTTGTGGAATTCATTAGTTATACACTTTCTCTCTTTTATGTTTTAAGAAAAATTAATGTTTAGTTTATACGAAGAGGCATGAGTTTTGAAAAGATGCCATATTTTGTAACGATCTGAAGCTTGTTGCTTCTCTTATAAAAGAGAAACCAAGACCAAATTTTTATATCATCATCATAGGAATTTATAGAAACATATATGAGGAGACTTATGTTATATTGTAATATCTATTTGAAGCAATCAATGGAGAAGAAAATTTAATTTGGTGCTCAAATTTTGGTCTCAATTATTTGTTCATAATAATGTGTATGATATAGTAAGTTGTGGTCTTGAATTGTGGTATTGGATTTTTTATGTATTTTAGGTGGGAATATAGGGCTATATTATGAATGCAGTATTTTAGATATCATTTTATTGAAAAAATCGAACAATTTTCTAATTTTATAGTCTCTTACTTTTAGTTTTTAGTGTTAGTAAAACCTAAGAGATCATTTATTTGTTTGTAATGAGGAGGTTTAGTTCACCTAATGTTAAGATATCTATATGTATTATTAAATCACAGATGTTCATTATTGTTTCCTTCACACAAGCATATTCAATGCATTTGGAGGCTAGAAGTTGTATTACAAACTAAAGCTATCATCTAGGACATGAAAGAAAAGTATAGCATCTAGAAAACATATAGGAAATACAATAAATTATATTCTAACTAAAAAAAATTAATTTCAACCAAAGTAAGAAAACTAAGAAGAATGAATTACATTCAATAATAAATTACACCATACATATAACCAAACTTTAGGTGACAAGCTAACCTCTTAAGTTGACAGGCTAGTTAAGGTAAAAAAACATCATCATAATCATTTGCATTGCTGATTACATTGCATTTCACATCTTTTAAACTCAAAGCAATAATTCACATTGCATAACTAATAACTAGATGTTGATAGATGAAAAAAATTTAATTACAATATAGGCTTTACAAATTCAACCTAATCAATTATGCAAGTACTTCACATTACATAACTAATAAATAGGAGTGGCTTCCAATTGCATTTTATTGTCATGGCATTCCATGAGACCACATTTCTTTGAGGCATCTTTTCAAACAGTTCACTGCTTTGTCTATGCTACCACATTTTTCATACATATTGTCTACCAAAGTATTTTATCAAATAGTTCACTACCTTGATGCTATGGCTAAAAGCCTAAAACAAGTGCTTTCAAACAAGCTATGGATGCTTGGAAAAAGTCTATCATAGCATAATAGTAAGCAATAGCATAGATGTTGTAGTGAATTGGTTGAAAAAATGCCTCAAAGAAATGTGGTCTCATGGTGATGGAATGCCATAACAATCCATAACAATTTGATTTTCATGTCATTTGTCATGGTGTTCCATCACCATGAGATTACATTTCTTTGAGGCATTTTTTCCAAAGTTTATTTCCTTTTCTACGCTACCACATTTTTCATACATGTCTACCAAAGCATTTTATCAAATAGTTCATTGCCTTGTTGTTATGGCTAAAAGCCTAAAATAGGTGATTTTAAACAAACTATGGATGCTTGGAAAATTACTATCAAAGAATAATAGTGTGAACCCCAACCCTATGTCTGTACAAACACAAGAAATAAACACAATATTAGATCAAATGCAAGTGAGAATCGAGATTCCCCATGAAATCCATTTAAATTGCAAAGAACAAGAAATGAGATGAAGAACATAAGCAAACATAAACAAAAGCTATCAAATCCTATTCAATGTATTATAGAAAACTCTTGTTCCCATGGGGGAATTGGTGCCAATTTTATGTGGAAATTGGCTCTTTCCCAATTCCTATGCAAGCTTTGTGTTGATTTGATGAAGATGTGATCCACTTTGGTAAAATTCCTGCATAACCTAGCTACAAAATTGATAAAATTGATGAAAATAGTTATGTTTGAAGATGAAATTGAGTATAATAAGTTTACTCAAGTTGTGGATTTGAAATTTTCATGTTTGGTAAAGTTATACTTGGTATATTCACATTTGGCATGTATGGATTTGGTGGGATAATGTTGTTTTGTTGAAGACTCATGCATTGATTGTTTGGTTGATAGATTTGTAGGTTTGGACTTTGATTTAAATCTACCATTGGGAAAGGTGTTCCAAAATTTAGATTGGGCATACTCACATTTTTTGTACCATTGAGCTTTGTAGGAGATAATGATCCTATGTATGGATTGTATAAATGTGAGTTTTGATAATCCATTGGTTTTGTAAGGCTTTGATAGTTTGGTTGATTTAAACCACTCGTGATGTATGAATCAAGTTTATATTCCATGCTCTTCTTGTGTTTTGACCTTGTTGACCTTTAAGGGGTTTAGGACCAATGATGAGATGAAGAATGAAAGGGGTGAATGATATGGGTGTTTAACTTTTAGGAACCTTGGAGGAATACTAGATTTTAGGACTTTTGGATTTTTGATTTTGGGTTTGATTTGGATTTGATAATGAACTCATAAACTCCAAGAGTTTAGATGTTGTCTTGGAATAAACTTGTCCACAAGATGATAATTTAACTAGGTGTATGAGGAAGGATTCGTCCACACACACTTAGCCAAACAATGTGATTTTGATGTTGATTGGAAGGATTTTACCAAAAGTCTAGTATGGATGATTTTTCCAATGGTTCAAAAAATTTTGTGAGATGGGATTTGATTGATGTTTGAGATGGATAAAATGATTGGTTTTTTTTATCCTAAATGAATCTAAGAGGGACCTTGTTTACAAGACCAAGATATTGAAGAACATGCTTTTCCCAAAAAGTAGTTCGAACCAAAAGATTAATGTTTGCATGGAAAATCATATGACCAAAAGATAGACGAGCACATGTGTGGGGTTCAATTTCCTTTTATCTTTGCTTACTGGATTCTTTTCACCACAAACACTCTCTTGCTTGGATTTTCAAACTAAATGTCTAATGTCTTAATTTATTTTCATCCCACATAGTTCATTACGTGGAAATCAAGGAAACTAAGGCAATAGTTTCCTAAAGTTGACTTTAGTGAGAGCAAATTAAGATGTAAATCCAAATACTTAGAAGCATCTAAGGATAAAATCCCTAGGGAAAGCAATAGCACTTGGATTTTTTCAAAGGTATTTTCTTCCTCTAAAGGGTTTGAAATTTGATGATCATGTTGAATATTTATTATTCCAATGTTTAGGATCCAAGCAAAGTGTTTCAATTTGAAGAATATGCACAACCCTATGGATAATCAAGAGACAATATTTGTTGAGTTCCCACTTGGATTTCTCCAACTACACCTACTCTTAGTGGATGATTAGATGCTTGACCATATAGACTCCCCCTTATAGTGCACTCACTTCTCAGGTCATCCAAGCATCAGTACCCATGAAACTCCCATGGCATACTTCTCATCTCTACTAAGAGCCGTAAAAATGTGGGACGGCTTCAGAACGACTGTTCTTGCACCAAAAAATAGATAAAGGATTTGGTCTTTCTAAACAAGAGGTTCTAATAAAGGCATTACATTCGTGGGGGACCATCCATAGGAAAAGAGACCATTGTTTCCCTTCTTGTCGAAACAATCCTCGCGATACTTGAACTTTCCTCAAGTACCCACACTTATATACCAGTTGGAAGTCGCTTGGCTTTAGCATGTTCCCAGTTGGGTCATTCCCTTGGGTGATTACTTTTTCCCACAAGGAAGGCCCTCTAAGGATAAATAATAGCAAGCAAGCACATCTGTAGTTTGATCAATCTTCATTGAGAAAAAAAGAGAGAACACACGTGATATACCTAACTCACACTCACAAACTTTGTTCAATTTTAAGAGCCAAAATTGAAATATGGAGGCAGTCTTTTATACAACTTAATGTAACCAAAAGGACTTTTGATTCTCAAGATCACCATGAAGCACAAGAGAAGTGCATACGCCCTTTTAAATGAGATTACTTTGTGTAAAAGATTACAAAACATAAAGGACACATGTTCATTTTAACCTTAAAAAGCAAGAATGGGTTCTTTTCAAGCACCAAGATTGAAATGTGAAGTTTTCTTGTCCAATTGTTAAGCCCAAAAAAAATGTAGTAATTTGCCTAAGGTTCTTTTTAATCCCTTTGATTGTTCTTTTTAAGCCCAAATGAAAATTATTGAGTCCTAAAACTTGAAGATAACAAAGCCTTAAGAATGGGATTATAATTGCTCCCAAAGTGTTTAAAAACACTTGTTACAATCATGTGATAATGCTTTTTCTTTGACTTCCATGCTCCATGATCCTTTAAAACCTACAACACAAGCTCCAAATGTTAGATGAAATCAAGAAAATAACAAGATATGAGGGTTAGATAAATGATTAAGCATAAAACCCTAAAATTTAGACCAAGTTTCATTGTGATTTGACATTAGGTGAAAATTTGAAAATTTTAACTCTATAAAAGTTGAGAAACACCTACCCCATTGGATATCTTATGAAATTCTACCCCATTTCAAAAACAAAAGCTCCAAAAAAGACCAAAAATTGACCAAGATATGACCATTTTAATTTTGAGTGAAAAAGCAAGAAAGCAAAGGCGGTGTTGTTTGAACTCAAGGCAACAGCTCTGTTTGGACCAAGCAGTATTGTTTGAGGATTTGAACGGTGCTCTAGTGAAACTAGTAGCTCTATTTGGAAAAACAGAGACTGCATATGCGTCACAATTTGTCCCAGCGGTGCTGTTTGACCTAGGAAGACAAAAAACATAAAAAAACAATAGAATTTCTCAAAAAAATGTGTTAGATTCTATAGATTCACCCTCCTTCTAGCACCAAAATGTGAACCCCAATCCTAGACTTGCACAAACACAATATTAGATCAAATGCAAGTGAGAATCAAGATTCCCCATGAAATCCATTTAAATTGCAAAGAACAAGAAATGAGATGAACATAAGCAAACATAAACAAAAAGCTATCAAATCCTATTCAATGTAAAGAAAACTACTGATCCCATGGGGGAATTGGTGCCAATTTTATGTGGAAATTGGCTCTTTCCCAATTCCTATGCAAGCTTTGTGTTGATTTGATGAAGATGTGATCCACTTTGGTAGAATTTCTGCATAACCTAGCTACAAACTTGATAAAATTGATGAAAATGGTAATGCTTGAAGATGAAATTGAGTATAATAAGTTTATTCAAGTTGTGGATGATCAAAATGAGGAGAGAAGCCTCTTATTTATAGAAAGACAAGATGGAGAAATGAGAAAAATGGAGCAATGTGGGATCATTCAACACCTAATGGGAAAGTGCCACTTGTCAAGATGTGAATGGAGGAAGCTTGAGAACATTTTGGTGAATGTGCACAATAAATGAAATTAGGTAGAATTTCAAAATACTGAAATGTCATGTAAGAGGGAAAAAAAATGAATTAAATGCCACTTGGCTCAATGCACAAGGACATGTAAGAGGGAATGAATGTCTTGTTGGAAGGACACACCCACTTTGAGGGATTTTCAAACTTGGAGGAATATTCCCCTAAAGATGCCAAGTTGAAAGAAAATAAAGATTTAATAAATCCATTAAATGTATTTTCATGTGCAAGTGGAAAAATCTAGAGAAATTGGATGATTAGGATTAAATTAATCAAGGTTTAATTAATTTAATGAGGGACTAGGTGATGTGACTATTTGATTTAAATTTTTGGGTTGATTTAAATCAAAAGATGAAAATGTGATTTAGATTTAATTAAATAAAGGATTTTATTTATTTAATCAGAGGGGATGATGTTAGATTAAATTAAACAAGGTTTAATTTATTTAATTTAATAAGATGACTTTAGAGATTTAATAAAAAAAATGAATTATTTGATTAAATAGAGACTAGAGGGTTAATTAAATAACTTTGATTTATTTAATTAATAAGAGAGAATGACTTAATCAGATAAATGATGATTTATTTAATTAAGGGATGAAGAGTGATGATTTAGCTGAGAAGATGATTTAGGATGAAATGATGTTAGTAATCAGGATCAAGTGTGATTGGTACATTTTACGTGTCTACAAATAGTAAGCAACAAGCTATTGTCTCATGGTTTTCTTTGGTGTGAAAATAAGTGATTTATTTGTATTTTTTTGCAGGTTTTAAACACATTTGTTTGGCAATTTTGCTATTTGAAATGGGGAAAAATCTTTGTGGTCAATTTTGTGCAATTTTTAATTGTAGGATTCTCATAGTTAGTGAAAAAGGTAGTGCTCATGAAGGAATGGAAAAGATGTGTAGAGCCTTTGAATTATATCCATATTGTGCAATGGCATTAAATCATTTAGAAAACCACTTTTTCTTCATAGGGAAACATTTTCTTGTGGAACAATTGACTGGCATAGCTCTTGTTTAAATTGACCACCCTCTCATGAAATATCATTCATATTATAATCTTGCATGATCTTATCATAGTAAAGGTGATTATGAAATCACTGGCCACTACTACATGGCATCAACCAAGGAAAGCCAAAGGCCATAGGATTTTGTGGACAGGTTCAACTGAAGTTGGGAGATCTTAAGAGTTCTCTCTCAAATTTTGAAAAGGTTCTAGAGGTC
Source organism: Sequoia sempervirens (assembly GCA_007258455.2). Taxonomy (NCBI): domain Eukaryota; kingdom Viridiplantae; phylum Streptophyta; class Pinopsida; order Cupressales; family Cupressaceae; genus Sequoia; species Sequoia sempervirens. Next base: position 100,344,890 of record VDFB02270651.1, on the reverse strand, counting down.
CACCCTAAGAACTATGAGAGCTTAAAATTTGTAGGCCATATATATGCTTAGCAAGGGCAAGTAGAGAAGTCTTTGGAAATTTTAAGAAAGGCAACTCGCATAGATCCACATGATGTCGATGCATTTATCAAGAGGCATGAATTTTAAGAAAAACTAATGTTTAGTTTATACGAAGAGGCATGAATTTTGAAAAGATGTCATAATTTGTAATGATCTGAAGCTTTTTGCTTCTCTTCTAAATGAGAAACCAAGACCGAATTTTGATATAATCTTCATAGGAATTTATAGAAACATATATGAGGAGAATTTTGTTATATTGTAATATCTATTTGAAGCAATCAATGGAGAAGAAGATTTAATCTGGTGCTTGAATTTTGGTCTCAATTATTTGTTGATAATACTATGTATGATTGGAAATTTTTTATGTATTTTAGGTGGGAATATAGGGCTATATTATGAATTGGTATCAATTATTTGTTCATAATACTGTGTATGATATAAGAAGTTGTGGTATCAAATTGCGGTATTGGATTTTTTATGTATTTTAGGTGGGAATATAAGGGTATATTATGAATGCAATATTTTAGATATCATTTTATTGAAAAGATTGAACAATTTTCTAATTTTGCAGTCTCTTTTAGTTTTTAGTGTCAATCAGACTTAAGAGATCATTTCTTTGTTTGTAATGAGGAGGCTTAGTTAACCTAATGTTAAGATATCTATATGTATTATTAAATCATAGATGTTTATTATTATTTCCTTCACACAAGCATATTCAATGCATGTGGAGGCTAGAAGCTATATTACAAACTAAATCTATCATCTAGGACATACAAGAAATTATATTCTAACTAAAAAAAATTAATTTCAACCAAAGTAAGAAAACTAAGAAGAATGAATTACATTTAATAAAAAATTATGCCATACATATAACCAAAGTTTAGGTGACAAGTTAACCTCTTAACATGGTAGGCTAGTTAAGGTGACAAAACATCATCATATTCATCTACATTGTTGATTGCATTGCAATGCACATATTTCAAACTCAAATAATTACTTCACATTGAATAACTAATAACTAAATGCTAATAGATGAAAAAAAATTAATTACAATATAGTTTTTACAAAGTCTATTGCAAGTATGAGCAAGTTTGGTGGTGTTGTCATTAATGTTGTCAGTGATGTCAACACAGTTCAGTATGTTGCAGATTGTGCATGTATAGTTGAGATACTATTGATATGTTGTGAGTACATGGAGCTATCTGTATGATGTTGCAGGTGTGCTGAAATGATGGGTTTCCAAGTGCTTTTGAGAAAATTAATAAAGAGTGAAGTCAAAGTTATGTAAGTGTTCAAAATGTGCTCTAGTATGTACTCAGCGTTTCTCCTTTGTTGATCATATGCTTGTGTGGATCTGAACGATTTTTATTGATGATCCGATGGTGATATCTACTAATTTGTAGCTTCTGGTTTGATGGAGTGTGAAAGTTATGTTCACCGGTGTGTGAAATGTTTTGACAGAGTCAACTTTTTGTGGACTAGGAGAAATTTTTTTGCTCTGCAATCCTTTGTTGTTTTGTTTTAGGTCTTGCAAATCTAGAATATGTTGTGTAATGGTGTTCTCTGGGTTTTGGCAAAGATGTTTGTGGTTAGGTGATCTAAAAGTTGAGTTTCAGAGTTGTTGTGTGTGTTTGCACAATCTGGATGGACTGATGGAAGAAGTTTTATGTTCAAAGTTTGTTACACTTGTTGTGGATGTATCTGAAGGAACCTAAGATTTTTTCCCATGCATGATGAAGTGTGTTACATCATCTGCATGTTATCTTCTTATTGGGAAGAATGTACTTCAATGCTCATTTGTGTTTTCATTAGGTTTTTCCAACCTGGTGTCTACACTTCATATGAAGAATTAAATTTATTTAAGGAAGTGTGTGGTTTTTACGAGACATTATTTTTGGTCTTGGTTAAGTATTTAATTGGTCCACTCACATTCCTTTCCACCGTGGGAATGTTGAGTTTCCAACCTAATTTGAATTTTTGAAATAAAGCGTATGTGGTTGACCTTGGAGAAAGTTTCTAAGGTTGAAGATGGTATAAATGCAAATCAATATGTGAAGATTTGGATGATGCAAGGTAACAAAGTAAGCCACAAGTACACAACAGAGTTGTGTGAAAGTGAGTTGAGGAAACAATACTTCATTGTGTTAGATTCCTGAAGGCAGTGAGTTGAAGATTTTTGCAATCTTCTAATCAAGGCTGCGGGTGTGTGTAAACTATTGTGGTGGATCATTTTTTTTCTTTTGTATTTGTAGGCACTGAGCCTCCCTATTGGATAGTGAGTCTTTTGTGTAGGAAGTAAGCCTTTATATCTAGATAGTGAGTCCTCTTCTGGGTAGTGAGCCCTTGGCAATGAGCCTTTGTATCTAGTTTTTCTATCTCTTTATATTGTGAGTTAATCCTTAGCATGGTTTTTCCCTCATTAGGTTTTCCATATAAAATTTGGTGTTCTTTGTCTTGATTTTTCTTTCTGTTATTTGCATTTCATGTTCATACTTAATAACAAAACAGTGTGGTTGTGAAGTTAATAAGTGTTGAAGTTTTGAGTTTAAGTTTAGTGACAATTGATTCACCCCCAAATCTCAGTTGTCATGCACCTTTTAACAATTGGTATCAGAGCTTTGGTTCCTTGGTCCATAGCTTAACCGCTTAAGGAAGATTCAATGGCACATAAGTTGGCGATCCCTATGTTCGATGGATCTGATTATGGTGACTAGAAAGTGTAGATGAGAGGATACATTATTTATCTTGGTTACAAGACCTAGAAGGCTATTGAGACAAAGCATGTTGCTCTGACAGGTGGTGTTACTACTACAAATGAGGTTTTTGTTTATGAGGAGAATGAAAAGGTGAGGTATGCTATTTTTAGTGCTCTATCTAAAACTGAACGAACTAAGGTTCTTTCTTTGGGCATTGCTCATGAAGTTTGGAAGAAGTTGGAAGATCTCTATGAAGGAAATGATTGAGTGAAATTGAAAAAGAAGCTGATGGAAAAGTGCAGATATGAGAATTTGAAAATGGAAGAAGGTGAAGATTTTGCAAGCTATTTCCAGAGGGTTGAACTTGCATCAAATGATGTTAGGAATCAAGGGGGAAATCTGACAGATGAAGATATAATTGAGAAGATTTTAATAACCCTACTTGAGTGTTACACTGAAAAGATCTCAATTATTGAAGAGATGCATGATCCTAAGAAGTACACTAAAGAAGAGCTATTTGGAACCTTGACAAAATTTGAGATGAGAAAATTTGGAAAGAAAGAGGAAAAGACAATTTTTTTTTTTAAAGCAACAAAGACTAAGGATGATTCAGATAGTGATGGTTCTGATGAGTTGGTAGTGAATTTTACCAGTAAGTTGAAGAAAGGTACCCGTAAGTATAAAGATATGTTTCCCTTTAAATGTTTCAGTTGTGGAAATATTGGTCATTATGCTTCAAGATGTCCGAATAGAGTTGTACATATGAAGAAGAAGGATCATAAAGATAAAGATAGAAAGGATAAGAAATATAAGAAGTTGTATTATGTTAAAGAAGAAGCTGAAATCTTTGATGATGAATCTAATTATGAGGGTGATGATAGTGAATGCTTGCTTTTTAGCTTTGGAGAATAAATTTTTGTTTGGTAACCCTATAAAATGTGCAAGAAAGAATGTTTTGGAGAACAAAAAGAATGAGATGGAAGGTACTTTATTCACCGCCTTTCATGTTAGATAGGATGAAGACTACTGGGTGATTTACAATGGATGCTCTAATCACATGATCAGAGATAAAAGTAAGTTTACTAAACTTGAAAAGTATGATGGTGGTCTAGTCATGTTTGGTGATGATTCAGGAGTGAAGATTGTTGGGAAAGTTACAATTAGTTTTGATGGAATACACAACACTGATAATGTATATTATGTAAAGGATTTAAGGCATAACCTTTTGAGTGTTGGAAAAATGTGTAGCAATTGTTTTAAACTTGTGTTTTAGAATAATACCTGCAAGATTGGAAAAAGGTTGGAGATATGGTTGTTACAGGAAGGAGAACTCATGGAAACATCTATCAGCTTAAGGGTGTTGATGGTTAGTGCCTTGTATTTCAAGTCAATGAAAGTTGGTTGTGGCGCCAGATAATTGGACATGTAAACTTTGATAATCTAGGTAGGATCAGTTCAACAGATATTGTTTGAGGTCTACCTAAAATCACAAAGCCTGCTAATACTATTTGTAGAAGTTGTCAGTTAGGGAAACAAACAAGATGTAGTTTCAAGGGAAAAGAGCAATCTACTACTGAGATGTTGGAATTAATTCATATTGACCTCTGTGGTCTGACTAGAATAAGAAGCTTGAATGATGACAAGTATTTCATGCTCCTTATTGATGATTATTCTCGAATGACATGGGTTTCTTTTCTTAGAGAAAAGACTCAGGCTCTAGATATGTTTAAAGTGTTTGAAGCAAGAGTGGAAAATGTAGTGAACCTAAGAATCAAATGTTTGAGATTTGATAGAGGTGGATAATTCACTTCTAGTGATTTTAATACATTTTGTGAAGAGCATGATATAAAAATACAATTTTCTACTCTGAGAACCCCTCAACAGAATGGAGTGGTTGAGAGGAAAAACCAAACAGTACAAGAAGCTGCAATAACCATGATGAAAGAATCAAACGTACCTGATATGTACTAGAGAGAGGCAATACACACTATTGTTTATGTTCTTAATAGATTTCATATTAGAGGCAACAACACAAAGAATCCTTTTGAGTTATGGACTGGTAAGACTCCTACTGCGAAGTACTTTAAGGTATTTGGAAGCAAATGTCACATTAAAAGAGATGATGAGAATCTTGGGAAGTTTGATGCTATATGTGATGAAGGAATTTTTCTTGGATACCCAACTACCAGCAAAGCATATAGATGCTTCAATAAAATATTAGGAAAGATTGTTGAGAGTGATAATGTAAAAGTTGATGAGAACATGCACAAACCTATTAAGATAAGTGAAGTTGAACCTAGTGAGAAGAAGAAATCTTGGAACCTATTGTTAAGACTCCTAAGTATGTGCAAAAGAATCATCCAGAGGAATATATAATTGGAGATGAAGGTGTGAAGACCAGAAGTAAAGTAGTAGCTGAGGTAAATTTGTGTTCAATTTCTAAAATAGATCCTAAGTCTTTGTGTAAAGCATGTGAAGATGAGAGTTGGGTTAGAGCTATGAAAGAAGAGTTGCAGCAAATAGAAAAGAATCAAACATGGGAATTGGTTGCTAGACTTGTGAATAAGAATGTTATTGGTTCAAAATGGGTGTTCAGGAATAGTTGAATGAAAATGGTGAAGTTATAAGAAACAAAGTAAGACTTGTATGCAAGGAATACTCACAAGTTGAAGGCATAGACTTTGAAGAGACATTTTCCCCTGTGGATAGAATGGAAGCTATTAGGATTTTTTTGGCATTTTCTTCCCACAAGGAATTCAAAGTATATCAGATGGATGTCAAGTCAGCATTCCTGAATGGTGAATTGGAGGAAGAAGTGTTCATGGAATAACTTGAAGTATTTTAGTTATTAGACAAACCGGATATGGTTTGTAAGTTGAAAAAGGCATTGTATGGACTGAAGCAAGGTCCTATAGCTTGGTATGAAAGATTGGATAGATACCTAACATAGCAAGGATTCAACAAAGGCTCTATTGACAATAATCTTTACTTCAAAATGTAAGGTAATAGAATGTTGATAGTGGTTGTCTATGTTGATGATATCATCTTTGGTGGAAATGAAGGCATGTGTAAAACATTTACAAAAGAAATGAAAAAAGAATTTGAAATGTCCATGATTGGTGAGTTGAATTTCTTTCTTGGTATTCAAGTAAATCAAACTAATAAAGGGATATTCATCTCACAATCTAAGTATGTGAAAGAGTTAAAGAAGTTTGGAATGGATGACTCCAAACTGGTTAGTACTCATGTAAGCTAAGTAAAGATGATGAATCTGCTAAAAATGATCAAAGAAAATACAGATCTATGATTGGTGGGTTGTTGTATCTTACTGCTACGAAATTGGATATTATGCATGCAATATGTTTAGTTGCTAGATTTTAAGAAGATCCTAAGAGGCACATGTTACAGCTATAAAGAGGATATTTAGATATCTTAAAGGTACACTGGATTATGGCTTATGGTATCCTAAGGATGTTGATTTCACCTTGAGTGCTTATACTGATGCAGATTGGGCTAGTTGTGTGGATGACCAGAAGAGTACCAGTGGAGGTTCTTTCTTTCTTGGTGGAAGATTGGTTTCTTGGTTGAGTAAGAAACAAGACTTGGTTTCTTTATCCACTATAGAGGCAAAATATATTTCTGCAACATCTTGTTGCACACAGGTTTTGTGGATGAAGCAAACCCTGAAAGACATTGGAGTGATATGTGATGAGCCTATTCCTTTTTTTTGCGACAACACAAGTGCTATTAACATTTCAAAGAATCTGGTGATGCATTCAAGAACAAAACACATATCTATCATATATCATTTCCTGAGAGAGAAGGTGTTGGAGAATGAAGTCAAAATAGAGTATGTGTCAACAAAGGAACAAATTGCAGATATATTTACTAAGGCTCTTCTGAAGGATACTTTTGAGTATCTTAGGGAGAAGTTGGGGGTCATTTTCCCTCTGAAATAGGTGCACATGGAGGTGCATCAGTCTAGTGAATTCATAGATTCTTCATTTATTTGGATTGATGAATGGGTCTACTCCACAAGGGGAGTAGAAAAGTTTTTATTTTTTGTAGTATGAGTTGAATGGGTGTACTCCTAAGGGGGAGTAATTAGAGATTTTAATATTTTCCATTAATGTCAAAGGGGGAGATAAAATCATGTGAAAAATAGTAAGAAAAGGAAGAAAAATTGTTCTCTTGGAATATTGTGTAGGTTGTTGTCTTTGATTCTTTTTCACATCATGTGTTTCCATCAATGACAAAGGGGGAGATTGTTGCAAGTATGGGAAAGTTTAGTGGTGTTTTCATTGATGTCAACACAGTTCAGTATGTTGCAGATTGTGCATGTATAGTTGAGATACTATTGAGATGTTGTGAGTACATGGAGCTATCTTTATGATGTTGCAAGTGTGCTGAAATGATGGGTTTCCAAATACTTTTATAAAAATTAATAGAGTGAAGTCACAGTTATGTAAGTGTTCAAAATGTGCTCTGGTATGTGCTTCGTATTTCTCCTGTGTTGATCCTATGCTTGTGTGGATTTGAAGGATTGTTTTTGATGATCTGATGGTGATATCTACTAATTTGTAGCTTCTAGTTTGATGGAGTGTAAAAGTTGTGTTCACCGGTGTGTGAACTGTTTTGATAGAGTTGGCTTTCTGTGGACTGGGAGAAATGTTTCAGCTCCGTAATCCTCTGTTGTTTTGTTTCAGGTCTTGTGGATATGGAATATGTTGTGTAATGGTGTTTTTTTGGTTCTGGAAAAAATGTTTGTGGTTTGGTGATCCAGAAGTTGAGTTTTAGAGTTGTATGCATTTGCACAGTCCAGATGGACTGATGGTATAATTTTTGTGTTCGAAGGTTGTTACAATTGTTGCAGATGTATCTAAAGGAACTTTAAATGTTTTCTCATACATGATGAAGTGTGTTATGTCTTCCAAATGTTATGTTCTTGTTGGGAAGCATGTACTTCAATGTTCATTTTTGTTTTCGTTAGGTTTGGACGACCTAGTGTCTACACTTCATATGAAAAATTAATTTATTTAAGGAAGCATGTGGTTGTTCCAAGACATTTTTTTTTTTCTTGGTTAATTATTTAATTGTTCCACTCTCATTCCTTTCCTCCATGGGAATGTTTAGTTGCCAACCTAATTTGAATTTTTGAAATGAAGCGTATGTGGCCAACCTTGGAGAAAGTTTCTAAGGTTGAAGATGGTATAAATGCAAATCGAGATGCAAAGATTTGGATGATGCAAAGTAACAAAGTAAGCAACAAGTATAGAGAATATTTGTGTGAAAGTGAGTTGAGGCAACAATACTTCATTGTGTTAGATTCCTGAAGGTAGTGAGTTGAAGGTTTCTACAATCTTCTAATCAAGGCTACAAATGTGTGTAAATTTTTGGGGTGGATCTTTTGTTTTCTTTTGTATTTGTAGGAAGTGAGCCTCCCTATTGAACAGTGAGTCCTTTCTGTAGGTAGTGAGCATTTGTATCTGGTTTTTCTATCTCTTTATATTGTGAGTTAATCCTCACTGTGGTTTTTCCCTCATTGGGTTTTCCACGTAAAATCCGGTGTTCTTTGTGTTGATTTTTCTTTTTGTTATCTACATTTCATGTTCATACTTAATAACATAACAGTGTGATTGTGAGTTAATAAGTGTTGAAGTTTTGAGTTTAAGTTTGGTGACAACTGATTCACCCCCCCTCTCATTTGTCTTGCACCTTTTAACAAATTCAACCAGAGCAGTTATGTAATTACTTCACATTGCATAACTAATAACTAGGAGCAGCTGCTAATTGCATTTTCTTATCATGGCATTCCATGAGACCACATTTTTTTGAGGCATTGTTTCAAATAGTTCACTGCCTTGTCTATGTTACCACATTTTTCATACATATTGTCTACCAAATAATTTTATCAAACAATTAACTTCCTTGTTTCTATGGCTAAAACAATAAAACAAGTGCTTTCAAACAAGCTATGGATGCTTGGAAAAAATCTATCAAATCATAATAGTAAGCAATAGCATAGACAAGGCAGTAAACTGGTTGAAAAAATGCCTCAAATAAATGGGTCTCATGGTGATGGAATTCCATGACAATCCATAACAATTCGCTTGTCATGGAATTTGTCATGGCATTCCATCACCATGAGACCACATTTCTTTGAGGCATTTTTTCCAAAGTTTGCTGCCTTGTCTAAGCTACCACATTTTTCATACATGTATACCAAAGCATTTTATCAAACAGTTCACTTCCTTGCTACTATGGCTAAAAGCCTAAAATGGGTGGTTTCAAACAAGCTATGGATGCTTGGAAAAAATATATCAAATCATAATAGTAAGAAGCAAGCTATGGTCTCATGGTTTTTTTTTTGGGCATGAAAATTAGTTATTTGCATTTTTTTGTAGGTTTTAATCACTTTTTTTTTATAATTTTTCAATTTGAAATGGGGAAAAATCTTTGTGGTTAGTTTTGCGCATTTTTAATTGTAGGATTCTCATAGTTAGTGAAAAAGGTATTGTTCATGAAGGAATGAAAAATATGTGTAGAGCCTTTGAATTATACCTATATTGTGCAACGGCATTGTATCATTTAGCAAACCATTTTTTCTTCACAGGGAAACATTTTCTTGTGGAACAGTTGACTGAGACAACTCTTGTTTCAACTAACCACCCTCTCATCAAATCTCATTCATATTATAATATTGCATGATCTTATCATAGTAAAGGTGGTTATGACACCACTGGATGCTACTACATGCCATTAGTTAAGGAAAGCCAGAAGCCACAAGATTTTGTGGAAAAATTCAAGTGAAGCTAGGAGATCTTAAGAGTTCTCTCTCAAATTTTGAAAAGGTTCTAGAGGTCCACCCTGAGAACTATGAGAGATTAAAATATTTAGGCCATATATATGCTCAACAAGGTCAGGTAGAGAAGGCTTTGGAAATTTTAAGAAAGGAAACTTGCATAGATCCACGTGATACCCATGCATTTATCAAGATGGGTGAGTTATTAATATCGACAGACCCCAATGCAACCTTAGATTCTCTTAAGACAACAAAGTCTCTTATGAAGAAGAGAAGAGAAGAAGTACCCATCGAATTGTTGAACAACATTGGGGTTCTTCATTTTGAGCGTGATGAACTATAGTTGGCTCAAAAAACTTTTATGGAGGCATTAGGAAATGGAATTTGGGTTGAATTCATAAATAAAATACCTAGTGCTAATTTTGCAATTTTTTCTATGTGCTTTAAGGATACAAATTTTTCCCATCGAGTAGAAGAAGGTGGTGTTTCACTTGAGTTACCATGGGATAAAGTCACAACACTTTAATCTTGCTAGGTTTTTTGAACAACTACATGATACTTAAAAAAAAAAAATTTATACATGCTAATATTGTTCAATTTTCTTGATTTTGTGGATGCATATCTACATCTTGCAGCCATGGCTCGGGCTTGGAATGAGATCAAACTAAACCTAGAATTGACTGGGGATGCACTTAAGGTGGAAAAAAACTCATAAAATGCTTTATGTATGCTTGGAAACATGGAATTGAAAACATATGACTAGATTAAATCAAAAGAAACAATTAAAGTAGCATGCCAACTTGTCTTGGTTGATTAAGCAAAATGAAAAGTTGATGAAGAACAAAGGATTCAAATAGAAAGGAGAAAGAAAGAGGAAGAACTTCGGTGGGTGATGCAACAAGAGGAGCAATTTGAATGTGTGAAGGAATCATGGAAGAGTAAGCGTAAGGGTAGGGATGATGATGATGATGATGATGAGGTTGGTTAGTCTGAGAAGAAACAAAAGAAAGAAAAGAAGAAAAAGAAGAAGGATAAGAACCACAAGGATTATGATTCTTATATGGAGGAACCTGATGTTTCCATGGAAGATGAGGAAAATTATATGAGTGATAAGGAACAAGATGATGTAGAAAATCCCCAAGATATTCTTGTAGCTACAGGTCTAGAAGACTCTAATGATGGCAAGAAAAATTCTCTAGTTTCAACAAAATCACAAAGGAGACATGCATAATCTGATTCTAAAGATGATGAACCATTGCAGAAATAGAGTCTGAGAGAAGATGATCCATATGATGATGATGTCTAGGCTTCCTGAGATATAACCAAACCCAATCATTGAAGAAACAAATTCCAATAGAAGATGATTCATATAATAACGATGGATAAGCTACGTCAAAATTTTAGTCAATCAAATATTCTTTGTCCCTTCCAAATCCATTTGACATAGTTAAATGAGATCTTATCAAAAACGTCAAATGAATCATCTATATGTTATCTTTTCATTTTTCCTCTTTCTTATTTTTTATGGGCAACCTATTTTAGTCTTTATTTTAGAATTTTTTTGTGTCCTTCAATGTATTATGCTTTATCTTTCTATTAGATTCTATATTAAAAGAACCTATAATTGAAAATAAATTAATTCATCTATTTTTATTTTATAGTCCCAAATAGGTGGATTGAATTATTTTGTTGTTCAAGTTTCCTGATTATGTGGATGCATATCTACATCTTGTATCCATAGCTCAAGCTTGAAATGAGATCCAACTAAGCCTAGAATTGATTGGGGATGCACTTAAGGTGGATAAAAACTCAGAAAACTCTTTATGTATGCTTGGTAACATGGAACCGAAAATGAATGACTGGCTTAAAGAAAAAGAACAATTAAAGTAGCATGCCAACTTGTCTTGGATGATGAAGAAAAATGAAAAGATGATGAAGAACAAAGGATTTAGATGAAAGGGAGAAAGAAAGAGGAAGAACTTCGGTGGGTGATACAATAAGAGGAGAAATTTAAACATGTGGAGGAATTATGGAAGAGTAAGCATAAGGACATGGATGATGATGATGATGAGGTTGGTTAGTTTGAGAAGAAACAAAAGAAGGAAAAGAAGAAAAAGAAGGATAAGGACCACAAGGCTTATGATTCTTATATGGAGGAACCTGATGTTTCCATGGAAGATGAGGAAAATTATATCAGTGATAAGGCATAAGATGATGCAGAAAATTCCCAAGATCTTCGTGTAGTTGTAGGTTTAGAAGACTCTAATGATGGCGAGAAAAAATCTCTAGTTTCAACAAAACCATGAAGGAGACATGCATACTCTGATTCTGAAGATGATGAACCATTGCAGAAACAAAGTCTGAGAGAAGATGATCCATATGATGATGATGTCTAGGCTTCCTGAGCTTTAACCAAACCTAAACATTGTAGAAATAGATTCCAAGAGAAGATGATGCATACAATGGCGTTGGATAAGATACCTCAAAATTTTAGTCAATCAAATATGCTTTGTCCCTTCCAAATCCATTTGACATAGTTAAATGAGATCTTATCGAAAACCTCAAATGAATCATCTGTATGTTATCTTTTCATTTTTCCTCTTTCTTATTTTTTATGGGAAACCTATTTTAGTCTTTATTTTAGAACATTTCATGTGTCCTTCAATGTATTACGCTTTATCTTTCTATAAGATTCTATATTAAAAGAGCTTATAATTGAAAATGGATTAATTCATCTATTTTATTTTACAGTCCCAAATAGGTGGATTAAATTATTCTGTTGTTCAAGTTTCCTTATTATGTGGATGCATATCTACATCTTACAGCCATGGCTCAAGCTCGGAATGAGATCCAACTAAGCCTATAATTGATTGGGGATGCACTTAAGGTGGAAAAAAACTCATCAAATTCTTTATTTATGATTGGAAAAATGGAATTGAAAACAGATGACTGGCTTAAAGTAAAAGAAACCATTAAAGCTACACAAAGTGAATCAGATGCAAAAAATTCTTATGTGTGACATTTCACTTGGAAATTGGAATTATTTTGCATCTTTTTGCAATGAGAGGAGGGATCCAAAGGTGGAGGCACAACATCTTGAGAAGGCTAGAGAACTGTATTGTAAAGTGTTGGCACAGAGACCAAGAAATGTTTATGCTACAAATGGGACAACCATTGTACTAGCTAAAAGGGGTCAATTTGATATTGCAAAGGAAAATTTTACACAGATACAAGAAGCTGCAATAGGAAACATCTTTGTTCAAATGCCTAATGTGTGGGTAAATCTAGCACATGTTTACTTTGCACAAGGATAGTTTGTTGTTGTAGTGAAAACGTATCAAAATTGTTTGAGGAAATTCTATTTTGGCACTAACACTCAAATTTTATTATATTTAGCTCAAACACATTATGAAGCAAAATAGTGGCAAGATTGTAAAAGAACATTATTAAGAGCAGTAGATTGTAACTACTGTAAGTTTCCAATCAGAAAGCTATAGATTGTGTGTTTAATGTAATGAGGGTTTTGAATTACCTTTGAATTCATTGCAGAGGGTGTCCCCAAATCCAACTTCATTATAGACTTCAAAAACTTTGCAAAAAACACTGAAGTCCTTGCCCGCCTTTTCAGAATTCTCCAAGTTCTCTCCAAACAATCTTTATTTCCCATGCAAGTGTTGTAACTCAAAATGCCTCAGTCTAGTTCGCACACCTAGCTGTTGTAACTCAAAACAAGGTGCCTCGGTGTAGTTCATGCACCTAATCAATGTAATTGTCTAAACAACCGAAATAATGTAGCATCTCCATATTCTAAATGGGAATAATGTAGAATCATGTGTAATACATGACTCTTTCCAATCATTTCCCCAAATAATTTTTTAAATTTTTTTCTAATTTGTACTCAATTGACTAACTGTTTAGTCATTTTTATTTGTGTGACTAAATAAATTTTTAACCAATGACCAAATTAGTCATTTATTTACTCATTTATAGTTGTGTTACAAAAAAATAGTAGAATTTAGTCATTTTTAGTTGTTGTGACTAAAAGTTTTAGTCACCTAGTCATTTATTTTCCAAATTCTACTAGTGTAGCCAGGGCTCACTACCATATAAAGAAATATAAGAAGATAGAAGAATATTAAAAAAAAAATTCTCAATGCAATAAGGAAATCCACCACAGTTCTCACACACTTTTGCAACCTTGCTTGAATGATCTCGAATGCCTTTAGCTCACTGCCTTCTTGAACCCTAACACTAAAATTCGCACAAGCTCTGCTCAAACTTTCATCACACACTTCACTCACATTGATCTTACATCTATCTTGCTTCACATTTTATTCATGCCTTAACTCACAACAACACCACACTTATTTATATCATCCTCAACCTCAAAAAATTTGAAAAAAGGTCAACAACTAGTCGTTATACATACAAATTCAAAATAGGTCGGCACCTAAACATTCCCACAATGGATAGGAATGAAAGGAAACCTACATAAATCCTTAATTAGGACCCAAATAGATCCTAATGCACTTCAACACACTTCTACAAGCCTTGCATGTAGTGTTAAACACAAGGTTGACTAATACCTATGTTAAACACCATAAACATTAAGTACACACTTCCTCAAATCAATGTGAAAGATGAAAGTTTCGGTCAACATAATTCACTTGAACACAATCTAGAGTAATTCATGAATTACTTGATATTCATCAAATACTTCATCAACTTCACATAATTCGAATACTTCAACTTAGAACAACTGGTAACCCTTACTTGCACATTGATAAATGAAACTCACTATGTATAGCATCAAATCAAGTAAAAACTTGAAGATAGAAAGATAAAAGAATTATATACAACTTTCCAAATCCACACAACCTAAGGCCAAACAATGGGGAAACACAAAGAAAATACATTTCTCCCAGGCCATAGAAAACATCACTAAACAATTGGTTCACACAATAGTGAAAATATTTCGCACTGTACAATGATTCAAAAACCTAGAAATTTTGAATATAATAACCTCTAACAACCTTGAATAACCAGTAAGATCTGCATAGGAATAGCATCAACACAAAAAGAATGTGGAGCACAATACCAAGGCATACTATGAACACTTTCTTTCACTCTTTTTATCAAATTTTCTCAATATCCTCAACATCTTCATCCCATAGTTGACATCAATGATAACACTAGTCAGTATACTTCTTGTTGACATCAATGACAACACCTTCATACTTGCAACATGGGCATCAAGGAAATTATTTATAAAAAAAAATCGATCCAAGAATCATATGTTCTTCAAAGCAATGCAACATGTACCTTTCTTCAAAGAGGGGCAAAATGTAGATGTTGATTACCCAAAATACTAAGAGGGGGGTGAATCAGTATTCCATTAAACCATTCAGTTGTAAACCATCCAATTATTAAAGCACAAATAATTGTAAACAATAATGAACATTAAAAAGAACATGAAATTATAAGACATGTATCAAAACCATATTTTTACATGGAAATCCCAAAATGGGAAAAACCACAATGAGGATTAGCTCACAATATATTATATCCGGATATAGTATATTATAGGGGATCATTACAAAGGACACACTCTCCTTAAAAGGATCATAACCAGAATACAAAATGGTATGGCTCACTACAAAAACACAAATTGGTATGGCTAACTTCCAAAATTTGAACTGATACAAAGTGCACCTATCGTATGTTATATTTTAGTTCCTTTAAAGCTCTGAATATGAAGTACTACTCTACTTAGCATTCACTCAATAATTCTGCTCTGATTCTAAATTTCTACCACTGAACACCATTTGCATCTGATATGTCATTTAAGTTTGTGCATCCACTTATCACTCACACTTCCACTCGCACTTTACAATTCCAAAATATCTCATATATATATGTATATACCAAAATACATTTCATATATCAATTAAGTTAGCCTAATTAGATGTAAACTGTTGGAAAGAGACATTACACAAGTCATCTAGTGTTGTCATTTATGGCAACCCTAGTCAGTAGTCCCATCTGCACTTCAATATTTTCTTATAGCGGAAAACAGATTGAAGATATGTGTTATCTGTCGAAGCTATAACAGGGCATCTGACTGAGTTGTGTACATTGATTCATATGTAATTTCCTATTATCATTTTGTGTTGTGGATCTCAGGGAAGGTCTCTTGATGTATGAACTATCTTATCTTTGAATCATAAGGCCTTGCATTGATTGGTGTGTAAGTTAGAAGATCTGGTTTATTGATTTTTAGTCTAGCAGTGCAAAAATGCCGACTAGATAAGTGTAGCGTGTTGCAGATATTCGAGGCATAATTGTTTAAGGTGTTTCATGTTTGAGGATGTTGTTTTGTGTCCTTACTATGTTTTGGCCAACATTGGTTGGTTCGCATTGATAATTGTTTATGGATCGAGCCGACAGTTTGTGCACATTTTATATTTTGTTAAAGCCAACATGTAGTTGATGTAATCTCTAGTTACAGATATATATAATCGATTATTCATATCATTTTGTGATGTGATATGATATGAAGCAAGAGTCAGAAGGAGTATAGATTGATTGTGCATAGTTTCACTTGTGTAGAACAAAGATTGGTGATTTTAATTAAAGCAGACAGAGTTTAGGGAGAAGAATTAGAAAGAATCTGAAGAATGTTGTCAATGTGCTTAACTAGAACTATACTCAGGAATTAGCAGATGCTATCTCATAGTTCATCCACTCCAATTGTCTATCTGTGACTTTAAGATAGTGAGTCTTCTTTTGGGTAGTAAGACTTTTGTATTTGAGCAAAGAGCTCTAGGTAGTGTGCTTGAATTCATGTGCATTCCCCATTTGTAAACACTTATTTTGAGTATACTCATATTGTGGATTAGCCTCCACCATGGTTTTTCCCCTAACAGGGCTTCCAAATAAAAATCCTTGTGTTATGGTGTTGTGGTTGATTTCTTTGTGTTCTTACATCTTTCTTTTGGTTCAATGCTATAAGTGGTTTAAAGATCAAGTTAATAAAGTTAAATTTTGCAGAACACTGATTCACCCCCCTCTCAGTGTTCCTTGATTCCAAAAATTGGTATCAAAGCCTAGTTCCTCGAAAGAAGTTTAATAGCTTGGGGAAGATTCGGGAAAGTGATTCAATAGATTCTAGCAATCTTCAACAACAACTTTTGGTGGCACTAGATGATCTTGATCAGTCCAAATCTAAAGTCTAGGAATTGCTAGAAAACCTCATGAATGCTGAGAAATTCATTCAATCATTGAAAGATCAAATCAATAAGTCCAGGGAAAAGAGAAAGGAATTATGTGATTAGCTCAAGCAGAAAGATAGTAAAATCATGGAAGATGAACACCTAAGTCAAGCCTTGAAGGAAAAGATAGAAGAATGTGAAAATATCACCAAAGATAATGTTGTCCTAAAGAATGAGATGGAATCTATTGTGATGAGGATGACCAAGGAGATTGAAGAGAGAAAGAAGAATGAAGAGGATCTTACTCAGTCCTTGAAAGAAAGATATGATGAATGCAACATAATTAATGGTGGATTCAATTAGTTGGAGCTTGAATTGCAACAATCCAGAAACAATGAAGAAGAGCTTGAAAGATAGATTGTTATTCTCAGGGATAAACTTGCTACTGCAAATGAATACAAGGAGAAGTTCAAGATTAGCTCAGCTAAGCTTGATGAACTGATTCAAAGTTAGAAGACTAGAAGTGATAAGCAAGGTCTTGGATATGAGGAAGGAGAAAGCTTTGGATCCAGTCAAAGGAAATTTAGGTTAGGAAATTAGACGAACAAATCTAGAAGGTATCTGGTAAGACAACCCAATGCTCAAATTTTCAATGGATACTACTTTGTTTGCAATAAATTTGGCCATATGGCTGCTCAATGTAGAAGTAGAATGAATCAAAATGGTCCATCATTCTTCAGTGAGTGTTTCAATTGCAATAAGTATGGTCATAAGTCAATTGAATGTAGAAATATGACAAAAATATTTTTCAATAGAGATGTCAAATGTTATGCCTGCAATAGATTTGGACATATTGCTAACCAGTGCAGATCAACAAAAAATTAATGGAATAACTGGTCTGGACAAAGAAATGTTGTGTGCTATAACTGTAAAAAAATCCAGTCACATTGCAATATTTTGTAGAAGTGGGAAGGGTCTGGTAAACAAAGGGAGAAATATGTAGAAGGATGATAAGGGAAAAGGAAAAGTTACTACAGATGAGATAAGAAATCAATTGAAGAAGACATGGGTGAAGAAGAGTGTTTCTGATGTAGGAAATGAGTCCATACCAGAATCTGGTACTGGAAATTCCTTGGAGAATTAGTTTAAGGCCTCTAGCCTACAGGGAGCTCTCAAGAAAATCTTTTACCCCCTACTGGTAGTTGGTACGAGAATGTGGAAAATTGCAACAATTTCATTAATGATATATATATATATATGTTTTGGGACCACTTGTGGAGGAAATTTGTGGAAAATTGAAGGTCTGCAGAAGAATTTTCTTTCACGGACTATGAAAATAGGGTATACGGAAGACCTAGGGAAAAATAATTTATTGTGACTAAAATTTAGGTGTGCAAATGATAAAAGGTTACTTCTATTCCTCATTCATCACATTGCATTTCGAGAAGAAGAAGTTTGGAGAACTCTGCAAGTTAATTTTGGCAAGATACAAGTCTAAAGGTGATTTGGAAAATAAACCCTAATCCGACGAAAGGTATTTATATGAAAAACTTGTGAACTTGAAATTTATAAAAATGGTTGCTCTATTAGTCATTGATATTAAGGATAGTCCCCGCCCAAAATTCAAATGGAACCCATTCAAATATATTGAGAAAGAACCATTAGGTGCATTTTCTTCCGTTCTGTATGGTGTTTCGCACACTAAAGATATTAGGGCATATATTCATGTGAATTTTGAGGAGTTAGGAAGCTCCCAGTTGTTAAATTTGTACACAAATCACATTGTGGGAGAATATCTCTATGTAAGGCCCAAATTTAAGACTTTGGAGGAGAAGTTCACTCAAATTGTGAAGTTTCCCATGTTCAACAAAAATGAATGGGTTCGATACATACTAAGTCAAGTGCATACCAAGTTCATGTGGTTAAATCAGCCCTTCAAGATCACAAGAGAAGCTATAAGCATTGTTACTTGTCTGAATTCATCCGATGGGTTGCCCACATTGAAAGTTGTGAAGAACCAAATAGTCATTGAGGCAACCAGTTCAATTTTCAACAAAAGAGCCATGAAAATTAATGAAATCATTAAGAAACCAAGCAAGAATCTATGATTGAAGAAAAGAAGGCTGAGGCAAAGGAGGTTGCTATGGAAGCAAGAGACACTACAAAGGAAGTAAAGAATTTTTTAGAAGAACAACAGGAGGAGTTTGACCACGAATTGGTTGAAGGTCCTATCAACTTGGCCACTCTATCTCCTATTCAGAAGTTGAAGGTGCAATCATTTGCTCAGACCAAGGCAAGGGATGTGAGGATAGTGAGTTGCTAAGTCTTGCATCTAGTATCTTGGAGAAGATCATGCCCACACATGTCAAGGACTCATCTGATTCTCCCTCCAGTCAGCTGAAGAAACTTGTCAACTCTATAAGTACTCACTTTGAGTCTCTTGAAAAGTCAGCTGAGGATAAGGTTCAAAAAGAATTTGATGCAAATAGGTTTAGTAGATTGTAGGGTATGATTGCTAATGATAAATCCTTATTATCTACATGTGAAAAGAACATTCAAGGTACATTATCTGAGGGTGGAAATATCTACAAATCATGCTTATCTTTATCAAAATTCACTGAGGTCACTGAGAAGAAAATTAAGGAATATGAGAAATAGTTAGCAAACATTTCTTAAACCTTTGATCCTCTAACCATTTCTGTGAGTAAGCAAGAAGGTCAAGTCATATCCCTACTTGAAAAAATTAAAATTTTGAAGCATGAAAAGAACAGAATTGTTGAAAAGGTATGTGAACTCAAAGGACTAATTGGTCCTAAAATGGAGACAATGCTTAGTGCATTGAAGGAAGCACAGGATGTTATGGCTGTCAATGATCTAAAAAATCTTGAGTCAACAGAGATGTAATCCTATCTGTTCTATGGTCACATGACTATTTTGGAGAGTCTCAAAAAGGGTTGGGAGACTAGTTTAAGCCTGTTGAAGAACAATTTTACAAACATATTCCAATCCATGTAAGTCAGAAAAGCATGTTTGTACATATATAGTTTGTTCATAGAAATTTTGGTATGTGGATTCCTGTCTTTGCCATTGATGTCAAAGGGGGAGTGTGGGACAGTGAAAAATGCCATATTCATCTCAGGGGAAGTTTTGATTTTTTTTTTTTTTAAGTTTTGAGGATTGTAGTGTATTTATGTTGATACTAATTCTAACACTTAGTCATTTTTCACTAAGTGTTGCCATCAATGCCAAAGGGGGAGATTGTTGGAAAGAGACACTGCACAAGTCATCTGGTGTTGTCATTGATGGCAACCCTAGTCAGTAATCCCATCCACACTTTATTATTTTCTTATACAAGAAATCAGATTGAAGATATGTGTTATTTGTCAAAGCTATAATAGAGCATCCAACTGAGTTGTGTACATTGATTCATATGTAGTTTCATGTTATCATTTTGTGTTGTGGATCTAAGGGAAGGTCTCTCAATGTATGAACTATCTTATCTTTGAATCATAAGGCCTCATATTGATTGGTGTGTAAGTTAGAAGATCTGATTTATTGATTTTTAGTCTAATAGTGCAAAAAGGCCAACTAGATGAGTGTAGCGTGTTACGGATATTCGAGGCATAATTGTTTAAGGTGTTTCATGTTCAAGGATGTTGTTTTGGGTCCTTACTATGTTTTGGGTGACATTGGTTGGTTCGCATTGATAATTTCTTATGGATTGAGCTGACTTTTTGTGCACATTTTATATTTTCTTAAAGTTGACATGCAATTGATGTAATCTCTAGTTACAATTATATATAATTGATTATTCATATCATTTTGTGATGTGATGCGATATGAAGTGAGAGTTAGGAGTATAGATCAATTGTGCATAGTTTCAATTGTGCAGAACAAAGATTGGTGATTTGAATTAAAGTAGAAAGAGTTTCAATAGAAGAATCAGACAAAATGTGAATAATGTTGTCAATGTGCTTAACCAAAACTATTCTCAGGCATTAGCAGATGCTATCTCATATTTCATCCACTCCATTTGTCTATCTATGACTATAAGACAGTGAGTCTTCTTTTGGGCAGTAAGCCTTTTGTATTTGAGCAATGAGCTCTAGGCAATGTGCCTGAATGCATGTGCATTCCCCATTTGTAAACACTTGTTTTGAGTATACTCATATTATGGATTAGCCTCCATCGTGGTTTTTCCCCTAATAGGGTTTCCATGTAAAAATCCTTGTGTTATGGTTTTGTGATTGATTTCTTTGTGTTCTTGCATCTTTCTTTTGGTTCAATGCTATAAGTGGTGTAAAGATCAAGTTAATAAAGTTAATTTTTTTAGAACACTGATTCACCCCCCTCTCAGTGTTCCTTGATTCCAACATAAACAACAATCCAAAATAGCTCTTGTCAACACCATACAAGATTTAAAACTTCTTTTCACCCAAGTAAAACATGTAATACTCAATTTCAAGTCAGTGTAGATCTAAAATAGATTCAACTAACATCCATAGCATATCTTATCAACACATATCATGCATTAGGTCATCCACGAATAGGACCTAATCACAAAAACTTCAATCCAACACACACTTCTTAAAATAAACACCATCCAAATTTGATCTATTACTTCAGTTTCTCTTTGCATCAACATCAAAGAGACTATCTTTAGAATCACAACATCAAAACATCCTTCTCAAGAAAATGTGGAATCTCCCATGCTAGTATACTAAATAGAGAGATGGTTGTAGTATACAGAGTTGAAATCTATCATTGATAACTTTTAGTACACATCATGAAACTCCTTGAGAACTTGAATATAGTTGTATGAATCAATCATAATGATATGATTAAGAGAGCAGAGTTACATCTCTTCTTGTGGTGAAGTGGGGACCCAAAAATTGACACACTAGACCACGACACCATCAACAAAGAACACTTAACCAAACCTCTAATAGATTAGCTTCCAGTATAGATAGTGTTGTACACTAATTATGCTTCCCACAATGTTGACATCAATGATAACACTAGACCAGCTGAATCAACCTATGTATGTACACCTCATGCTCATGTTTCCAGGTTGTATCAATGCAGAAAGACTCCCAAACTTCCAACAATTTCCCCCTTTGGCATTGATGGAAATGTATGCATATCAAAAAAGAAATTTC
Organism: Sequoia sempervirens; assembly: GCA_007258455.2. Lineage (NCBI taxonomy): Eukaryota > Viridiplantae > Streptophyta > Pinopsida > Cupressales > Cupressaceae > Sequoia > Sequoia sempervirens. The sequence continues at coordinate 100,322,962 of VDFB02270651.1, read as the reverse complement.
ATACTAACTGAATACTCCTTTCGAAATTGATACTCCCCCTTACAAAATTGTCCTTGAATTTCAAAACTTCCAAAAAGGTTTTCCAAAAAAAAAGTTTTAAATGTTGTCTTCTTACTATCTATCTCTCCCCCTTTGACATCAATGGAAAAGGTTATGCAAGGGTCTGGTATATTTCCATTTAATATATGTATGTATGAATCAAAAATTGATCAAAAGGATATGAACATATTAACCTAAAGATGAATATCCCTTAAGATATTAACCTTGAATATATTTGCTTGAGTGCTCAACCGAATTTCATTATGTCTTATTTAATTTTTTGCATTTAATTTCCAAATAGACCAATTCAGGAAGAAAGAGATTAACTCTTGAGCTTCTTCTTCAAAATCCTGAACATCCTTCAATTCCTTCAAGACTTTGTGGTGTGCATCTATGCATTTCTTCTTGATGCCTTCTATATTTTCTTCTATAGTTCTTGGTTCTAACCCACTTCCTATTTTATCTTTCAATCACAGATGTATGCTTTCAATGAATCAATCATACTCCTAAAATTTTCCAAAGTTGACATAGATGAATTAAATTTAGCATCGAGAATCACTTCTTGTAAATATTTTAATGCTTCATCTAGGTCTTATATGTTTTCACTTTCATGCTCATGTTGGGTTACCTCAAATTGGCTTCCTTCTTGTTATGTGATCTCTTACTTAATAACAATGATTTTTCTCTTCTTTTTTATTCTTTTTGTACTACTAGAGGCTTTAATCATATAATTTTCTTTTGACTCTATTTTTTTTGGGTCCTATGGGATTTCTAGAAGCACTTTTTCATAATGATCAACTTCCTACACAATTACTTCATAATATAACTCAAAAATCCACAAAAGTCTCAACTCAACTACTTCCATGTAACAAAAATTAGTAGAGACAAGGAAATTGATGTCTCTGGATTATTTTTCCACCACACTTTCTAGAATTCTTGTCTTCTTATTCATCCTCATTTGAAACATTCCAAAGAATTCTACAAGAGTAGTCTCTTGAGCATCCAAACCACCAAGATTCATCATGAAATTTCTTATTTGGTGTGCTATTAACTCTATGTTTTTCCATTCAACCTTTCCAATAATTGGTATCTCCTTCATAAAGTAAAAGAGTAAGCAAACTCTTAAAGTGCTGTACCAAAATGTACTCTTCTTATTTTTTTTATTTCTTTCAAATTTTTCATTAGGTACTTGTTGTGCATGTTTTGCACACACGCCCCATTCGAAACAGGGACCCTCTCTTCCTATTGCCTTGCCAGGTCGTTTCGTGTCATTGCCTCATTTTGTGTGCCCCTGATTTTGCAATCTAAAATGGTCAATGAGCCTCATAGTATCATTTCAAGTTGACCATGTTTCACCCCACAAAATTTTCTAAGTCCTTCGGGTCCTCAGGGTCTGCCCTGTCAGATTTCCTTAGTCGAATTTCCTTGCTCCCTCGATTCACTTTTTCCTTCATTTTTTACTTTGGGGACAAGTTTCCTATGGATTTGAGATGTTTTTGTGGTGCCTAAGTGAATTGCCAAGGTTTCGTTAAGTTTCGGGAAGTTGCAAAAATTTCATTCCGGGACCCAGCCCCTCCGTGGTTGTTTTAAACTTTCGTTGACCTCCGGCGACCCGGCCCCTTCATGGCCATTTCCAGGACTCCGTTCCTCCTTGGCCATTTTGAACTTCCACCGGCCCCTGACAACCCGGCCTCCGGGACTTGGCCCCTCCGTGGCCATTTTCGGGACTCTGTCCCTCCCTGGTCGTTTTGAACTTCCACCGGCCCCCGAAAACCCAACTTCCAAGACCTAGCCCCTCTATGGCCATTTCCAAGACTCTGTCCCTCCTTGGCCATTTTGAACTTCCATCAGCCCCCAATGAACCGATCTCTAGGATGTGGCCCCTCCTTGGTTTTTTTGAACTTTCGCTAGCCCCTGATGACCTGGCCTCAAGGACCCAACCCCTCCATGGCTATTTTTGAGACTTCATCCCTCCTTGGCCGTTTTGAAATTCCGCCGGCCCCCGGCGACCCAGCCTCCAGGACTTGGCCCCTCCATGGTCGTTTCTGGGACTTCGTCCCTCCTTGGTCATTTTGAACTTTCATCGGCCCCCGGCAACCCGGCCCCTCTGTGGTCATTTCTAGGACTCCATCCCTCTATGGTCGTTTTGAACTTCCACTGGCCCCCAACAACCCAACCCCTCCATGGCCATTTCTGGGACTCCATCCCTCGGCCATTTTGAACTTTCACCGGCCCTCGAAGACCCGACCTCTGGGACCCAGCCCCTCCGTGGCCATTTCCAAGACTTCACCCCTCCTTGGCTGTTTTGAACTTCCATCAGCCCTTGGCGACCTAGCCCCTTCATGGCCATTTCTAGGACTTTGTCCCTCTATGGTTGTTTTGAACTTTTGCTGGCCTCTGGCGACCTAGCCACTCTGTGGTAGTTTCCAGGACTTTGTCCCTCCTTGGCCATTTTGAACTTCCACCGGCCCCCGGCGACCTTGCCTTTGGGACTCGACCCCTCCATGGCCATTTCTCAAACTTCATCCCTCCTTGGCCATTTTGAACTTTCATCAGCCCCTGGTGACCCAACGTCCGGGACCTGGCCCCTCATGGCTGATTTTGGGACTCTATCCCTCCTTGACCATTTTGAACTTCTGCCAGCCCCCGACGACCCAACCTCCGAGACCCAGCCCCTCCGTGGTCATTTCCAAGACTCTGCCCCTCCGTCGCTGTCTGGGACTCTCCTTCTGGGCTGCCGTGTACTCATTATCATTTCAAAAGGGCGGTGACCCTCCGACTTTCCCCTTCCAAGATTTCACTTTTTCAAATGAGTCCAATCTTGAGGAAGTTTTTCTTGGCACTCTTTCTTCCCCTTTTCCCATGTGCTAGAATTGAAAAATCTCGGTTTTGCTAAGTTTTTTGAGGTCCAGGAACTTCCCTTCTGGTTTGCTATCCCCTATTCATTGGCTGCCTTTCTTCCACATTTTGTCTGTCACCCGACATCTGCCGGCACTTTCGAGCCTAGCCTTGGGGAATGTTGTCCCCTATTTGTTGTCTGCCTTCCTTCTGCCTTCTGTCTATCACCCACCTTAGCGCCCACCCCCCTTGGGCACACATTAATGTTTATGGTCTAAATGAGCTCTAATGACAAATATTATGATCTTTTGATGATGCATGGAGGGATCTAATAGGGAGTTTATAGGATTTGATTAATGTTTTCCTTGATTTGTGTATGAAAGCACTTACGACACTTCATGTATGCAAGATTCAAGAAGCCTACCGTGGGTCCATCGGGGAGACCCATTGAGAAAGCTAAACAAGGAATGCGCATAGCTCCTGTCACCATTCATTTCATGTTCTCCTCTCCCCCTAGCACCTACCAAAAGAGCTTGCATTAGAAGCAAGCCTATGTCAAAGGAGTCAGTGACAAAAATGCAAGGGAGTGGTCTTGAAGAAAGTGTAAGGGAGTTGTCCCCCGAATCAGGGGCAACCAATCCATTGATGCCAGTTGTCAATGGGCTCATTTGATCCAATAAAGAATGATGCAAGTCCATTAAGCAAAGGCAACCTTCTGACAATTTCAACTACAATAAAAAGGGGCAATCAACTAAATGACAAAACTGCTACAGTGTCGAAGTCACTAGATGACAAAATAGGGAAAAGACAATTTTATTTTAAATTATTGAATATTGAGGGGTAGGTGAAATCCTAATGTAATCAAATTTGGGCCACACAATGTAATTCAATCCTAGCCATTCATTTGGTCTTTGGAAAACTATAAATAGGGGCTTTCCCCTCATTTGTAAGAGGTTGGAGAGTTGGTGTGAAAGGCATTTGCAGCAATAGAAGACAACATTGCATGATTTTATGGATGTTCTCTTTGATTTTCCTCATCTTGCATGCATGGTTCTACTTCCCTTTTAGTTTAGATGTAGATTCTTGAATGGAATTGATAATGGAAATTGTTGTTTTGGTATTTGATGAACTTTTAGTCCATACTTTTAGCACTTGTTAATGACAAACTACTGTGTAAAGTTAGCCTGGGCTTCTTTATTTCAATGTTGCAACTTAGTTCAATCGCATGTGCATGATGTGTATGTGCAATCTAAAAATCTATAGTCCTTAGAAGATTGCACTGGTTTTTTGTAACTGTAGGTTCCTCTTGGCCAAGAAAAACCCAGTTTAGGGAGTTTGTCTACTGTAGCAGCCACCATTGTTACTATTCATTAGTAGCTTAGGATTAGAAAAACTTTCATAACCCTTCTCCTTTTGCTATTTCTTTTAGTCCTTGGTTAGAGTAGGATCTCAAGCATCACCATGAAGCTAAATCGGATGAATTTGGTGGGTTTTAGCTTGCTATTTTGAGTGGACAACCACTGTTTATTCACTTCCAGCACTTTAAAACTGCATTTGCAAGCCCAAAATCCCACACTTTGTAACTCATTTGTAATTCCGCCTTGTGATTCGAAAAAATCACATAAATCAACTGAGATATTCCAAGCACTATTAAGACCTAACATTAGAGACATTGGGATAGTGTTCTTCAATTTGATTGTGGAAGATTGTCTTTCAAGAGAAGTGATGCACCTATGCATTGTTGGTGTAATTAATTAATTAATTATTACACTAGCATAAGTTAACTTAGGTCTTGCATTTAATCATTTAGTCGTAGGTTGCAATCATTTAATAAATGGGATAATATTCCCTTCCTTATTTGTAGGAGATAAGATTCCTTCTAGAAGATGAGTTGTCCTTCTAGAACTTATCTCAACATTTAATGATCATCTAGATAGGGTTCACATGTTGTCACATGTTGTTAGATCAAGACACATGGCAACATCTCATGCATATTAGGTTTTACCTCTTGCCTATATAATCAGGCATCTTGTTCATTTGTAACATATCCAATATCCAATATCAATATATTATCAATAGAATCTTTAATCAACATTCCATTGTTGCAACACTTTCTTTGTGGTTGATCATCTTTCCTGGCTCAAAGGTCCTCCATCGAAGACTGCAGCTTCAAGGACTATGCATCCATAATCTCAACATGGTATCAGAGCTTGTCCAGTGAAACATCAACCCTCGATCAAGAAAGTTGGTGTGCGAGATTCTTGCAGGTTGGAGGTTTCCATTGAAGGCTACTTGTTTCCACTCGGGGACCAAGCTGATTTCTGAAGTAGATTGAGTCAGATCCGAGCTTGCCATTGTCTTCAGAAGGCCTCAAAACCCTAAGATTGCCTGCCCATTCATCAAAATCGGATTCATCAACCCGGGAGCTTCAGAGGTATTTTTAGGGTTTGCAAAAACAACTGATACGATCCATACAATTTGCAGCAAAAAAAATCTCCCCTTGCAGTTGTCCTCTAAGGAAATTTTTTTTTATACGCAAGCCATTTTTCTTTTCAAAAAATTTTGGGCATTTATCTCTATTTCTTTGGCAAAAAAATAATATATTATATTTGGGCTATATTTTTCTATAGTTTCAGAAAAATATTTCAGGGGACTATATCATCCATCGGCATTATACTAAAAATTATGGGGTTTATTTATTTTTCGTTGGCATATATATTATCTTGATTTTTAATTTCTTTTAAAGCAATATTAAAAATCAAATAAAAATCAATATTGTCGGTTTTTTCATTCTAAGTCTGTAGAAATTCTTTTTGGTGGTCGGCGCATTCATTGGAAGGTACCCTACCTGTTTGTTAGCTAGCCCCTCCATTGGTAACATCACAGTGGACCACCATCCTTTCCCCTGTCCGTGGTTTGACTAGATAGCTTGTACCGGTCGCATTGTTCCTCCCACCGGCCATTTTTTGGTCCGTTGGTTACACTTCTCCCGCCAATCAAAGTTTTTTTCTCAGCCCCTGTTGGTGACCGCTACCGATTGCCACGCCCCAGGTCCTATCACCGACCGTGGGGTCCGATCATCCGGTCGCACCCATCCATAGCGGCACCGCCCCGGCCTCGCCTTCCTCTACCCGGCCGCCGCTCCACTCGGCGGCCCCATTGTTTTTGCCTATGCACAGATCACGGTCATATTGGAGACTAGGTGCTAAGCCCGAAGGGGCTAATTTTTTGACCCTATTTAGCCTACAGGTGCCTAATCAGGGCATTTTTTTCATTTTATCACAACTTTCACCTAGGATATCAAAATTTGGCAAACGATATACCATCAGAAAGTTCTTTCCGTCTACTTTCCAGTGGTGACATCAGTTCTACAAAATTTTGCTTGCAGAAAATTCTACATCCAACTGAAGAAAAAACCCTAATTTGGACATAAAGGCTTGTATCTTCGCAACCGTTCATTAGATTTCAGTGATTCCAGTGGCATTAGGAAGGTGATTCAGAGCTCTTTTTCATCAGTCCATCCCCTTCATCAGTTTCAGCTCCAGGTACTCTTGCATGAGATTTTTTTCAATTTGGTGCATTTGATCAATAACCTGGTTATTCTGAAGCTTGGGACAAGATTTTTTTGATTCAGTTAGCATCACTTCAGTTGTACATCATATTTGGAAGTTCTTATTTGCTGTTGAAGGTCAATGTATTTGTATTTTTGTGGAGAAATTTCATTATGGGGCTTGCATATTATTCTCCTTTGACTATGTTGCACAAGGGTAACTATTCACAATGGCGAGATGGGATTAGCCACCATCTCCAATCACTTGATCTATTGCCTCATCTGTATGGTATAGTTCCTCATCCGAGTGAAGGTATTCATGAACTTGCTTGGAGTTGTTGCAGATACACTATTTTGGAGATTCTTGAGATGCAAGTGGATTGCGATGTTTTGAGATCTATTGATCATTGTGATTGTCCTCACATTCTTTGGATTAAGCTTTGGGAGATATATGGTTATTCAGATACTCCACCATTCCCCGATGGTCATGATTCAGAATGTCATTCTTTAGATCAAGTACCCCATGATGATATTGTTGTGCAAGAAGTTGATTGCCTTGATCTTTCTGAAGAGGTTGACAAGGTTCCTTTCAGTGCTTCTTCTTCATCAGAGACAGTTGGTATCCCTTCACGTTCAGTGATTCCTTGTCCAGAATCATTGATTCAGGCTTCCACTATCATCATCCATCAGGACACATTTAGTTTTCCAGACTTGACATCACATGATGGCTTTGTTTCAGGTATCATTGATTTGGCTACTTCTACTGGTTTGGAGGACATTCTTGAGGGGATATCACTCCTCTATTCAGATATTTCATATTCGAGACTTCTTCCCTGTCATTCCATTCAGGATTTGAGGTTTCTTCAATATCTATCTTTGGATATTGTTTAGCATCAGTTTTTGCATCGACCTGGTTTGTCACTCTCTTCATTGATTGTGGCATCTTCATCTTCCAGCAAGGAGACATTTAAGCAGAGTTCTGAGACGTCATCATCCATTTTCATCCTTCCTTCCTTCAATTCCTATCCAGAATGAGAAGCATCTCTGCACTTGCAGTTGGTTTTGTTTCTTCCAAAAGGGAGACAAGTTGTTTGTCGACATTGGATCTTGTTCTGTCTTCAGACACTTACCATCTTTGCAGGTAATCACATCTTCTGGGGGGCTATTTAGTCTCTCTCTATTGTATCCATGTGACATATGGTGTACTTGGGGGGTATTTGGGAGTCCTCCATCCTTCCCATCCTATCTCACATTTTTTCTTTTTCATCTCCTTTTTGGAGAGGGGTTTTGTTCCTACTGGGTTTTCCCCTTTTCTCCAGCCAGGGAGATTCTCTACATCTTCATGTACATGGGTACCCACATGGCCTCATAGCTAGGACCCATCATCATCATCATCTGCATAATCATTGCATTTTCCTCCCTAAGTTGCACTTATAGTGTTGGTGTAATTAATTAATTACCATTACACTAGCATAAGTTAACTTAGGTCTTGCATTTCATTTAGTCCTAGGTTGCATTTTTAATCATCATTTAATAAATGGGATAATATTCCCTTCCTTTTGTGGGATAAGATTCCTTCTAGAAGATGAGTTGTCCTTCTAGAACTTATCTCAACATTTAATGATCATCTAGATAGGGTTCACATGTTGTCACATGTTGTTAGATCAAGACACATGGCAACATCTCATGCATATTAGGTTTTACCTCTTGCCTATATAATCAGGCATCTTGTTCATTTGTAACATATCCAATATCCAATATCAATATATTATCAATAGAATCTTTAATCAACATTCCATTGTTGCAACACTCTCTTTGTGGTTGATCATCTTTCCTGGCTCAAAGGTCCTCCATCGAAGACTGCAACTTCAAGGACTATGCATCCATAATCTCAACATGCATTACTTGTGTTGAGAAGTGCATAAAACACCCATCAATAGAATTTGCGCTAGAACTGGTGCTAGAGGGAGGGCATGACATGTTGAGGCTACAAAGTTGAAAGCTAGAGGTTGAAAAGAACACTTTCAAGAAGAAATCAGAGATAGGAAGATCTCATCACATGTTGAAACTTAAAATCATAAAATTCTAAAGGAAAACAAAAGCTTAGTCGAAATGGAGCAACATGCACAAATTAGCATCACTTAGTTGCATACAGATTTGAACAAGAGACTAAAGAATCCATTGTAGCAATTTGTGTTGGCGGATAGATGTCGGATCCATTGCACTCACAAGCACAATGAGGTTGGGTGTCTGACTTTCTTGAGCAGAATTGAGAGGGTCTTGCAAGGAGAAATCCCCTTCTGGGAAATCTATCTACCTTTAGCCCTTGCAGACCTAGAGGAAGAATTGACAACCATGGCAGCCAAAGCATTCAAGGACCTAATCTAGGAACATTTAAGCAACAAGGACTGATTAAGATTGGAGGAGGTATTGATGTCAAGTTGGTGCAGATTTCACAATGCACCCCACTCTGAATTCACTTGCTCATCAAGCACAAACATCATCTCTCAAGCCAAGGGTTGTTCAGAAAAGTTGGAGCAACCAACTCCCAATGAAGAGAAGTTATCCCATGAGGTAGAAGAGCTATCAACATCTGGAGGACAACAAAGTAAGGATGAACCAAGAAATTTGATACAAGTTGATGTTGGAGCAGTAGACATTGAAGTTGAAAACTAGGAGGAAGAAGTAGATTTCACTAAGAAAGCAAGGTGCCTTGGTGAAAATTTGATTGAAACTAATTTAGAAGGCCTTCCCTCCACCAATCAAAGGCAGTCCTCCACTCCAGAAGAAGAGAAATTGGTAGGTGATGATGAACCAATGAAGTCTACAGCCGTGGATGTTAGGACAACCAACAAAGATGTTGAAGAACGGGAAGAAGAAAAGGTTGAAAACCTTGGAGTAGCAGAAAATGACGATGAACATATAAGTGAAATCAGATTAGAAGACCTCTCCTTCGTCAATGACAGTGATCAAGAATCTGAAAATGAAAGTTTGGAGGAGTGGGAACAACCACTCGTCATGGTTGTCTACCATCAAGCTTCTTTTTCAAATGATGATGAGGACCCAGTAGTATAAAGATATGACCAACTCATCTCCAGGTTGGAAAAGGATTGGTCGGAGTTAAAATACCAAGTGGATTTGGAGGTGCTACTACTACCAAATTGGTGAAGACTTAATGATTCATCACACTCAAAGTTCGTGTGTGACTGTGCCAAGAAGTCATCAAGTAAGTCAAAGAACAAGCAAGGCAACCAAGCACACCACTTCCTGCAGTTGCTTCAAGGATGGGACATGAAGATCAAGAGCCTGAGCCAAGTGATGACTCAGCTAAAGGTAGGCCTCAAGGGGATGTTGGGACAACAATAGAAGGACAACAATACAGTCTTGAGCTTCTGAGTGATGAAGTAGATCAAACTGGAACGTTGTCCATCAATCATCAAGAATTGCTTCCTCTTGAAGAGCATTTTCACACCATGAACAATAGGCTTTATGTCGAGCCCTTGGAGGGTAATTGTGAAGTAGACTTTGGTCCCCTTGATGAGGTGCTATCAATTGATGACTTCTTTCCATTGGGAACTATACTATGGAGGTATGCTCATGTCGAGGAAGAATACATACTAGAAGACAGTAGCAATGAAGGCATACCACTTGCCCCTCCTGTTGATGAAATACTAGAGCCTCCAGAGTGGGAGAGGGGTTCCTTCTCTATCTACAATGATGGTGACCAAGAATAAATGACTAAACACCACAAGGTAATGCATGAACAACAAAGAGAAGAAGACAAAAGTAGAGGTGTTTCAATAGTTGCCAACAAACATGACATGCTCGGTCAATTACACGATTTAACTGGTGGTTCTTCTGCCTTGATCGTTGTTGATCCTCCTTCATATTTAGATGGCTACAATAGGAAAAAATTCACGCATGTCATTGTCCCATGACATTGAACACCACATAAATAAGGACAACACTTGGGAAAGGAAGTAGGATAGTGTGTTGCCTTTTGAGGACAGTAATCAAGTGGACACCAAGTTTGCAGAAGATCAACAAGATGAGGTCTATGTCTTTGAAGAACAGCTAATAGCCGCAGTGGGTCCCACTAGTAGCTTGGAAGAGGTACTTGTTGCCTCATCCTCCCAGCCCTATCCATGCCCAAGATTAGAAATTTCGTGCCATCCAGTCCCTCCATTCGAGGCTACCAATACGATGACTAATGATGTAGTGCTCGCCCTCGACTATCTAATGCTGCCACCTCCATGTGACGACATCCGGGTTCTATCCTTCCTTGCCCCTATTATTTCTTGTAACTACACTTATTATTTTGATTATGGGAACGAGGGAAAACAAACATGTTTATGGATTAACCATGGGTTCAAAGAATCACCTCAATTGTTAATTTTACATGATGACGTGATTGAATTTGAATGTTGCAATGATAAACTTCCTTTTTTTGAATATAAGGATAAATCTGCATGCTTAAGAACTACAACGATTTCATGTTTGCTTGTGCATGCACTGTGAAATCCAATGAATGTTAATGTTAGCTCACCCTACCTAAACATAGTGCTTTGTAAATATCTTTGTACATAACTCATTTTTGAGTAGTGTAGGTTTTCTGTAAATACTTCGCTTTCCTGCTTTTCTTAGGTTAGTTGGTTTGTTGAAGGTTGCTTGCTTTGGAGTTGTTTTCTTGCCGTTTGCTTTTGCTTTCCTGCTTTGGTTGGTTGTGGTGTTTTCTTTTCATTTGCTTCCGTTTGATTTTTTTTTGCTTTCACTTTGCTACTGCTTTGCTTGAGGTCCCTTTACTTTTAGCTGGGCACATCTGTGCGCACAACAACCATAGTTATCACTTGGGTTTGTTCTACATATTTCTTTGTTAAACTCTAATCAAGTTTTCAGAGTGGATGGTGAGAATTTTCTGTTAGTGTCGAGTGATCTAGGTGTTTGATTCAAAGAGGATAAGTTATTGGTTGGTCTGATTTTGATGTATTCTGGAATCTTATATCTCTCACATCTTAAGAATCTAATAGTCGTTGTTGGTCCTTTGTGAAGTCTAGTTAAGTGAAAAATCTAAAATTCTACTTCAACGCCACTATGATTCTCAGCCCTGAGTGAGAGCTTCAATGCTTGCGGGTTGAAATAAAATAGCTAAAAAGAGAAAAGAAAGAAAGAAAGGAAAACATTAAAAATTAAAAGAAAGAGAAAATTCAACTTTTCAGGGGTATCCGAGCAACTCTACCAGGGCTATGGACGCTCGACTGGCAGTAGAGCAATGTTTGGGAGAATCATAACGACAACCTCATCAGGGCTATAGATGCCTAACTGGCAGGGAGGCAATGTCCTGAATGCTTTTAGAGTTAGAATAAACTACGTAGCTTAACTTAATGAAGCTTGGGTTCCTATAGCAACTGAAGGATGGGAATTAACGCAACTACACAGACTTGGATTTTTAGCATACTGAAGGTTGGGTTGGCTAGTGGTTTTGATCCTTTGGTTGACCATCTGGTTTGTTTTCCATAGTGTGAAGGTTGGAACCAAAGATTCTGGGTTCATGATTCCAATTTGTCATCAAAATGTTCTGGAGCATTTCCCTAGCAAGTCGCCATTTGTTGTGCATGTTTTGCACACACGCCTCATTCAGAATGGGGACCCTCTCTTCTTGTTGCCTTGTCGGATCGTTTCATGTCGTTTCCTCATTTTGCATGCCCCAAATTTTGGCATCTAAAATGGTCAACGAGCCTCATAGTATCATTTCAAGTTGACCATGTTTCACCCTGCAAAAGTTTCTAAGTCCTTTGGGTCCGCCCTACCGAATTTCCTTAGTCAGATTTCCCTACTCGCTCAATTTTCTTTTTCCTTCATTTTTGACTTTGGGGACAAGTTTCCTATGGATTTGGGATGTTTTTGTGGTGCCTAAGTGAACTGCCAAAGTTTCGTTAAGTTTTAAGAATTTGTGAAATTTTCATTCCGAGACCTGGCCCCTCCGTGGCCATTTCTGAGACTCTGCCCCTCCTTGGCCATTTTGAACTTTCGTCAGCACCCGGTGACCCGGCCTCTGAGACCTAGCCCCTTCGTGGCTATTTTTCAGGACTTCATCCCTCCATGGCCATTTTGAACTTTTGTTAGCCCTCGGTGACCCGGCCCCTCTGTGGCTATTTTTGAGACTCCATCCCTCCTTGGTTGTTTTGAACTTCCGCCAACCCCCAGTGACCCAGCCTCCCAGACCTGGCCCCTCCATGGTCGTTTCTGGGACTCCATCCCTCCTTGGCTATTTTAAACTTCTGCTAGCCCCCGATGACCCGGCCTTCAGGACCGGGCCCCTCTATGGCCATTTCTGAGACTTCGTCCCTCCTTGGCCATTTTGAACTTCTGCCGACCCTTGGCAACCCGACCTCCAGGACCTGGCCCCTCCGTGCCTGTTTCTGGGACTCTGTCCCTCCATGGTCATTTGAACTTCTGCCAGCCCCTGGTGACCTGGCCTCCAGGACCTGGCCCCTCCGTGGCCGTTTTCAAGACTCCATCCCTCCTTGGCCATTATGAACTTCCGCTGGCGCTCGATGAACCAGCCTCCAGGACCCAGCCCCTCTGTGGTCATTTATGAGACTCCATCCCTCCTTGGCCATTTTGAACTTCTGTTGGTGACTCGGCCTCCGGGACATGGCCCCTCCGTGGCTGTTTTTGGGACTCTGCCCCTCCATTGTCGTCTGGTACTCTCCTTCTAGGCCGCCATGTGCTCATTGTCATTTCAAAAGGGCGGTGACCCTTTGGCTTTACCCTTCCAAGCTTCCCCTTTTTCAAATGAGTCGAATCTTGAGGAAGTTTTTCTTGGCACTCTTTTCTCCCCTTTTCCCATGTGCTATAATTGAAAAATCTTGGTTTTGCTAAGTTTTGTGAGGTCTAGGAACTTCCCTTCTGGTTTGTTGTCCCCCTTTCAATTTCCGCCTTCCTTCCACCTTTTTTCCATCACTTGACATCCACTGGCGCTTCCGGCCCGAACCTTTGGGAATGTTTTCCCCTATTTGTTGTCTACCTTCCTTCTGTTGCCCGCCTTGGCACCCGCCCCCCTTGGGCATGCATTAATGTTTATGGCCAAAATGAGCTTCAATGAAAAATATTATGATCTTTTGATGATGCATGGATGAATCTAACAGGGAGTTTGCAAGATTTGACTAACGCTTTCCTTGATTTGTGTATGAAAGCACTTACGACACTTCATGTATGTAGGATTCAAGAAGCCTATCGTGGGTCTGTCGAGGAGACCCATTGAGAAATCTAAACAAGGAATGTGCATAGCTCCTATCACCATTCACTTCATGTTCTCCTCTCCCCCTAGCACCTACCAACAAAGCTGACATTAGAAGCAAGCCTATGTCAAAGGAGTCAGTGACAAGAATGCAAAGGGGGGGTCATAAAGAAAGCGTAAGGGAGTTGTCCCCCAAATTAGGAGCAACCAATCCATTGATGCCAGTTGTCGACGAGCTCATTTGATCCAACGAAGAATGATGCAAGTCCATTAAGCAAAGGTAGCCTTCCGATAGTTTCAACTACAGTGAAAAAGGGAGATCAACTAAATGACAAAACTGTTACAGTGTCAAGGTCACTAGATGACAAAATAGGGAAAAGACAAAATTGTATTTTAAATTATTGAATATTGAGGGGTAGGTGAAACCCTAATATAAATAAATCTAGGCCACACAATGTAATTCAATCCTATCCATTCATTTGGGCTTTGGAAAACTATAAATAGGGGCTTTCCCCTCATTTGTAAGAGGTTGGAGAGCTGGTGTAAAAGGCATTTGCAGTAATAGAAGACAACATTGCATGATTTTATGGATGTTCTCTTTGATTTTCCTCATCTTGCATGCATGGTTCTACTTCCCTTTTTAGTTTAGTTGTAGATTCTTGAATGGAAGTGATAATGGAAATTGATGTTATGGTATTTGATGAACTTTTAGTCCATACTTTTAGCACTTGTTGATAACAAACTCCTATGTAAAGTTAGCCTAGGCTTCTTGATTTCAATGCTGCAAATTAGTTCAATCACATGTGCATGATGTGCATGTGCAATCTAAAAATATGCAGTCCTTATAAGATTACACTAGTTTTGTGTAATTGTAGGTTCCTCTTGGCCAAGAAAAACCTAGTTTAGGGAGTTTGTCTACTATAGCAACCACCATTGTTACTATTCATTCATAGCTTAGGATTAGAACAACTTTCTTAACCCTTCTCCTTTTGCTATTTCTTTTATTCCTTGGTTAGAGTAGGATCTCAAGCATCACCATGAAGCTAAATCAGATGAATTTGGTAGGTTTTAGCTTGTTGTTTTGAGTGGGCAGCCACTGTTCATTCACTTCCAACACTTTAAAATTGCACTTGTAGGCCCAACTTCCCACACTTTGTAACTCATCTCTAAGTCTGCCTTGTGATTCCAGCAAATCACATAAATCAACTGACATATTCCAAGCACTATCAAGACCTGACATTAGAAAACTTGGGATAGTTTTCTTCAATTTGATTGTGGAAGATTGTCTTTCAAGAGAGGTGATGCACCTATGCATTACTTGTGTTGAGAAGTGCATAAAACACCCATCAACAGTACTATCAAAGTAGCTTGTAAAGATCATAGTCCATACAATTCTTAGCCATTTCAAGTGCAATTTATGCAGCAACAATATAGACTATATGGTCATTACTAGGTAAGCAAATTTTATGTCTAATAAGCATTGCAGCATACCGGATGACCGAATTTTCAATTGTACTCTAGACAATTTATATTCCTTCAAGATTTTTTCTAGTCATCTCTATTAATTCTTGATCATCGATAGAATTCTTCCTCGAAACTTGTCTGGAGAACCATAAACTAATCACATCCTTTATATATTCTCTAGTTATCAAGCGTGCACCATCAATTTAGATAGACTCATCATGAATCTTGCAAATGTAATTCGAATGTTTTTTTCGAATTCAAACAGTGGAAATTTCAGCCATATATCCAATTTCTTTTCAACTAGGGTTTTATATGCATCATAGTTTCCTTTCAATTCACTTTTACACAAAATACTTAACTGAACAGGTGATATTTCCTCAAATTTTCTATAAATGTATGCATAAATATTTTCAGTAGGTAACACTCTAAGGGGAATGCCATAAAATGCACCTGCCAAATGTTCTGACAATTTTTTTAGAGAATACCTTTTTAATTTAATTTGCAGTTTTTATGAAACATTGACTACCTTCGAACCATCCATTGCATTAAAAATGAAAATTCTAAAAAAGAATTGTGTAAGCAAAATACCTCTTGAATTTTCTCTAGTGAAGAATAGGGTTTTGATGTTTAGCTTCCAGAGCATGCCTCAAATCAACTTCCTCTTTTTCAATTTGTATTTCCTTTGCATCAAATGAATTTTTCTTCTCAAATATGTTTTAAACTCCATGATTTGACCTGTATCAATAAATGTGTCAACAATAAATGCTGGAGAAAAAGTTGTCAAACTTCAAGAAAACTTCCACATCACAATACTTCCTTCTGCAACTCTCTTCAATAGCTTTATAAATCCTTTTTCTAAGACATATCTTCATGTCATGACTTGAATCCTAGTATTTCAATGGTTTTTATAATTTTTCTATTATTGCTCCCCCTAAGCCATTGCATGGGCTTAGTTTCTGATGGGATTGTCTACACTGGGGGACAACACAGATAAAATTGATTATTCTGATTCTCCTTCCTTTCTCTAAATCCTTTCCATTTCCTTGTTAACCTCTGTCAGATGAATATTGATGATTGGTTCATATCTCTTTACTAGATAATCACTTTTCATATATTTTCTTTTGCAGTCTTTGGAAAAGTGTCCTAGTGTGTTGCAATTATAACAAACAAAATTCTTCCATCTGAATTGTCTTTTACTCAATCTATATTTGCACTGGTTAGCCTTGTGTCCAAATAAATTGCAATGATAATAGTAGCCATTGAATGAATAAATTATCTTGTTCAAATTCCAACTTCTACATTCTATAGCTTTATGTCTAATTATCTTGCACTTAAAACATTGACCGGAGAATGATAAAGTATTTTGATTCATTTCATCATTCTGTTTCATTTTATTTCCACAATCTTTTACTCCATGTCCAAACCTATTGTAAGAATAACAGACATCATTAAAGGATAAATACCTTTGAGCATTAGGTTGTTTGATAGAAATCATTTCGGTATTGCTTCTTTGGTTTTTGAATTATCTACCAATGCTTTAAGTCTTCATGTCAGGGGATTGATTTTATTTTGAACTTTTTCCTTCTTCAAGTCCCAAACCACTTTTGTCCTTATAGGGTTTCTGTCTTGCAATTAGTTTATCCAGCATTGTAGAGATTGCCACAAATTTATCTTCATGTCTTCTCACCTTCTCCAGATCTAATTTTAGAATTATCACTTCTTGTTTAAGCTTTGCACATTCATCCATCTTCTTTTGTATTTCAGCTTTCTGAAATTCTTCAAATTTTCTCTTTTCTTCTAGTTGTTCTTTTAGTCCGGTGATGTCCTCATCTTCTTTCTTTAATTGATTATTGAATTCACTATATTTTTCCTTCATCTTCTTAATGCACTCATTTGCTTCATTCAAGCTATCCTTCAAGTCCTCATTTTCTTCTGTATGTTCAGTAGAGATCTCTTCCCAGGGAATAAGAAATCTTTAATCTTCCATGTATTCAAATTTTAAGACCTTCCTCAAGTTGTTATACTATTTAAGAGAAACCAAGCTCTAATACCAATTGTTGATTACCCAAAATACTCATAGGGGGGGTGAATTAGTATTCCATTAAATCATTCAGCTGTAAACCATCTAATTATTAAAGTACATATAATTGTAAAAAAAATGAAGACATTAAAAAGAACATGACACCATAAGACACATCAACACTAGATTTTTACGTGGAAAACCCAAAATTGGAAAAACCACGATGAGGATTAGCTCATAATATATTATATACAGATATAGTATATGTTGCAAGAATGAAAATATTGAAGGTGTTTTCATTGATGTCAACTAGTCAACTAGTTATCAATTGGTTGATGTTGGTTGTATATGTCGAGGATATAATTGAGAAAATTTTAATGAAGATATGTTGCAGGTGTTCAGTGGTTGCTCCAAGTTTTTCTCCAGATTTTCTCCTATGGTTGTGTAGTTAATACATGTTCATGATTGTTAGAAAATGTTATATCCATATTTTTGGTTGTTGATTTTTTGTACAGTGCAAGTTGTGTTCACCAGTTGTGAACTATATTTTTTTGTGTTTCTGGTTGAGGTCCAGGAGAAACTTTTTTGGTTTGGATTTCTCTTTGATGAAGTCTTATGACTTGTGGTTCTAAAGTTGAGTTTCCTTGGTTCTATTGAAGATATTTTCAACATTTGGAAGATTCGTGCTTAATGGTTCTATGTGTTTTACACTAGTTTGGTCAACCTTGTGTGAAATACTAATTTCGAGGTTGATGAACCATGTTGGATCTTTTTTAGTCCCTTGAAGTGTGTGTTTGGGTCATCGTCATTCTAATTCCACCCTAGGATTTTTTGGCACTAACCTAATTTGAATTTGGATTTGGATGGCTGAATTTGGACATATTTCAAAGTTGAAGATGGCATAAATGCAAGATGAGTTAGAGGTGAAGAAATATACAAGAGCGAAGAAGAGTAATAAGAGAAAAGAGAAAATGCAGTTTGATGCAACATTGATTCTATTCAGTGAGTGTGTGTGATGTGAGTGTGGTAGGTCAGTGTGAAGCTTAATGTCAAGTTTTTGGATTCAGTGAGCAGAAGGTGGAATCTATCATTCATGCATGTCTATGAAGTGATTGTGGTGGAATCGTTGCAATGGGATTGTAGTATCTCTGTAACAAGTATTCTTTGTCTTCTTTATATCTCTGTGGTAGTGAGCCCTCTGAGTTGTTAGCCCTATTGGAGAGTGAGTCCTTGTTTTGGCAATGAGCCTTATTTTAGGTAGTGAGCCTCTTGTAATCAGTTTTGATATTCTCTATAGTGTGAATTAATCCTCATCGCGGTTTTTCCCTTATTGGGTTTTCCATGTAAATCTGGTGTTATTGTGTTATGTGTTGGATTTAAGTTTCTACATTGGCATTTGATGATTAATCATTTAAGCAATATTAAGAGTTTAGTTCCAGTGATTGAATTAGAAGTTTAATTCGGTGACAAATGATTCACCCCCCTCTCAGTTGTGTTATTCATCAATTAACAAAATATTAACAGAGCTTATTATGTGAATGTCAATGCTAGTATATCTAATGAAGATTTAGCATATGAAGATCCTGATGACAATGAATGCTTGTTCTTGGAAATTAAGGATGAACCAACTATTGATGGGTGTTTTTACACACTTTCTCAACACAGGTAATGCATATGTGCACTACCTCTCTTGAAAGGAAATCTTCCAACGATAAGTTGTTGAAAATCTCCACAAACTCTCTTGGGTGTTAGGTCATGACTTGCATGGAACTCCTCAGTTGATGTTGATGTGATTTTTTTGGTGATCATAGGGCAGACTTATGCAGCTAGATGCAAAATGGATCTTAAATTTTGAAGTTTCTAAAGTGGGAGTTATGATGCCATTTGTTATAGGTTCAAACAACAATCTGAAACTTCAACGTTTTCTTTAAGTTTGGCTTTACAATGTGCAATAAACCTTGGCACAGACTGTTTCTTAAAAAAAAAAGGGAAAAGAGAAAGGAAGAGAGAAGGTTCCTGGATCTGCAACTAACTGTGAACAGTGACCATGGAGGTTCTGCTATCAACAACTCCCTTCAAACATAATTCCACTTAACCAAGAAATCTACAGTATCGTGAAATTTGTGCTATCTTCAAAGGTCTGCAAATATTTTACCTTTCATCCACCATTTACATGCATGAATAAAGATAAATATTTAAAGAGCAACTTCAAATTTCAGCCTAGGCTAACTTTGCAAGGCCATTTACCAACAGCAAACAAAAAAAAGTATGGGTTGGAAGGCATCAACAAAGCATAAATTTCTACAATCATAGAACAACATGACTAAAGTCTATCTAAGAACTTTGAATCTAACTAAAACAACAATATAAATCTAACTAAAGCATTTAACAATGGAGATTGAACCATGAAACATGTGGAGAAATCAAAAAATACACCAAGTCAATATATTTTCATTATAAATTTCAGCAGCATGTCTTTACAACAACTCAACTCTCTTTGGAAATGAGAGGAAACCCCCCTATTTATAGTGCTAAAAAAATAGAGTGAATGGCCAAGATTGATTTTCATTTTGTGACCAAGATTCACTACAAAATAGGGTTTCACATACCCCAAAATATATCACAATTTAAAATTACATTCTTGTCTTTTCCGTATTTTGTCCTTTAGTGACAACACTATAGCATTTTGTCTTTTGCTGACTGCTCTTTGCTGTAGCTATTCCTTCAGGAGCTCTTCACTGATAATAGGGCTACCCTCCTACTTCTTCAAAGTTGCATATTCCATAAATTTTAGAACGACTAGCTGGAGCTTGTCCACCTCAATAATCTCAGACTGCAGCATCTAATAACTCCATTCTTTTGCATTATCCTCAAGCTTCTTTTAGTCTTCATTATACTTTGCGGCTTGATCTTGGAACAACTCCAAATGGGCGAAGGCAGGGGTAGTAAAAATCATAAAATCCATAGTCACTTCATTAGACATCCCATCCTTCATCCTCTTCTGAAAATAAGGCTTTATCTTCTCTATATCCATCTATACTGCGGGCATGTCATACTCCATCATCAGCTTCAGATATTGGGTGAAATCTGTCCTAATTTCCTTGACCCATTCGATGTCCGGATCCACTTTATCCATTATTTGTTCCAACCTTTCCCTTCTGTTATCAAAATCCTGCCTCCACACGTCCACTAGCTAGTGGTCATCTCTATTGAATGCGAGCTCCTTTTCCCATGTGGTCTTTGGTAACTGGAGGATGGCCTCAATCTTTGGATAGGTGGAATCATATGTTGCAAGGAAGTTGGTGCAAATCTTCTTTGTGCTCTCCAGAGATTGTTGTAGATCCAAGAATTTGTTGGTTGTTCAAACAGCTCGACTGATACCCATGTTTCTGACATAAAGGACCTATCGGAACTAGCTCTCGGTACTCTTGTCCAAGTTCTTTCTTTTCTCCAGTTTGTCAATCTTTTCTCTGGACATCAGTTGGTGTGGAGATGTGGATGTGGTAGGCATGTCATCCACTAAAGACCATTGTTGGATGTAATCCGTTAAGGCAGCGACTTGCGCTTTGAGCTCATCTTTCGAGACCTTGTCCTGTTGTATCAAGTGCACCACTGTAGCCACCAATTCTTCAAGATGCTCCACCTTCTATTCTCTGGTAGTAGTCCCCAAGTTGATGGTGGAAATAATATAGCTTACTCCTTCCTAGCCAACCACTGGTGTTTCTACCTGGACAGTCCAGGACCCGAAGGCATTGATGGTCATCTTGGATCTGATCTTAGGCTTCTTCTCCTTCCTAGTTGAGAGTTGTGCTTGAGCTAGGATGGCTTCTAGCCTCACTCTTGGATCCTTTGGAGCGGGAGTCTTCTTATCAAGTTGCCTCTCTAGCCATTCGAGCATGGTAGACTTTCCTTTTGGTGACTCTTGATCGCCTTCGCCTTGCCCCATTCATACTTCCATTTGTGCACCTTTCATTTTGGTGTTGTCTCCCTCTTCCTCATCAAAATCTTGGATGAATGTGAGGCATTTGACAGGAGGTTTAGTAATTGATTGCTCTTGGGGACTTCCTTTTGTCTCAATTTCCCTCTCCTCTATCTCTTCAATTTGTTCATTCTTGTGCATGCACTCCTCGGGCTTGTATTCTTCTATATCTTCTTCTTCTCTAGGAGGTGGTGGTACAATCTCTAGTTGTTTTTCCCCTACAGGGATTTCTACATTTTCCGCTATCCTATCGCCCTTCTGCCCCTCTCTGGGAGGTGACCTTTCTGTTTCCTCATCATCATGTTTCAACTGCCTAGCCATCTCTTCTTCAAGATCGTCATCAAAGTTTTGTATAATGACCTTACCACTGACATCCTCCTCCTCATCACTGCTCTTGGAAGAGCCCGTTCCCTCCTCTTCATAGGCCACCCTGTCAATTTGCCAATGTTCATACTCTGGGTGTTCATGGTATTCATCAACATCCTCTTCAATTGGCTTCAGGGCTTCTTGCTCCCATCTCTCCAATTCTTCGAAGATTAGCATCGTGGCCTCCATTGTTGGTGGTCATGTTGGAGGTTGCAAAGGCTTAGCAGTAGCGAGGACTTGCACTAAGGTAGCCTAAAGGGTGGGGTCCATAATGATTTGGGAGAGCTCGGAAGGGAGATTTTTCATGTGTTTTGAGAAAGCCTCAAGTAATGCGGGAGCAGGCATTGGTGTCGTTACTATGGCTAACGAGAGTGATGTTGTAGGCGACATGGTTGTAGAGGAAGGTGGATTAGTCATGGCGAAGGATTCAATCACTATTACAGGCCTGACCGGAGGTGAAGGGGCAAGATGGACTGAGATATCTACTATTGGTGGGGATGTGGTGACCATGGCCAAGGAGATAGATGATGAGGCCGTCGAGATAGGGGGACCTAGAAGAGGTTCTAGCTGATATGTCCTTTCTTCCTCACCTTCTTGAATTATAGGCTGCTCCATGGTGCCCCCTGTTCACTTAGGCTTCGTGGAAGGGGAGAAACTATAGTGGCGACATCTTTGGTGGCACTGTGCTCACTTTTTAGTCCTTCATAAGTTAGGACCACTCTTTGTTGCTTTACCTAGCCACTTGTCTTTTAGCCAATTCTTTAGTTCAGGCCATGATGGGTTTAGTCACAATGTCAAGGTCATTGACCTCCTGTTCTTCCTAGTCAATTGTAGGCAACGGTAAGTTAGAGACTATATTATATCTGGGATCCATAACTATGCTCTCATCTTCCTCAACTTGATCCAGTATAGGGAATAGTTGTACCCTTCTTATGAAGTATGCAGTCATCCTCATGTAGAGCCTAGCACGTACCTCTTTGTCGTCTTGGAAGTTTTCCCAGAAATCCTCAACATGATGCAAGTGGGCATACTCTGACTCTAGTGCTTTCCTCACATGCCCATACAGGTCCATCCGTGGGCGAGTAGTGTGTAGTCAAAAGTGGTACTCTGCCAATTCCTTTATGAGTTCCCAACACACTAGGAAGTTTGCAATTTATATATACCTTGACCGAAGGTCAAGGTATAAGAGATCCCTACCTAATGTTTGTTGTTGAGGATGGTGTGCAATTGTTGCAGCTGCTAGGAGAGTTCCAATAGTATAATCCGGTCATTGGGGTACCAGGGCAGCTTTTTTGGTCTTTCAGTGAAACCCTAGGCATGAATGTAGGTGAATTTGGGAAATTGTAGGAACAGGAAAGTGTACTGCTTTAGGAATTCCCATGCGCTATGAGAGACCCTTCTCTCAAAATCCCCTCCAAGTAATCGAATGATGTGACCAATGAAGGTGTCACTGACCCTATAGTATTCCTTCTTAAAGTTTATGAATTGGAGTTGGGGATATCGGTCATAGGCTTTCAGCTTTCAGCCCGGCTCCTCTTCAGGTGCCACAAATAGTCCGCTATACTGCCTTTGCTCCACCAGTGAATAGACCAGATAGGTCATGTAGAATTTTGAGCTCTTTTTTATGTTCATAAACTACTCATCAAAGCAGTTGCTAATGATGCCTCCCCAATAGAATGAGGCTTTCATGGTGACATCCTCGTCGCCACAGAGGATTTGTTCAACAAAGTACACCATCCATTCCTGAAAAAATATGGCAGAAGGTATGCCCATTACCCGGCTCAACATGGTGACTAGGTCATGATAGTCTTCATGAAAATCACTACGAAAGAGTTCCTAAGGGACTTTTGTAGCACTGCCTCTTTTCTCCTTGAGCTAGAACTAGTTTATCAACCTTCTGCAACCCATCGGGTCTTCATTCCAAGTCACCTTTCCCTCTTCCATCATGAGCACTTCCATTTCCTCAAAGGTAGGAATGTGGAAAGTTTTTGTGATTCCCTCAGCTAACATATCAGCGAGAATATTCCCACCTCTATCAACAATGGTCCTTGTCTCAGGTTGGTAGGCCTGCCAACAAGCCATGACTAGTTCAGTGGCAATGAGAGATGGGGGGAAGCCTGTAGCTTTTGCAATTCCACTATGCCTAATCAATCTGGCATTATTAGTCTTTGGGTGGATTCTGACCCTCTGTTTAAATTCATCAATATCGATATGGCTGATATTGGTGTGTGTGATTTCTTTTCAGTCTATGGTGATTTTCGATCATAGAGGTTCACCCTAGAACTGGAACTTCATCTAGTCTTTATCCTCCTTACCATGAGGAGTCTTCCCTAATTTCTTTCCTTTTTTCCTTCTCCATAGTTCCCCCGAGGGTCCTGCACCTGATTCCATATATCCTGCAAGCATGGATACAATGAGTACAACCTTTTGAAAACATTATCGTTAGCCAAAATATCATGAACTAAATCAAAGTAGACATCATATGACTAATAAAGTTAAATATTTTCCTTTTATATGTCATTAATCGCTTTTTAAGGGGTTTCGGACAATCTGGGCCCAAGGGGGGAAAAATTCCCTAGAAGGAATGTTGTTTTGAAAGGGGAAAATAGCCCGAGGTGATCCCTGTGGTTTCTCCCATCTTCATATTTTGATGGTTTGAAAGGCTTGAGTTGAAGAGGGCCAAATTTGAGCACGTGGGTAGGCATTAGTTTTCAAATTTGAGGTCATTTATCTCACCTTTGGGGCTCCCGGAGGTTCAGGCCCAGAAAGCTGTCTACAGTTCCCTGTCTCCAACGGCCCGAGGACGATGGAGTTCCAAGGTCAGAACTCTAGGGTCCAGGACATGGAAGGCTAAAGGATGGTAGCTAGTTTGGGCCCAAAGGGGCAGAAATTCGTCGACACCTCACTGTTTTGGAATGGAAATCTGGAAACAGAAACCTAGATGGAGTGGCCCGATGGACCAGATCCAGAGGAGTGTTCGGCCGACAACTTTCTACATTAAGGTTTTGGGAGGAAATTGGTTGGTCAGAGGTCGGAGGTCAGAAAGGCGGGCACATTTTTCCCCTTCTGGATCGGCGAAGGTGGGACGAAATCCTAGATGGCGAAGCCTGGTGAGTGCAAGGACGCCAAAGTTCAATATTTTTTATCTTCTGGGAAAAAGGAAGGTCGAGACCTAGATAGCGAGAGGACATCAGTGGTTGGCCATTTGAAATGGAAAAGTTTCCACGAAAGTCTATGGACAGAAGTCCGTGGATCCGGACCTAGTGAGATGACAGATTGGTTTGTTTGAGAGTTTATCGTCGGATGACAAGAAGTAAACCTAGTCCTGGAGTTTGGGCAGATAGGGTCACTCCGCTGTTTGGAATTGTTGAAAACTTCACAGAGTTCCAGACACGAAAGTCCAGGGGTTCAGGCCTAAGAAGCCAAAATGGAGGCCAGGTTTCATCATTTTTAGTTTGGAAAATTTTGACGGAGAATTGCCAATGGAGGTCTAGGGTGACGGGCCTGAGAGAGAATGCAGCCGTTTTGGAAAAAAGTTTATTTTGATTAGTTTCACTGGCAGCAGAAGGGCCTGGGCCTAGTGGGCTTGAATTCACTGCATGAAAAACGGTGGCGGTGAAGGAAAGTTCTAGATCGATCAAAGGAGGCCAATTTTGAAGGTTTTTTAGATTTCCAAAATGTGGGTTTTGTGTGTTTTATCAAGTTTTAGCTAATTGAAGCATTTTAAACCCATGTTATTCATCATTTTAGGTGAAAAATTATGAAAAAACCTCTTGGGAGGGTGGACAAAAAAACCTACCTAGGGAGCCCGATGAAGGAGTTTGCAAAATCCACTAAGGATCGGCGGATGAAGGTGACGGGCGTAAAGGCGGCGATCGACGAAAGCAGTGAACTCCTCTGGCAAGCACTCTGATCTCTTCTAGTAGACATGAGAAATGAAAATGACAATTCGGCCCCTTTATTTATACCCTCCTCTGCAATTAATGACCTCATTTAATACCTGTACGACCGACCTGTTGGTTGGTGAATTTGAAATTAGTGGACAACGACGGGAGGTCCGGAAGAATGTGTCGAAATGGCTATTGAAGATTGATTTTCATATCGACGATATGGAGAGACCCGGAGTCCAAATGGCGGAGTGCTAACAACGCTTCGCCATTGGAAACGGTGAAGGGTGAAGTGAATTCTGAGAATGACATCCTAGTCAACTAGACCCGGAGGGCGCAAATGCAATCCAAAAGTTTATGAATTTTAACCAAGCAGAAATCTTGGATCTGGGGCTTGGGGTTTGGGAAGGCGATAGCCTTTCGCCATTTGGGAATGGTGAACCCCTAGAGGAAACTCGGCGAAGGAAACCTGAAGGGCTAGGTCTAGCAGGGCCTAGAGCTACTGGCAGAAGAAGACTACCAAGGAAAGCCTAGAAGGCTCCAGGACTTGACCAAAGTGGAGTGGAAAAAACATGGTCAGTTTAAGATGGGACTTTGGGGGTACGCTGACCATCAGGGACACACAAAAAAAAAATAGGGGCACAAAAAATGAGGTAGTGACAAAATGACCTAGCAAGATGAAAGAAAAGATGGTCCCCATCTCAAACGAGGCATGTATGCTGAGGGCACAACAAATGGTGACTCTGCTGGGGAATGCTCCTGAGCATTCTAGGGATAAGCGTTCATTCCGAACCTAGAATCTCTGGTTTCGCAGACTAGGGGAGGACTTCCAAGGGTGAACTAGGAGAACAAGATCCTTAGTTGGGTCAGTCTACAAGACATCTCAGAAGTGTGTGTAGTGAATTTATTCCTTTCTATGGGAACTGTGATAGATGGCTGCTACTCCAACTGAACAAGCTACATAAACCATCCAACACCAAAAGTAACCTGGACATTGCCTCGCTGCTAGTTAGGCATCCATATCCCTAGAAAAGTTGTCGTTGTGATCCCACAGATATTTCTCTACTGCCATCCAGACATCCATAGCCCCGGTAGAGTTACTCACACACCCATACAGTTGCTTGATTTCAAAATTTTATTTTTCTTCTTTTAATATTTCTTCAACGTTTCCTTTTCTCACTTATCTTCTACTCAACCATGCAAGCACTAAATCTTGTAGTGGGTTTGGGAACCACAGTGGTCACTAGAGCGGACTTAAGATTTTTCACTTGCTTGGATATCATACTAACCCTTGTACAGTCCTTTGGAAATAATTAGCATGTGTTTTGTGTAAGGTCTGAGATGTGTGTAAAGAGATCCAACCAAGGGTCGAGTTCTAAGGCAAAGTTCAAATGAGATCATTCCTAGGCCGCTTTCAGGGACCAATAGTCGAGAATGAATTCTTATCCAAAGAATGCCAAGGATGAGCAACAAAGTAAACCATTTGTCGAACAAGCACGACCACCGCAATAAAAAAATAGAAGACACCCTCCTTACGAAACAAAACATCCAGGGAACAAGCAAAACAGAGCGATGTGAAACAACAAGATGCAAGCAAACCAAAATACAACCTACTCTAACCTATATACAAATATTTACAAGGAAGAGCTCGATAGAGCTCAAGCTTGGAAGTAATGCTTGAGGTGTTTCCTATTGACTGGCAATGGGACATCTTCACCAATTAAGGTCTTTAGGAAGAAAGCATTGTCTCCCAAAATTTCAGCTATTTGAAAGGGGCCAAGCCAAAGCTTGTCAAATTTGTTGTGTCCCCCTTTCTTTTCATGGGCCTTGTCCCAGTACAGGACTAAATCCGTAATTCTAAAGGCCTTGATCTTGGATCGACGGTCAAACCATCTCTTAACTATGCTCTAATGCTTGGAAAAAATTTTGATCGCATGGTCTTAGACTTCTTCTAGATGCAAGAGCTCAGCTAATCAAGCTTCCCTATGGTCCCCCCCTCGTAAAATTCGTTAATGAATTGGAGAGTGGGGGTTTTCAAATGGATAGGAAATATGAGCTCTAGGCCATAAACAAGGTGGAATGGGGAATTACCAAGGGAAGCCTTGTAGTGGGTGCGGTCTGCCCAAAGGGTGAAATGGAGCTGGGTATGCTAGTCCTTGGGATTCCTATCTAGCAATTTCTTGATTACCATGACTAGGTTCTTGTTTGTGGACACAACAAGGCCATTTCCTTGAAGGTAGTAATTAGACAAAAATTTAAGGGAAATCACGTAGTCGAAGGTCCAACTAGCAAATTCTAATGAAGCAAATGTAGGTCCATTATCACACACTAACGCATAAGGACAACCGAAGCGATTTAAAATGAAACTTTCCAGAAATTTGTAACTACCTCAGTTGTGCATTGCTTACATATAATTTGTTTTGTCCATCTAGTATAGTAATTAGTAGCGGTAAGAATGTACCTGTGTCCCACGGATGATGGAGGGCTTACCGGACCAATGAAATCAAGACCCCATTGTGGAAACGATCTCAGCTCTAGCACGGGCTATAGTGGGACAACATTTTTCTCCTTGGTGGTGACAATCTGACATGTGTGACATGAACGAACATGGAAATGAGCATACTTGAAGACATTTGGCCAATAGTACCCTGCTCTTAATATTTGATGTGCAATGGAGGGCCCAGATCCATGACCAGTGCCAAAATTGTCATGAAATTCTTTCAAGACTTGGGCTACTTCTCCCTTGCCAAGGTATCTCAGGTAAATGCATTCGTGATTCCTTTTGTACAAAATGGATCCCTACAACATGTAACCATTTCTTTTCAGTCTAAGGGCATGTTTTTGGACTCCTTGCAAGTGGGGTGGACATTTGTGATTCAACAAATAATAAACATCCTTGTACCACACTCTCAGGGAAATGTCTTCGAGCTGATATTGATGCACTATGAGTTCGGGTCTGGCCTCTGTTGTTGCTTCAACAATCATGCGGGTAAGTGCATTTCCTCTCACCAACTTCATTGGTTGAATTTCCATATCATACTCCTTAAGCAATGTGACCCATTTAGCTCTTCATTCGCCCAATTCATTTTGCATGATCAGTGTTTTCACTGCTAGCTTAGGGACAATGGCGAACACTTTATTGTGCAAGATGTAATGCCAAAATTTCTTTACTCCCCTAATGAGGGAATATTCTTGCTTTTCTATGTTGTGGTATCGCAATTTAGCATCCTTCAGAGCAGAACTCATGAAGGCAATCGGGTGCTCACTTCCTTCATCATCTTTCTGAGTCAAAATGCTAGCACATGAATGCTCTGAAGCGAATGAATAGATGAAGAATGGCTTCAGATAGTTTGGGCTGACTAGTACAGGCACCTCAGCAATGGCACTTTTGATTTCTTGGAAAGCCTATTTGGCTTTGGGAGTCCATTCAATTTTGGCATCCTGCTTTAACATGGCATTGAGTGGTTTAACAATTTCATCAAAACTCGTGATGAACTTCCTAAAAAAATTGATCTTTTTGAAGAAGGATTTTAATTCTTTCTTGCTACCTGGTGGTGGGATCTTTAGCAAAGATTGAATATGCTCGGGGTCTATGGATATTCCCTATTCTAAAATGACATTTCCAAGCAATCTACCCTCAGTCACGCCGAAGATGCACTTTTTTGGGTTAAGGGAAACTCCAAACTCCCTACATCTCTAAAACACTTTGCATAAATCGCAGACATGATCACTCCACCTTTTAGAGAACATAGTTAAATCATCCATATAGATGATTATAAATTTTCCAATCAGATCTTTGAAGGCGATATCCATGGAATGTTGGAAAGTGGTGCTAATGTTGATGAGCCTAAAAGGCATCCTCTTGTAAGAAAAGGTTCCCCACTTGGTGGTGAACACTGTTTTATGACAATCTTCATATTGCACCATTACTTGGTTATATCTGGAATACCCATTGAGGAAAGACATCATTTGGGAGCCATTGGCAATCTGTAGCACCTCATCCAATGAAGGCACTAGATAGTTGTCCTTCTCCGAAGCTCTATTTAGATTACAGAAGTCCACACATAATCTGATTTCTCCATTATTTTTTCTAACTGGGACCAAGTTGGCTACCCTGTGGAATGCCTAACTGGGAAGATAATTCTTGCTAAAATAAATTTCTATACCTCTTTGTAAATGATGGGCTCCAACAAGGCATTAATAGGATGTTGTCGTTGGCAAAATGGCCTCACCTCTATCTTGAGAGGGATGGTGTGCATGATGATGGAGGTATCGTAAGTCTTTAAGTCTTCTTAACTCCATTCCACCACATCGTGATACTTTCACAAAGCATCCATAATTCCTTTCTTTTCTTCAGGTGTGCATACTTTTCCAATAAAAACTTTTTTGGTCTCTTCAGTCATCCCTAGGTTGTGAGTATCACACTAGTTGTCGATGGCTTCCTTCTTTATATGTCAATCCTGACCCCTGATTTGGTCCAAATCAAATATTTGTTCAAGCTGAACCATACCTCTAGGGATCGTGTTGGTTTTGAGGTTGA
Organism: Sequoia sempervirens; assembly: GCA_007258455.2. Taxonomy (NCBI): domain Eukaryota; kingdom Viridiplantae; phylum Streptophyta; class Pinopsida; order Cupressales; family Cupressaceae; genus Sequoia; species Sequoia sempervirens. The sequence continues at coordinate 100,293,039 of VDFB02270651.1, read as the reverse complement.
TGACCCCTTCTACATCCAATTCAGCCTCTTTCAAATTAATCTCATCAATTATTTGGGTCATGAAGACATCAGGACTCATGATGAAGTCGAGGATATGCTTATCACCATTTAAAACCTAAAAGTGAATGACATTATCTGGGACAGACAGTGTGGATGTCAACTCAACTATAAATTTCTTGAGCCCAGACAGAGAGAGGGGTTGTAGAGTGTTGGCTACCTAAGCCAAGGCATCAGCTGTATGATTCTGAGCACGAGGGATCAATTGTATATTAAATGCATCTAAACCTTCTAAGAGATCCCAAACCCTATTCCTATAGTTTGTGAGTCTTCTATCATGGCAGGAATAAAATTTTCTAACTTGTTTCACTACAAGTTCGGAGTCCCTGAATACTTGCAACATTTTAACATTTTCCTTTACGGCCATGAGAAGACCATGCACTAATGCTTTGTATTCTGCTACATTATTAGTGCAATAAAACTGTAGCCTATGGGCAGCAAGAAAGGTCTTACCCACTGGGCTGATGAGCTCGAACCTGATACCAGCTCCTTGTTTTGATTTAGATCCATTGAATCAAAGTGTCCAAAATATGGAAAGCCCTTTGACTCCAAGACCAACTTGGCTCTTACTTCCTTCTAGCTGGGTGGTCACCTTGGTGACCTTTTGGGAATCTTGTAGCTCAAGGTGTTCATCAATGGGTGGTTCAGTTAGCACCTCCTTCGACATTTCCTTCTAAGGGACAATTGATTTTTGACATGCTCTATCGCCACTTGGCACAAGTAGAAATCAAACTTGGAGTGGGAAACATTATGAATTCTGCACCAACTTGGTAGCAAGAGATCCTAGAAATCCATTTGGGTGCCCAAGCTGAGTTGATCCCTTGCACACTTCCCCATGAATTCTTGGAAACCACTAAGTAGTCCCCAGTTTTCACCTCCATCAGGTTTATCGTCTAATTCTACCAGCATTTATGTACTCAGAGGAATTTGAGTAAGGTCAGTTGAAGGGTTGCATTGCACCAAGAGGACCTCGGTAGTACACTCTTCTTGGGGTTCAAATTCATCCTGGTAGGTAAAGGGACAGTAGTTTCCCAATCCAGTCTCAACAAATAGCACCTCATTTAGGTTGTTGTACTTCGTGATCATGTATCTCATACGAGGCTCACGATCTATACGGATCTAATTTGGAAACCCTTTCCATGGTTGCCACATGTGAGAGTGGTCTGTGACAACATATCCATTCAATGTTCTAGTGAATTCCCTTCCCAAGATGATTCTGTATGCATCAGGAATGTAAGCCACTTGAATATCAATGACTTGTTGTATCCTTGGATCTGTAGCAATTTGTATTGGGATCCGATTCATTTTTCCCACGATGTTGATCTCTGCTTTGTCCATATGGGTCACTTTCCTTCTTGAGGGCATGAGGGTAATCCCAAGTTCCTTGCATACTACAAGTGGCATAACATTGGCAGATGCTCCTAAATCAAGTAGGCAATTATGCAAGTTTTTCCCAAATATCCGAATGGTGGTAAGGAAAGGGGGAGTTTCCAATATTCCTTGGAAGAGGCCCATGGGTGTATCTACCTGAGCTACTTGAGCTTTGTTCTTATTGCCATTTTTATCCTTAATCTATCTAGATGACTGATCCAAAGAACTCTACCTATTGTTCTGGTCTGGTTCCTTTTTCGCCTATTTACCTGTAGACTGATTTGAGGGAATGTCCTTCCCTTTCACTGTGTTATCTTGTATCACGGGTTCCTACCTAGGTTCTTCAAATGAGACTCTCTTAGCTGATGCCTCCTATGTCGTGCTAGAGGATGGAGTCCCATTGAGTACCTTAAAGAAGGTGTGCCTTACAACAGGGACCTTGAGTAGTTTGAAGGCAGATAAACTAGTTTTTACTTTCTTGAACTCTTCTGCCACATATTCACCCATCTATTCAATCTCAGAGCCGAAGGCTCGACCTATTGCAGAGCTAGAAGGGTGGACTTCCCTTTGACTTGAATGATTTTTGGGTTGGCCTTGGGGTGGGTTCTGGGGCTAATTTTGAGGCCTATCCTTGTTGAGATATTAGGTGAGTATATAAGGAAGCCAAGGGTTATTGTTGGCATTAGGGTTAGGCGGGGTAATAAAATTATTTAGAGTAGAGGTTGTAAAGGGTCCACGTGCCTGTCTATTCCTAAGGGAATAGGGAGTTTCTCTTTGGTGGAACATGTGAACCTCATCTATGTGCATTTCTTCCTCATCTAGTGGACCATTATCTACTAAATTGAAAATATGAGACAAGGTTCACTTGTTACTTACCTCCTGCACCTCTTCGCTCTTAGCGGGGGTAGGCTTGACTTCGGGCTAATTGTGGTCACTTCACAAAAATGGCGCTTGGTTTACAATGAGACAGGAGGAGTCATAAGGCTCAGATGGAATGATGTCTTTGCAACTGGTACTATTAGTAGCATTTTGGACCTCAATTTGGAAAATTTATGCAACTATCTAGAATTCAGGACAATCCAACTTAGAGTGTCTACTGGTCTTGTGAATTCAGCACCATTCGAACAAGACTACCTTGGTGAGGTACACCCCACTGGCCATTCTTTCATTGTTGGCCGGCTGATCAAGAGGAGTAGGGACACCTCCATTATTGGGCCTCATATTCCACATGTGGTTCTGCCTCTGAGAAGGTCTCCTCTCAAAAATTTGATTTAGATTCTATCCTTTATCATAATTCTACCCGAAAGAGGTACTTGCTTCCCGGTTGTCCCTATTATCCCTGTTGTGTTGGCTATCCTAATTAAGATTGGCCTGGAGGTTACGCTGGGATGCCTACAACTAATTATTCTGATTCTTTAAGTGCGTCATTTCTGTGGACATTTTCTTTATCATCTTTGTCAGCTCTTCCAATTTGTCTTTCTCAGTAGTGCTACTTGGCTGCAGTGTCAGATTTTGGAGAAAGACAGGAGGGGTCATCGGCTGATTCTGATGTGCTGGAGGGAATTCTGGTCCTAGGAAGTACGTTGGTGCTTGCAGCTACTGAGAGTATGCTTGTTGTTGTTGAGCTTGCAAATAAGAAGGCACAGGAGGTGCATAATTCATTGGTTGTTCAGGGTGTGGAACGATGGGCACCTGAGGCACGTGGTTCATAAGAGGGGTCTGGTTAGCGAATGCTTGATTAAGCCCTTGAACCTATATCGGGTGAGCTATTAGTCCCAAAGAAGGAAACGGACCAGAGATATTCTACCCCAAATCTACACTGGCAATAATAGCCTTTGTATAGGCAGTTACTAATGAGGTGAGTGGCAGACACATCCTTTTTACCAAAGTCGACGTAAGGTTGTCTAATGCTGCATAGTAGACTGGGAGGGCTGTGACATCATTATGAATGTATGGGTCCTAAAGCCTTGTGAAGGCATGATGGAAACGATCATTAAAGGATCCAATGGGCTCATTATCTTCCCTCCTGATGGACATAAACTACTTGTATAACTCCAAGGGGCTGATCGGGATTTTATATTTTTGTAGGAAAGTATTCTTCATGAGGTCCCATGAGGTAACAGACCCCCTCGGTAAATTGATGTACCAATAAAAGACCTCCTCACCCAACAAGTGTGGAAAAAGGCAGCATGCAACATCCTCATAATTGAATTGCATTTCGGTAATTGTTGTTTCAAATATTTTGATGTGCTCTTCCACAATCCTTTGCGGGTCGTGAGGATTGAATTTCGAACAAAAGCCTTCCATATTCTTGGGCATGTCATGGTAAGCGGCGAAGTGTATCGACAAAGGGTTTTGTGCCAACCAAGCCATGGCAGGAGGTGGTGGTGGTATCTGCTATTGAGGAACAACAATTTGGAGGTGTTCCTATAGTAGGACAATAGCCTGGGCTACGACTGTTTGGACTGTACCTTGGGCTTGAAAGGCTGGGAGAGAGGAAACTTCCTGACTGCTAGAGATGGGGGATGAAAATGCAGTTTCGGATGGCTGGGTGGAAGATGAACATAGGTCGAATGAAGGTGAAGGTGGAAGGGAAGTGGGTGGAATGGAGGAAGAGGAAGAAGCAACGTCTCCTCCCTTAGTTCGTTTTTCCCTTGTAGGAGGCTGTAACTCTTGAAATTCTCCCTTATTTGTTGTCGATCGTAAAACTCTTTGAAATATTTCTGGGGAGAATGATCCAATTCGATCTAGCTTCACAAGGCCCTCCTTCTAGCGCTAGTTCTATTGATGTGTGTTTTTACACACTTTCTCAACATAGGTAATGCGTATATGCACTACCTCTCTTGAAAGGAAATCTTCCAACGACAAGTTGCTGAAAATATTCCTAAGGTCTCTCGGGTGTCAGGCCATGACTTGCATGGAACTCCTTAGTTGATGTTGATGTGATTTTGTTGGTAATCACAGGGCAGACTTACGCAGCTAGATGCAAAATGGATATTAAATTTTGAAGTTTCTAAAGTGGGAGTTACGATGCCATTTGTTGTAGGTTCAAACAACAATCTGAAACTTCAATGTTTTCTTTAAGTTTGGCTTTACAATGTGCAATGAACCCTGACATGGACTGTTTCTTAAAAAAAGAGGAAAAAAGAAAGGAAGAGAGAAGCTTCTTGGATTTGCAACTAACTGTGAATAGTGATCATGGAGGTTCTGCTATAGACAGTTCCCTTCAAACAGAATTCCACTTAACCAAGAAATCTATAGTATCATGAAATTTGTGCTATCTTCAAAGGTCTACAAATATTTTACCATTCATCAACCATTTACATGCATGAATAAAGGTAAAGATTTAAAGAGCAGCTTCAAATTTCAGCCCAGGCTAACTTTGCAAGGCCATTTACCAGTAGCAAACAACAAAAAGTATGGGATGGAAGGCATCAACATAGCAGAAATTTCTATAATCATAGAACAACATGACTAAATTCTATCTAAGTACTTTGAATCTAACTAAAACAACAATATAAATCTAACTAAAGCATTTAACAATGGAGATTGAACCATGAAACATGTGGAGAAATTAGAAAATACACCAAGTTAATATATTTTCATTATAAATTTCAGCAGCATGTCTTTACAACAACTCAACTCTCTCTAGAAATGAGAGGAAACCCCCTATTTATAGTGCTAAAAAAATAGAACGAATGGCCAAGATTGATTTCCATTGTGTGGCCAAGATTCACTACAAAATAGGGTTTCACCTACCCCTAAATATATCACAATTTAAAATTACATTCTTGTCTTTTCCCTATTTTGTCCTTTAGTGACAGCACTATAGCATTTTGTCTTTTGTTGATTGCTCTTTGTTGTAGCTATTCCTTCAGAAGCTCTTCACTTATAATAGGGCTGCCCTCCTGCTTCTTCAAAGTTGCATATTCCATAAATTTTAGAATGACTGGCTGGAGCTTGTCCACCTCAATAATCTCAGACCACGACATCTGATAACTCCATTCTTTTGCATTATCCTCACACTTCTTCCAGTCTTCATTATACTTTGTGGCTTGATCTTGGAACAACTTCAACTGGGAAAAGGCACGGGCAGTAAAACTCATGAAATCTGCAATCACTTCATTGGACATCTCGTCCTTCATCTTCTTCTAAAAATAAGGCTTTATCTTCTGTAGATCCATCTGTACTACGGGCATGTCATACTTCATCATCAACTTCAGATATTGGGTGCAATCTATCCTAATTTCCTTGACCCATTCGATGTCTGGATCCACTTTATCAATTATTTGTTCCAGCCTTTCCCTTTTGTTATTGAAATCCTACCTCCACATGTCCACCAACTAGTGGTCATCTCTTTTGAATGTGAGCTCCTTTTCCCATGTGGCCTTTGGTAACCAGAGGATGGCCTCAATCTTTGGATAGGTGGAATCATATGTTGTAGGGAAGTCGATGTAGAGCTTCTTCATGCTCTCTAAAGATTGTTGCAAATCCAAGAATTTGTTGGCTATCGGAACGGCTCAGCGGATACCCATGTTTCTTACATAAATGACCTTTCGAAACCAACTCTCCGTACTATTGTCCAAGTTCTTTCTCTTCTCCAGTTTGTCAATCTATTCTCTAGAAAATAGTTGGGGTGGAGCCACAGATGTGGTAGGCATGTCATCCATTGAAGACCATTGTTAGATGTAATCCGTCAAGGTGGCAACCTGTACTTTGAGCTCATCTTTTGAGACCTTGTCCTATTGTATCAAGTGCACCATCATAGCCACTGACTCTTCAAGATGCTCCACCTTCTATTTGCTGGTAGTAGTCTCCAACTTGATGTTGGAAATTTTATAGCTTAGTCTTGCCTGGCCAACCACTGGTGTTGCTACTTGGACATTCTGGGACCCAGAGGCATCCATGGTCATCTTAGATTTGACCTTAGGCTTCTTCTCCTTCCTGGTTGAGAGTTGTGCTCAAGCTAGGATGGCTTCTATCCTTGCTCTAAGATCCTTCAGAGCGGGAGTCTTCTTCTCAAGCTGCCTCTCTAGCCATTCGGGCATGGCAGACTTTCCTTTTGGCGACTCTTGATTGCCTTCGCCTTGCCCCATTCGGACTTCCGTTTGTGCACCTTTCATTTTGGTGTTGTCTCCCTCTTCCTCATCAGAATCTTGGATGAATGTGAGACATTTGATGGGAGGTTTAGTAATCAATTTCCCTCAGGGACTTCCTTTTGTCTCAATTTCCCTCTCCTCTATCTCTTCAATTTGTTCATCCTTGTGCATGTACTCCTCGGGCTTGTCTTCTTCTATATCTTCTTATTCTCTAGGAGGTGGTGGCACAATCTCCAATTGTTTTTCCCCTATAGGTATTTCTACATTTTATGTTGTCCTATCGCCCTCCTGCCCCTATCTGGGAGGTGACCTTTTTGTTTCCTCCTCATCATGTTTCAACTGCCTGGCCATCTCTTCTTCAAGATCGTCATCAAAGGTTTGTACGATGACCTTACCACCAACATCCTCCTCCTCATTGCCACTCTTAGAAGAGCCTGTTCCCTCCTCTTCATAGGCCACCCTATCAATTTTCTAATGTTCATACTTTGGGTGTTCATGGTATTCATCGTGCCTCCTCTTCAATTGGATTCGGGGCTTCTTGCTCCCGTATCTCCAATTCTTCGGAGATCAGCATTGTGGCCTCCATTGCTACTAGTCCTATTGGAGGTTGCGAAGGCTTAGTAGTAGCGAGGACTTGTGCTAAGGTAGCCTGAAGGGTGGGGTCCATAAAGATTTGGGAGAGCTCGGAAGGGAGATTTTGCATGTGTTTTGAGAAATCCTCAGGAAATGCGGGATCGGGCATTAGTGTTGTTACTGTGGCTAATGGGAGTGGTGTAGTAGGTGACATGTCGGTAGAGGATTCAATCACTATTACAAGCCCGACCAAAGGTGAAGGGGCAGGATGGGCTAAGATATCTACTGCTGGTGGCGACTTGGCGACCATGGCCAGGGAGACAGATAATGGGGTAGTTGAGACAGGGGGAGCGAGAAGAGGTTCTAGCTGATCTGTCCTTTCTTCCTCACCTTCTTGGATTACAGGTTGCTCCATGGTGCCCCCTGTTCACGTGGGATTCTTCGAAGGGGAGCCTCCTGAATCTTTCCTTGTGTATACCTTGGGATTTGGAGACTACTCCATTTCTGTTCCTTTCCTCTTCTTTGATTTGGTGATCAAAGGAGATTTGGATGTCTTGCCCATTGAAATTGTAGTGGTGACATCTTCGGTGGCACTATGCTCATTTTTAAGTCCTTCATACGTTAAGACCATTCTTTGTTACTTTAGCTGGGCCACTTGTCTTATAACCCATTCTTCAATTCGGGCCACGATGGGTTTAGTCACAATGTCAAGGTCATCGACCCCCTGTTCATCCCAGTAATTTGTGGGCAGTAGTAAGTTAGAGACTACATTATACCTAGGATCCATAACTGTGCTCTCATCTTCCTCAACTTGATCTGGTATAGGGAATAGTTGCACCCTTCTTATGAAGTATACAGTCATCCTCATGTAGTGCCTGGAATGCACCTCTTTGTCGTCTTGGTAGTTTTCCCAGAAATCCTCAACATGATGCAAGTGGGCATACTCTGGCCCCAATGCTTTCCTCACATGCCCATACGAGTCCATCCATGGGCAAGTAGTGTGTATTCGGAAGTGGCACTCTTCCAATTCCTTTCTGAGTTCTCAGCACACTAGGAAGTTTGCAATTTATACATGCCTTGACCGAAGGTCAAGGGATAAGAGATCCCTGCCAAATGTTTGTTGCTGATGATGGTGTGCAATTTTTGTAGCTACCGGGAGAGTTCCAATAGTATAATCCGATCATTAGGGTACCGGTGTAGCTTGTTTGGTCTTTCAGTGAAACCCTGGGTGCGAATGTAGGTGAATTTAGGAAATTGCAGGAACAGGAAAGCATACTGCTTTAGGAATGCCCATGTGTTGTGAGAGACCCTCCTCTCAAAATCCCCTCCAAGTAATTAGATGATGTGACCAATGAAGGCATCATTGACCCTGCAGTATTCCTTATTAAAGTTTCTAAATTTGAGCTGGGGATATCGGTCATAGGATTTCAGCTTTCGGCCTAGCTCCTCTTTAGACGCAACAAATAGTCCGCTATACTGCCTTTGCTCCACCAATGAATAGACCAGATAGGAGGTCATGTAGAATTTGGAGCTCTTTTTTACGTTCATAAACTACTCATCGAAGCAGTTGCTAATGATGCCTCCCTGGTAGAATGAGGCTTCTGTGGTGACATCCTCGTCCCCATGGAGGATTTGTTCAACAAAGTACACCATCCATTCCTGAAAAAATGCAGCAGAAGGAAGGCCCATTACCCAACTCAACATGGTGACTAGGTCATGATAGTCTTCATGAAAATTGCTGTGAAAGAGTTCCTGAGGGACTTTTGCAGCACTGCCTCTTTTCTCCTTGAGCCAGAACTGGTTTATCAACCTTCTACAACCCATTAGGTCTTCATTTCAAGTTGCCTTTCCCTCTTCCATCATGGACACTTCCATTTCCTCAAAGGTAGGAATGTGGAAAGTTTTTGTGATTCCCTCGGCTGACATGTCAGCGAGAATATTCCCGTCTCTGTCAACAATGGTCCTTTTCTTGGGTTGGTAGGCCTGCCGACAAGCCATGACTAGTTCAGGGGCAATGAGAGATGGGGGGAAGCTTGCAGCTTTTGCAATTCCACTCTACCTGATCAATCTGGCATTGTCAGCCTTTGGGTGGATTCTGACCCTTCATTTCAATTCATCAATATCAATATGGCCGATATTGGTGTGTGTGATTTCTTTCCAGTCTGTGGTGATTTTTGATCATAGAGGTTCACCCTGGAATTGGAACTTCATCTGGTCTTTATCCTCCTTCCCATGAGGAGTCTTGCCTGATTTCTTTCCTTTGTTTTTCTCCGTAGTTCCCCCCGAGGGTCCTGCACTTGATTCCATATATCCTGCAAGCATGGACACAATGAGTACAACCTTTTGAAAACATTATCGTTAGCCAAAATCCCATGAACTAAATCAAAGTAGACATAATATGACTAATAAAGTTAAATCTTTTCCTTTTAGATGTCGTTAATCGCTTTTTAAGGGGTTTTGGACAATCTGGGCCCAAGGGGGGTGGAATTCCCTTGCAGGAATGTTATTTTGAAAGGGGTAAATAGGCCGGGGCAATCCGGGTGGTTTCTGTCATCTTCACATTTTGATGGTTTGAAAGGCTTAAGTTAAAGAGGGCCAAATTTGAGCACGTGGGTAGGCATTAGTTTTCAAATTTGAGGTCATTTAGGTCACCTTTGGGGCTCCCAGAGGTTCAAGCCTAGAAAGTTGTCTGTAGTTCGTTGTCTCCAATGGCCCAGGGATGACAAAGTTCTTGGGTTGGAACTCCAGGGTCCGGGACCCGGAAGGCTAAAGGATGGCAGGTAGTTCGGTCCCAGAGGGGCAGAAAGTCGTCAACGCCTCGCCGTTTTGGAATGGAAATCTAGAAACGAAAACCTAGATGGAGCGACCCGGCGGACCAGACCCAAAGGAGTGTTCGACTGATAGCTTTCTGCATTAAGTTTTTGGGAGGCAACTGGTTGGTCAGAGCATGGAGGTCGAAAAGGCGGGCACATTTTTCCCCTTCTGGACTAACGAAGGTGGGACGGAATCCCAGATGGTAGAGCCTGGCGAGTGCAAGGACACCAAAGTTTGATGTTTTTTATCTTCCCAGCAAAAGGCAAGTCGGGACCTGGAAAGCGGAAGGACGTTAGTGGTCGACCATTTTAAATGGAAAAGTTGCCACAGAAGTCTGTGGACCGGGATATGGCGAGATGATAGATTGGTTCGTTTGAGAGTTTATTGCCAGACGGTGAGAAGTAAACTGGGTCCCGGAGTTCGAGCGGATGGGGTCACTTAGCTGTTTGGAATCGGTAAAAACTTCACTGAGTTCCAAACATGGAAGTCCGAGGGTTCATGCCCAAGAAGCCAAAACGGAGGCTAGGTTTCATCATTTTTAGTTTGGAAAATTTTGAAGGACAACTGCCGACGGAGGTCCGAGGTGATGGGCCCGAGAGAGAATACGGCCATTTTGAAAAAAAGGTTTATTTTGATAAGTTTCGCTAGTAGCGGAAGGGCTCGAGCTTGGTGGGATCGAATTCCCTGCATGAAGAATGGCGGTGGCGAAGGAAAGTTCCAGATCGATCAAAGGAGGCCAATTTTGAAGGTTTTTTAGATTTCCAAAATGTGGGTTTTGTGTGTTTTATCAAGTTTTAGCTAATTGAAGCATTTTAAACCCATGTTATTCATCATCTTAGGCGCAAAATTATGAAAAAAAATCTCGGGAGGGCGGACAAAAAACCTACCTAGGGAGCCCAATGAAGGAGTATGCGAAATCCACTAAGGATTGGCAGATGAAAGCAACGGGCGCGAGGGAAACAAGTGACAAAGGCGATGAACTCCTCTAGCAAGCTCTCTGATCTCTTCTACAAGACTTGACAAATGAAAATGACAGGTTGGCCCCTTTATTTATACCCTCCTCTACAATTAATGGCCTCATTTAATGCCTATACGGCTGACCTGTTGGTTGGTGAATTTGAAATTAGTGGACAACGGTGAGAGGTTTGGGTTCCGAGGTCCGAAAGGATGTGTCAAAATGGTTGTTGAAGATTGCTTTTCATATCGATGGCAAGGAGAGACCCGGAGTCCAGATGGTGGAGCGTTGGCAAGGCTTCACCACTAGAAACGGCGAGGGGCGAAGGGAATTCTGGGAATGGCATCCCAGCCGACTGAACCCGGAGGGCGTGAATGCAGTCTGAAAGTTTATGAATTTTAACCGGGTGGAAATCTTTGATCTAGGGCTCGAGGTCCAGGAAGGTAGTAGCCTTCTGCCATTCGGGAACAGCGAACCCCTAGAGGAAACCCGGCGATGGAAACCCTAAGGGCCGGGTCCAGCAGGGCCCAGAGCCGCTGGAAGAAGAAGACTGCCAAGGAAAGCCTAGAAGGCTCCAGGACTTGACCAAAGTGGAGTGGACAAAACATGGTCAGTTTAAGATGGGACTTCGAGGGTATGCTGACAGTCAGGGACACACAAAAAAAAATAGGGCACGCAAAATGAGGCAGAGATAAAACAACTAGGCAAGACAAAAGAAAAGAGGGTCCTCGTCTCAAACGGGGCATGTGTGCTGAGGGCACAACACCTACATCTACTAATTCTGAAAAATAGGTAAAGGAAAGCCCTCCTAAGAAGGAGAAAAATGAAGGTATAGTTATCTCTACCCTACATGCTAAAAAAGAGAAGAATTATTGGGTAGTTGATAGTGGTTGTTCAAATCATATGACTGGTGATAAAATTATGTTTGTTAAGGTTGGAAAATATGATGGAGGCTTGGCTATGTTTGGAGATGATATTGGTGCTAAAATATGTGGGATAGGTTCAATAAGTTTTGATGGAAAGCATCATACTAACAATGTCTAATATGTTAAGGGTTTAAGGAATAATTTGTTGAGCATTGGTTAAATTTGTAGAAAAGGATATGATCTTGTGTTTAAGGATGAGAAATGTGATATCCAAAAAGGATCTAGAACTTTGATTGCTACAAGAAAGAAATCTGAAGGAAATATCTATCAACTTAAAGGTGTTGATGGATGATGCTTTATGACTCAGATTAATGACAGTTGGTTATGACATAGGAGAATGTGTCACATGAATTATAATAACCTAGTAAGGATCAGTGTTGTTTAGGCCGTGAGATATTTACTGAGAATTACAAAGCCTGTTAATTCTATTTGCAAGAATTGTCAGTTTGGAAAGCAAGCAAGAAATCATTACAGATCAAAGGAGCAGTCTACTGTCAGACTACTAGATTTAGTGTTGGAAGAATGAAGAAGGTTCCATTTGGGTTTATTTTCATTGAGGCCAACATTGATTGGTAATTGAATATGTAAACTGTGCATCCATACTGATCCAATATTTTGGTCCAAAAATCTTCTCAATAAAAGGGAATTCTATGAGTTTTCGATGTGTTGATCAGGAATGATAGTTATAGGTATGAATGATTTTTCAGTGTGTGTATGTGATCCGGTTGAGCTATCCAGATAACAAAAAATTGGTATTCCCTTGGCCGACAAGGTTTATCTTTTGTGTGTTCCTTTTTAGGTCTAGCCTGACCTAACGATTTCATAACACGTTTTGTTCTGTGCACCAAAAGTAATTTTGTATTAAGCCAACAAGACTTTTTTATTTTGAGTGTTCCCTCAATTAGGCTAACCTAATTGATAAAAGAAGTTATTCCTGTGTATATATTTATTATGGTCAAAGTGATGAAAGTGTGAAGAGGAGATATGCAAGTTATGCAGTAAGTATAATAGTGTGAAGTTACTAACAATAATTATACATTGGCAACTAGAGTAGACTTTTGATAGTTTTAGAGCATAACTGGAACTGCTTTCAGCACTTTGTAGGTGCAATTCTCCAATTCATTTTTCCAGTGAGCCACACCCTTTTGTATCTTGGAAATAAGCCATATTTTGTATTTAGGTTGTGAGCCTGAGCCTTTCAAGGAAAATGAGTCCTGGCAGTGAGCCCTGTAATATCTTATAACTGGTTATAATATATTGTGAGCTAATCCTCACCATGGTTTTTCCCACCTTGGGTTTTCTACATAAAAGTCTTGGTTTCAATTTGTTATGATCTCTTTTATGTTTTGGTTTGCAATTAAATTTAGATTGATAATTGAATGGTTAATAATTAATTTTTCTAGCAGAATATTGATTCACCCCCCATATCAGCATTTGGTGTATTCAACAACTAGTATCAGAGCTCGGTTCCTTTGAAAAAAGTCTTATAGCTTGAGGAAGGTCCCGAAACTTGGATACATGGTTGGAAAATACAATTCTGCTTCTTCAGAATAGAACTCTATATCTGAAGAAATTCATGTTGCACTTGAGGAATTGGAAAAAAGTGAGGATGAGAAGGAAACTCTGAAAGGAAATCTAAAGGAATCAAATGATTGAATCAAGAAGCTAAGAGAGTAGATCAAAAAATTCAAGGATAGCCATAGAGAAGCTAGTGATCAACTGAAGAAGGCTAATGAGGATCTTACCAGACTGAAAGTGCAAGTAGAAGAAAAGAAATGAATTGAGGAATGTCAGAAAGCTGAGATTCTAGAATAAAATTAATGAATGTACAAAGCTTGAAAAGGAAGTGGTAACCATAAGAGCTAATTTGGAGAAAGCGAAAGCTCATGAAGAAATATTCAAAACAAGTTCTATAATGCTTGATGAGTTGATTACATCTCAGAAACCTGCTAAAGACAAAAGTGGTCTAGGACTTGAAGAAGGAAAAAGCTTAAAGACTAAACTGATTCTCAACAAAGTGGATAATCAAAGGAAGATTCAAGGAAATTCTTATCAAAGAAAGAACTAAAGGAACAATACGAAAAGGATTCCCATTCGACAACCTAATGCTCAAAGGTACCCATCTTTTAATGGTTTTTTTTTCTCATGCAATAAATTCAAACTTAGAGCAACAAAATGTAGAAATGGGATGAACTAGAATAGAATGAGTCAAAATGTTGGATTCTTTTCCAGACAATGCTATGTTTGCAACAAGTTTGGACATAGAGCTACCGAATGTAGAATTCAGATGATGATGAATAGGTTTATTACTAGTAGAAGGATTCAATATTTTCAAGGCTATTGTTACACATGCAATATCTTTGGACAAAAGGCTAATCAGTGCAGGTCAAGGATGAATACAAACAATTTTGATCAAGGATATGTTGTGTGCCACACTTGCAATAAACTAGGACATATCTCAAGATTTTATAGGAGTAAAGTTGGGAAGAAACCTAATCCGGAACAAAAAAAAAAAGCCTGTGAACAAGGTAGATCCAGAAGAAGTAAGGAAAGAAATGATATTTTTTTGGAGAAATAAGGAACAACCTAAAAACAAGGATGAATCAAATAATCATGTATCTATATCTAGTGCAGATACCTCTCCTATGAACTGAACACAGTAGTGGTTTCAAGGGGAGCAATCACAAAAAATTGACAAAACCTTGATATATGAGGTTTCATGTGATGAAACAAGGATAAATGATGAAAATATATATATTCAAGGTATTGGAGAAGAATCTAGTAGAAAACAAGCAAATCAGAAGATTCGTGGAACTCTTCTTGGTTTACAATGCATTTCACAAAGTGATTGGCAGCTTTAAAGTAGAAAAGTAATAAATGCAAAATTAGGGAAAAACTAGTAAATAATAAAGCAAGCAACTAAGTTAAAGAAAAACACATTTGCACAAATTGGTAGAAGCAGTCCAAGCAGAAGTGAGCGAGTCAAGAGCGTCATACACTGAAACCCTAGTTCATGACAAGCAAAAATGTATTCTTTGTTATCTAAATTTCATTGTTTTCAAAGTTGAAGGAACTCTCTTTTAGATTTATTCAAGATTGTTTGAGGAATATGGCCACTCCTACTGTTGTGGAAATTTCTAAGAGGCCCCAACCAAAGTTTAGAATATGTTCATGGAAAGTATATGAAAATTATCCAATGGATGTGTTCTCACACATTCTGAGTCATGTGCTACCCATCAAAGATCCAAGAACATACATTCATGGGAAGCTCGAAGAATTTGATCACCAAGAGCTAAAGGATTTTTGGGACAATGAGTTGACTGATGACTTACTGCTCAAAGCATAATATGAAAACCTAGTTCAAATGAGGTTGAATGTATGGAACTAGTTTTCAAACTTTTCAAGTGAGAGTGAGGTGAAATTTTTCAGGATGGCCCTCAGTAGGGTTCACAACAATCTTATGTGGATAAATTAACCATGGATTATCAACAAGGAGGCAATTCAAGTTGTTACTAGTCTTTGTGACACTAGTGCCATTCTAGTTCTTAAGGCGGTGAAAAATGATGAGGTCACAAGGTTAATTGGTGCCAAGTTTGATGAAAGATCCCTAACCACAAAGCCTATCACAAACCCTACTGTCAAGTATGTTGCCATTATGATTGGGAAAAAATTCTACTTCACAAACAAAGAAAACTCTGTATCGGCCACGACAATTCACAGAGCTTATGAAATGGTGGTAAATGGAAAGGATTTTGATCTTTGTGAGTTGTTGAGTTTGTAACTTATGGAAAACCTAAGTATGAAAAAGGCGAAGAAACATGTCTTTAAATTTGGCACTCTAGTTGTTTGTTTCTTATTCTATTTTCTAAGGGAATTACCAGGAAGAAAGAACATAATATGGGATAACACCAGGCTGGTTGCTCATCATATTTGTGATTATCTACATATTCTATGATATTTTAGGGCATAGAAAAATACCATAACTACTTTCTTTGTATTCTTTTAGAATGGAATGCATGAAAGACAAATTATTCCAAGAAGTTTGGTGAAGAAGTATAAGGAGATAACATTCCTTGTATCTACTGATGAATGCATCATTGAGGCCATAGAACCTAGAATTCATTAGATTGAACCTCTGGGATATGAGATTGAAGAGAAAATGGAAGAAAGGTACATTGAGATTATGTTGGACAACCCTAAGCACCCCTCTTTACCTAGGCTTGGTACATATGAGGAGAAATCTACTGAAATTCATTTGGAAGCTGCATCACCTAAACGAAGAAAGAAAATTGAAGCTTTCTTCCAAGATAAAACATACACTAAAGATGACATTCTACAGTCAAAGGAGGCTCTTGATAAAAGGAAAGCCAAAACTACTGAACAATCCTCCAGACCCAAAAAATTAGGAAGGCTATCATCTAGCAATACACTAACACCTATTTCCAACTCTGCCACCCCCAATGGTGCTAATATTGAGAAAGGGAAAAGGAAAGAACAAAGTGTTCCTGCACTTTTTGATGTTGCTACCCCTACTGGTCCCAATACCAGGGCATCTAAGAAGAAGGACATACTTATTGCTGCATCATCTACTGCTTCTGAAAGAAGAAGGGTGAAAGAAAAATCTCACCGAAAAAGGAATCTGAGTGATGTCATTGAAGAAGAAATTGAGTTTGGTCTAGAAGATGAGCATCAGCTGAAAATAAATAGAAGAGGTAATGCCTACAGTGAAAGAGTCAAAACCAATATGGATATCTCCACTGATAAAGAGATAGAGGTAGAAGAGGATTCTTATCGAATACATGTGCACACAAAGAAGACTGAAGAAGGCTCATCTGACCCTGTGGAAAACATGCCCAGTTCTTCTTCGGTAAGAAATCATCCACTCTTGGTTCTTGGAACCTTAGTGAAAAATATGATTGCTAATGATCTTATGTCAACTATTGAGTTATATGATGAAGTTAATTATGAAGGAAAAGAAACCATCATAAATGATTTTTCTCAGTACATAGTTATCTATAACATAAAAATGGATACCATACAGTCAAAAGTTACTGAAAATGTGTGGAAAGAGTTAGTACTTAGAAGGTAGGAAGCTTTAAATGTTGAAGACAAGATGAGAAGTGAAGCCTTAAAATCTATTAGCTCAACTCACTTAGAGATAGAAGTTGCGAATCTATTGAAAGAATGTTCTACATTATTTAGAGTCAAGTAGGGAGTCAGCATGTTAATGACTAAGGAAGAAGAATATGTTGAAAAGGTAAGGTAAGAAACTCATGATGTGATTAGGAAATTAGCAAGGAGCTATGGCAAAAGAACTGGTTCTTCATATCACACTTCTCGGATTCAGGAACCTACTACTGTTGCAGAAGTAATGGATAACCCTATCTTGGAAACTATTGATGAGACACTTGGTGCTTCAGAGACCCCTGCCCAATAGACAGACACAGATGAAACTACTAGAAAGAGCTCTAACGACCATCATAAAGATCAATCCGATGAAAATATAGAACATCAAGAATCCACAAGGAACAAGGAAGAGAAAAAAAAAGATAAAAAACAAGGAAGTAAAGACAAAGAGAATGATAAAGACAAAGATGATGAAGATAAAAGGAAGGAAGAAAACAAAAAGTCATCTAGTGATGAAAAGGAAAAGTGTAACACTCGAGAATCATACACATTCCAAAATAAATAATTTCCATAATAAATGCACATCACACATAACATTTATATCCATGCATGTTCAAAGGCAAGTTCATTAAAGATACTCGGTACATATAGATTACTTCATTACTATTTCCAAGGAACTTCGTACATTAATGAGTTACTAAGTATATCTACACAAGTCCATGCCTTTACCGAATCTTGCCATAAGGGCTTACACATGAATCAACATCATCAAAATAAATAACTTACAGGTACAACATAACTAACCCAGCTAATGGTGCAAACATAGGTAAGCCTTGCTTGTCCATGTGTCCACCACCTAGACCTGCAAGAAAATGTTAGTGAATAGGGATTTTCCTTGGTCAAACCCCATTTGGTAATCAAACCTTAAAAAGAAATAAGATAAAGGTATGATGAATGAACACATTTTGTTGTTGCAACTCACCAAAACTCTTGTATTAATCTCATGTTTGATTGTGATAGATCTTTGACTTGAATGTTTTCCTGAACCGTGAACTCTTTGTCACAAATGTTAGCTCCAATACAAAACACGATACAAGAATGACCTTATAAAGATGATTAGGCATTGTAAAATACTATTACAATAATGACGGTAAGAATATATTGCTCACAACTAAGGTACTTTATAGACATATAACAACCATGTTGTAAATAAATGGATCATACATTTATGCAAACTCACTAGAATCAATTCCCTAATTCTTCACCCAAACAATTATAATGATGTGTACCTCCTTATCTATTTTCACCATATCCTTATGGCTGATGCATAAAATAATTAAGTCAACGTAGAAGGATTATCAAGTAGTATAAAACACATACTTCTAATGAGAACAATTTTCCATTAGTAAAGATAATTTATTTATTTCTAATCGTTCTACTAATGATGCCTTCTTTTATTCCAAGCAATATTTCACCGCACTGCAGAATGCATAAGGAAATTATTCACTAATACCTCATGTAATGATATTCAATATAATAATAAAAAAAATGAATGAGAACGATCCTCTATTAACAAAGAAATATTTATTTTCTCATATCAAACTGATAAAAATATATGTATATTCATATACACGATACCATTCAACTTCCACCGAAGATAGATTGCATAGGGAAAATGTCTCAAAATTTCCTTAAGATATACTAATTTTCCAAGTAACACCAATAACCATAAATAATACGGATTCCTAATTCAATATTCTTCCCTTTTTATAAGGTAGTGAATGCTGAGTCCACCACCATCTCACCTAAGATTCACCAAGCCAAGAAAACAACTATGACTAATTCTGATACACGCCAAATTAGCAGATAATGTACTATATATAAAGAGGATTCAATGGATAAACTGCCCAAAATATTTATAATGATAGCAAGGATCCGACAACATACCAACCAAGATAATATCAAGTTCTATAATTGATTTAAGGAAAAATAACTATCTAATAAATGTTAGTAAATTTCATCAATTGTAAGATTACCAACATTAAGCAATTCAGAAAAGGAATTTTCACTGTTGAACTCTCCAACCCGATTTGAGGACTTAATTATGCTAAAATCACTTTATTCCTCTCTGATCTACGTTTTAGCCTTCGATTGAATTAGAAATAAGGGTGTTTATGAGAGTATTAGTTTTTATGTGGCACTACACATTATGTTGATTTAAACGGAGATCTTAACTGCTATAAACCATACTTAATTCATCTCTACTCTTATGGATGACACAATATACCCAGTTAAATTAAAATGAAAGGACATTTGTATGATTTCCCATTTAATGGAGCCCTTTGCCCGTTTTACCTGATAAAAGAATATTTCTCTGTAATTGTCTAGCTTGAAAGCCCATCTAGAAAAGAAATTATGTGTTCAACACCTCCATTGTTCTGTGAACACCAATTGGTTTGGCATTTGAGAAAAATTGATTTCCTTTGATATACATTTCTTTCAAATGTGGATGTTGATGCAAGAAATTGTAAGATGTTATGGATTTCCTACCAGCGACAACTGTTTGAGGCGCAATCCTCAAAAATGCAGAATGGTATTGATTTGTTGCATTTCTTACAACACAGACGCACATCAGTTTGTATCAATGCCTCAATTATTAAGCTCATTAGTTTGGTTCATTATCAAGGCTTCTATGCTGCCGACCATACTTGGGTCATGTTCAAAATTACGAGTTTTGAGGTTGCTCTGATTGAAAGGGATATTCACAGGTTATGGTCAATTACATGACAGGGTAATTTAAATTTCACTACGGGCAAAAAGAAGGCACACCACTAGCAGGAACAAAAGAGCATCTATGGAATCTTCCTAACCGTCACCATAATACAAACCACACATACGTAGCAATTCAGAGTTATAACTACCCTTACAAGATCTAATTCGTAGCATATTTCACATAAATACTTACTCCAATAAATGCAATTTATCTCTAAATTTTTCAACATTTATTGCAATTGTCAATTTAAAGAAATCTTCACATTCTAACTTAGTCACTTGGGATTAAAGAGCACACGTAGCTATCTTAGACAACCGAGGAAAGAATAGAAGTAGGTTCTTTCAGAGACATGCATTACCTTGCATTTTTCTTCAGCCATTTGCATTAGCATATTTTGTCGCTTTCTTGTGCTATTCTGCTAAACCAGAACGCCACTACTCAATGAATGAGCTACTCCACAGATCCTATTTCCCAAGCTACATGCACCCTATTCAAACGAAGATCGGCATCCTGAAATGTGCCACTTGCAGTCAAGAATTTGGTAATGGGCATCTCTTGCTAGGGAACCATGAGCGTAAGTGGCTTGAGCTCCTTCTTTCTCATTGCTGCTAGTTGCTATCGTAGAGAGCCTTGCTATCTCGCCAATGCTTCCCGAGTGCCACAAGTGCCAACACAAAATCAAATTCGAAACAAGCGAAGATTTCCTTATTCCTTACCATCAAACCAACATACATAGACACAATTTGTCAGTCATGAACCTTATCGTACGTATCATTCTCTTCACATTTTCCAACCACCAGATGCGGTTTTCTCTCCAGAGGATTTCCATTCTCCCTTTCTTCCTTGCACTCTGAATGATCTCCTTCACCCCTCGAATGGATCCCTTTTACACTTCTTTGCACCTCTCCCTCCTAGCGTGCATGTCCTCTTCTTCATAATGCCTTTGCTACAACTACATTTTGGACTGCCAGATGGGAAAGACAGTGTCAGGAATGGAGGAGCCTCCCACATTCAAGTACGACCTGTGAGAATAGCCACTACCATTTCCATTGCCGTCTTCACAGAGATTTGAACCTGAACTTTCTCCTCGACTGTTGGAATTACCCAAGTCCCTTCCTGAGTTTTGAATTTTTTTGACATAAATATTATTTCAGTAGTTTTCAGTTTTCAAGAAACGAGCACTCCGGAGAGATATTTTCCACTTTTTACTTGCCTTCTGATCAAGACGTCTCATTCCATATTCCCTCTCCAAAAACCAAGCTGTAGAGTAAGGGAGTTTCATCCTGATGTAAAACCTGTAAAGTACCAATTGTATCCATAGATGAGAAGATTATATTCTTTTCCCTCCATCTCGAGGATGAGGAAGACGAAATATTCCATAAGTCGTTTCAAAAATAACTAATTCCAATAGCATAACTGATCAGTTATTGTCAGTTCCTTAAATGCCCCCTCAAGTCCAGCCTCCATTATTGCCTCCTCTAGTTTCTTTTAACTTAATGATAAATAAATTCCATCATCACATTTTAGGAGTATTAAGTAAATATGTATACTATGAATTTTTTTATTTTTTATTTTTAAATAAACTATTTATTTAACTTTATTTTAGCAACATAATTATATTTTGGTCAATGTTCAAATAAAATAAAATAAAATAAAATAAAATAAAATAAAGTATTGAAAAAATAGGGGTCGTGACAAAAAGGAAAAAGAAGAAGGAAAAGAAGAGGAAGAAGAATAGAAGAAAGAGGAAAATAAGGAAGCCATTCCAGTTGAAGGTGAAACTCCCAAAGGCCCCAAACCATCAAAGCCATCTGGAGAGTCATATGAAATTAATCTTAAAGGTCTTCTTTCAATACAAATTGTAATCCAATCTGTGCTTCTACCTCATCTAGTAAAGCTACCATCTCACCCAGGCTATGTGGATTTAGCAAAGATCACACCTGATGACAAAATAAAGCTAACACTTTTCTCTACTTTGTCACACATGAGGCTATAGAGTCATATCAAAGAGGAAATAAGTTGATAAATGAAGCTATCAAAGCTCTACAAGAGACATCCCTTGGTGTTACTCCAAAAAATACTTTAGCTCCGATTGAAAATTTGAGGCTTATAGTTGATTTTGTTAAAGAGTACACATCCAATCTTAAGATGCAGACCACAAAAGAAGTAGAGTTGAATCTACTACATAAAAGGTTGTTGTTTTTGCAAGATAAGTGTATTGTTGCACATGACAAGGCTTTGGAAACTTTGAAAGAGGTAAGAGAATGTGATGAAGAAGCCTAACTACTATTTTTTTACTACATAAAATGGTCGGAAGCCACTCGAGGTATCAAGGATCTAATGTACTCAATTGAGTCTCAACTTGATGTCTCCATAGATTATAATTTTTCCAATGATAGAAAGTATGTTAGGTGGGTTTCTATTACAAATCTTCAAAATAAGTTTTTAATCCTACAAAGGCAGAAGGAAGAGGCTATGAGGTGGTATGCCCAAGTTGGAGATCTGGTAATGTCTAGACATGAACTACTATATCAAATTCTCTGATGGAGGTGGAAAAACTTGAGAAAATGAACATTGCCCCATCCACTTTGGAAGAATGACAAGAATGCTTGGCAGAAATAGAATCTTTGCATAAAACATTTTCCAGGGAAAAAGGAGTCTGGGATGATGGAAATCCTACTTGGGAAATGATTCTCAATGAGTTACAAGGTGCCCCTAGTTCTTGACTTAAATTTTTTCCCCAGTCCTTTGTCCTTGATGTCAAAGGGGGAGAAGAGGAGAAGAGGAGTAGAGGAGAAGAGTATATATAAAGTATGATATGTTTGTTTTTGTACATATGATAGGGGGAGTGTTGTCAATCAGGATTGTACCCTAGCTAAGTTTGACTCAACTTTCCTATTGAAAAATGGAAAAATTCTCAAGTTGTGGGTAACTTATGACGAGAACAAATCTCCAGAGAGGGTTGGTTCCCCTGGTAGATCACCTAAACTAATTTTTTTTTTTGAGAAAATGGATAGGAGGATTCTTTGAAATGAAAATCCTAAAACCTAAAGGGTGATGCACCAAAAATTATAATATTATTCATTAACTCAACTCACAATCAACTTTCAAAGCATTAACTCTCACAATCTCATAGGAAGCATACAACAGAAAAGTGATTTGTATGAAGGTTCAAAATCAAACACAACATACAACCTGTATCATATGAAATTTTTGCACCCACACTTGCAATATTGAGACATAAAAAGGACTCAAAACTTAGAATCACAATGACAACATCAAATCAATACTACAAAATGAGACAAAAATTATGAGATAGGATTGCTCTGTTGCTTTTATTGATCTAAAAGGAGTATCAACACATGAAAATATAAGTACAAAATAAAGCTTACAAAGCTCTCTACAAGTAGTCAAGGGAGAAAGAAGCAAATATGAACTGAGAATAAACTAATTTTTTCTCCAATATATCCTCCAATATGTCTCCAAGAGTGAGAAGGGAAAAATCTGAGTAAACTACTCTCCAAAATAGTAACCCAAAATTCATTTTCAAGCAAAAGGAAAAAATCTCCAAAATAGGGCCTAAAATGTCTTAGAACTGAGTGAGAAAAGATGGAAACTTTCCCTCCCAAATAGGTCGACCTAAGAGGACTCAAAAAGAAAGTCAAAACTGACTGAAAATGGAAATAGAAACTTTAGCTCACTCATTTTTCCCATCTTGCACAAAAGAGACTCAAACTGAAAATAGAAAGTTTCCCCTCAACACATGCTTCATTTCAGTGCATTTTAAATAACAATTATTAAAGCAATTTATAGAAACATTTCCTTAATATTTTTTTACATTTTTTGTAGTTTCAAAATTACAAAATAGAAAGTCTTGACCTTAGGTTTGATTTTATTTTTTCAATAATACAAGGCAAATATTGGTTTTGATGATTTTGCAAAAAATCAAGGCAAGTAAACTAAGGCTCACATTGTATTTGATTTTCTCAAAACTCAGAAAATATCCTAAGGCACAAATCACATGATTTTTATTCAAAAGTCATAAAGAGACCCTAGGGTGTTCAAGACTTAGGCATATAACATATATGTAAGGAAAAAGTACCACTAAGATATTAGTGAAGGCATAAAAATTAAAATCAATGTGGAAAAAAACAAGGCTGACTTAGGGAAATTTTGAAAACCATAGAACAAAACTATTCAACCTCAAATTTTCTCTCATTAATTTTTCCTTTGACTTTTTAGAGAACTTAGCTCTGCATACTGCTACCATACTCCTAGGGTTTTGAGCTTGAACTCTCCATCCTCTTGTTGTTTCTAAGAGTTTTCTCAAAGAATCTCTATCGATTTCTTATGGAGGCAAGCTAGGTAAGGCTTCTGCACAAAAACTCAAAGATTCTTCATTCATTTCCACTCATTTGAGTGCATTTCTAGAGGCTATTACCCATGACCACTATTAGATTTTTGATGCATTTCTTCTTGTTTTACTTTGTCAATACCTTCCTATGCTCTGAGGTCGCCATTAAAGAGCTTCTAGAGCTTTTACTGCATCCATTTGAATGTATTCTCTTTACAACAAAACTTGGGTAAGCTCTTCACCATTCGAGCTTTGCATTCCTTCTTTCTTTGTGTATTTTGAGCATAAAACTTCATGGGTTTCATTATCTTAGCAAAAGAATGAGAAAATATCTACATTTTATGGCCGCATCCTCTTGAGTTTTTGGGTATTTGTAATATTTGCACAAGCTCGAAGGTTTCTTTGTTTTATTTATTTATGCTTCTCCATTTAAATTTAGAAAAGATCAGTTCAAAACCCGTGGCCATTGTAGAAATGAACTAAATTTTTTTGCTCTACTTCTCCAATGAAGGCCACGGCTTGTATCTTTGTATTTTCTGACTCCTCTATTTACATCTTCAGAAAATGGGTTCAAAACCCTAACTTGTTGATTCTCTTTTCCTGGAAAACAAAATAGAAACCCTTTGGTTCATCCTCACAAAAAAACCATAGACCCATTTTGCAGAAACCCTTGACATTTAAACACACAAATCTAGGTTTTATTTTGTGCTAGTGTACTTTGTATGTTTTCAGGACTTCCTTCTACAGGAACTTGAGGGTTGTTTGCTTGACTTCATGCTTTACATCTCCATTGCTATGAGAAAACAAAGAAAAATAACTCCATTTGCAGCCTTGAGATTTGTAAAATATGGGTTATATTTTGAAACCCTCACTTTGAAACCATTGTATATTCTTTTGCATTTTCTGGGTTCTCTCATCTCTGTAGATGATGGGGTTTTGACCCTTTTGATAAGGCTACGTTTCAATCTATAGGAATTATGTAGAAACAACTAGTTGTTGAGACATCATTTCTCTCACTTGTTGTATACAACCCCTCTTTGAAGGTTGCATATCTTTAAAACTGCATATCTGTATTCCCCTTATTTAGAATTTATATGATGACAATGCATACTCATTGTTTACTTTACCATTCCTTGCATTTGTAATTAAAATGAATGCTCTTTGTTTTGTCTTCTACATTCTCATACATTTCTCTTCATTGCTTTGGTTTAGTACCCAACTGTATGTGCAATGTTAACTTTTCCTTGCAAAAATGTCATGAACATTGCTTGCTACAAAATGATTAGGCCTACATTTGATTATTTATTTGTTGCATATTGTAGCATTATGTTTTTCTATTGAAGAATGCATATAGACTCGAAACACCTCTTATGTACTCTTCTATGATTCCAATGAAACATTATTGATAATGTAGTTTCCATCCATTGAACACTTTGATTGAATTTTATTCTCTGAAATCTGCAAGTTTCTCAAACCTTGGCTCTTATCTATTATGCCAAGCATTGCCATTGTCTATTGCAACCTTCTCCTCTTAATATATACACATGATAGCATGGATTATTACCAGCTACACTTTGACTTACAATTCATAGAAAGCCTTGAATAACACTATATTCTCATGACTGTGTCTTGATTCAAATTTTATGATCCTTAATTTTTTTTAGTTGTTGTCCCATTACTCCATCTATTCATGCAATAAATGACTGATGATTGTTCCCTATTTTCACTCCAAGACTAGCACATTCTTTATTATCCCTTCAATGTGAGCATTGTTTGTCATCACTTCTTGCTTCTTGATGGATGTACCTTCAAGGTATACACTTTAAATAGCATAACAACAACAAAAATTGATGTATACGAGCAATAATACATGATGACAACACCATTCAATGAACCAAACAATGACAAAATAAAAATTGTATAAAAATAGAATTCCACTAATGAGAAAATGTACACTTCTTATTATGTTTTGTAGATCATTTTAGTATCTTAAATGAGCTCACTTATCATTTGTGACTCTCATTTCAAAGTGAAAGGGCCATCACATTGCTCATTTTGATTTGGCAGTCATGAATGAGCAATGAGTTTGTGATTCTTGCAATAACTTTGTGAATTACTCCTTGAGCTGAAAATGCTTTCATTTGAGCACTCTAAACGTGTTTTCCTATATCATTCCCTTCTTGAGACTTAGGAGCAACATGTTAGACTCAACCCTTTTGGGAGCCCATTTTTGCACCACATGCTATGATGTCATCAGAAATGAATCAGCAAAAAGATTCCACATATACCTACACAATGAACAAACATGTTAGATAAAAAACAATGAAGCTCAATGCTCTTGTGATATTTTATTTTCAGGCTCTCCTGCATATATCTGATGCTTTCTCAATTGACTCAATGCACCGTAGACATATACTATATTTTTTTTTTATAGGACATATGTTGGTATTCATATCCGGAGCTCTAGCCAACCCTTTTCATCATGATGCAGGTTCATTTGAAGATCAAGAGCAAGGAGGAGTAGGAAACAACGAAGACCAACACAAGACTTCAATAGGAAATGATGGATATGTTCCTTTTCATGTGTTTTTTAGTACTTTCATCTTCAGATGTACAGTATATCTCCATGTTGCTTTAGTTTAGCTACTCCCACAACTTGTGTGGGACATCTGATCATTCTTTTCTTTTCAATGTATATAACAACAACACTTTGCAATATTGTGTATATTTCTTATTGCAAAATGAATGAAACATTACAAAATAAATGAAAGCAATATCTTGCAATTTAATGTAGTCTCCTTTATGTTGCAAAGCACTGAATAACAAACCTAAATTCTATCTTTTAGCATCCTTCCTTATAATGGTTAATATTTTAGAAGAAATATTTGAATACTTTTCACCTCTAGATGTAATAGATTGTTTCAACTCTACCAAATTGAGCTATAGGTGAAAATTTGATAACATTTTTGGCAATTTATGTTGAATGCTTGCCTGCTAAGCATATAGAGCAGTTTCCTTAAACATCATTTGGGAATGGATTCAAATCTACCCCTTCTCAAACTCAGAAAACTATTTTAACTTCAACTACAAATACTCCAAACAACAACAAAAAACCAAACTAAAAGAAACTAACAAGGCCCTGGTGGCCAACAAACATGTGCAACAACACTTAGAGAAAGAAAATAACTAAAATAAATGTTCCTTGACCACTTATTAGTAGAAAACTAACTAATCTACTATGATACAACTATAGAACTTATCTTTAGAGGCAATGCTTGAGGTGGATCCCATTGACTGGGATAGGTAGCACCTCTCCATTTAGTTTTGAAAGCTGGAAGGCGTTGTGTTGCTTGCACTCTGTGATCACATAGGGTCCATCCCAAATTACATTAAACTTGGAATTTTTTCTAGGTTTGCTTCTATGCTCATCCCATTTGAAAACTAAATTACCAACACTAAAATCTCTTGGCATTGCTCTTTTCTCAAAATAATTCTTCATCTGAGCTTGGTGAATCTCGAGCTTCCTCATTGCATCTTTTCTTCTTTCCTCTAGTTCCATTAGCTGTGTAAGCCTAACTTCCATAGGTTGCTCCTCCAATAGTTCAAGCTCTTTAATGAAACTCAGAGTTGGTAATTCAATAGAAATTGGTAACTTATCCTCCTTACCATAAGTGAGAACATAAGGAGAGTAACCAGTGGCTCTCTTAGGAGTTATCCTATCATGCCAAAGGGCTGACTTCAACTTGTCATGCCATGTTCTTTGGTTTTCCTTTAGTCTTTTTAATGATTGTAATCATATTTTTATTGGTGGATTCCACCTACCCATTACCATGTGGCTAATAGTTAGATGAGGTATTCAGAAAAATGTTATTCTTTACGGATCAATTAGAAATCCTCAAACCAATAAAAGCTAATGCATTGTCAAAAATGATAGATTCGGGAGTGCCAAATATAGATACCAAATCTTGGTAGAAATTCAACACAGAGGTCTCATTAGCTTCCTTCAAAACAAAATCCTTAGTCCACTTTGTAAAGTAATTTGTTGCAGTTAGAATCCATTTATGGCCTACACTTGAAGGTGGGTTAATAGGTCTAATGAAATCAAGACCCCACTTAGCAAAAGGCTGCTCTACTTGAATGGGGTGTAGAGGCAAGGTTGCAAGCCTTTACTTCCCTGCAAACAGTGAACATTTTTCACATTTCATAACCCAAGAAAATGCATCCTTAAAAAAATTTGGCCAATAATACCCAACTCTCATAATTTTCAGAGTTGTGGTCCTTGGTGCAAAATGGCCTCCTGAAGTCCCATCATGAAACTCTTCCAGTAGCTTGTCTATCTAATCTAGTTCAATGCACCTTAATAAAACACCATGGAAATCCCTTCTAAACAGAACATCATTAATAACAACATAAGGAATGGCTTGTAGCCTATAATACCTCCTTTTTTCTTTGTCCAGACCTTCAAGGAAGTCACCAGTCTACAAATAATGGATCATTTGTTGCACCCATCTTATAGTAGGAGTTGAACCAACAACATGCTCTTCATTGTTGAGCATTGTTGGAACATTTCCATCCTCTTCTTGGTTGTTTTCTCCATTTTCAACAAGTTGTTCACAAAAACCCTTTCCCCTAACAAGCTTAGTAACTTTAATATTAACATCAAACTCCATTACTTTAGTTATCTAGCCATCCATTTTATCATTAATATCCCTATTGAGTAAGAAATCCTTAATAGTTGGATGGGAAACCAACAACTATTTTTGTTGTTAGAGAGCATATGCCTAAACTTTTTGAGGCTTCTAACAACAGAAAACACATGCTTTTCAACAAAGGAATATTTTACCTCATAGTCATGCAACACTTGGCTGAAAAATACCATGGGTTGCTCCAAGCCTTCATCATTCTACTAGCAAAGCATTGCAGAAATGGTTTCAACACCTCCAAATGCGTACAAAATAAAATATTTATCATAGTTAGGATTAACGAGTGTTGGATCAGATGCAAGGGCTTCTTTTATCTGCTCAAAGCTCCTCCTACCCTCTTTAGTCCAACTAAAAGGTAAATTCTTCTTAAGAATTGTTGTAAGAGGTTGCAATACTGTTGCAATGTTATGTATGAATCTCCTAACAAATTTGATCCTACAAAGAAAGCTTTGTAAGCCTTTCTTATGTGTTGGTAGGGGTAAACCAGGAATGGCGGAAACTCTTTCTAGATCAATGGAAATACCATGTTTGGGAACAATGTGTCCAAGGAGCTTACCTTCGTGGATAGAAAATATGCACTTCTTTGGGTTAAGAGAAACCCCAAACTCTCTACACCTCTAAAAAATCTGCCTCAAATGACCAAGTTTTTCATCAACATTCTTTGAAAAGATTTTAATATCATCTAAATACACCAAAAAAATCTTGTTCATGAGGCCACAAAAGGCCATGTCCATTGCTCTCTCAAAGGTTTTCCCTACATTAGACAAACCAAAGGGAATTTTCCTATATGCTATGGTACCCTATTTGGTTGTTGTAGATAGGGAAATAATCAATCATATTTTAGAGTATTGAAAACAATAAATCTAATTAGATCCTATCAAGCACAATAGAGTACGAAATAAACACAAAAATCACAATAATAAGCACAAATGCAAACCGATCTCTGCACTAACTCGATTTATCTCCATTGCTCTTCTCCACCTGCACAAGGATGCAAGATTTCGAAGGTTGATTTTTGGAGGAATGTTGGTTGCTCAATTCTGCAGCATAACAACCTGATGAAGATGATAGATGGCGATTGAAGACTGATTTTGACAGAGTGAAGATGCTAGAAGAAGATTCGATCGAAGAATGATTTTGACAACATAAGGATGTCTGAAGATTCGATCCAAATGGCTTGTGAAAGGTTTGATTTATAGATTTTCGATGTGGGCAACGATAAGATTTGATAAGATTGATAATGATTTGATTTTTGTCAAAAGAGGAAAAACAATGAGATGAGATAAGATTTTTGAAAGATAGAAAGATTTTGATTTATTGTTTTAAAGGAATTAAAACAAGATAAGATAAGATGTGAAAAAAATAGAAAGATTTTGATTATCTTTTAAAGGAAATAAATCCTGAAAAAGATGAGAAGGATAATTGATGAATTATCTAATTAAATAAATTAATTAGATGCACATGAGTTCAAATTTGGAAACAAAGCGAGAAGATATTTTTAAGATTTTATTAATTAAATAAATATTTGATTTATTTAATTAATGCTGAATTTATGATTTCATTAATTAAATAATATAAATTATTTAATTAGCATTAGAGGAATGGATGGAAATGATTTAATTAATTAAATAATATAAATTATTTAATTAACATTAGAGGAAGGGATATAAATGATTTAATTAATTAAATAATATAAATTATTTAATTAACATTAGAGGAGGGATATAAATGATTTAATTAATTAAATAATATAAATTATTTAATTAACATTAGAGGAAGGGATATAAATGATTTAATTAATTAAATAATATAAATTAATTAATTTAAATAATATAAATTATTTAATTAATTAAATAATATAAATTATTTAATTAATTAAATAATATAAATTATTTAATTAATTAAATAATATAAATTATTTAATTAATTAAATAATATAAATTATTTAATTAACATTAGAGAAATGGGTGGAAATGATTATGAATTTAATTAAACAAATAAAATTTATTTAATTAAATATATGATGACATGGGTACCTAGGGCAAAACATGATACAAGGTGTCTAAATGATGCAATGTTGTGACAAGGTATCGTAAGATGACAATTTTTTGATGTCTACAGTTGTAAATGTAGTTTTGTACTGATCTTTCTCCTTCACCAAAATCTAGTTATATCCTGAATATCCATCCAACAAGGAAAATTTGTCAGAACTAGAAATAACTTGCAAAATATGCTCCATTGAAGGGAGTGGATATTGATCTTTGAGAGAGGATTTATTCAAATCATGAAAATCAACACAAAGCCTAATATCACCATTCTTTTGTCTAACTGGAACTAAGTTAGAAACCCAAGATGTATGCTTAATTGGAAAGATGATATTACTCTCAATTAACTTATTCAATTCTACTTTCATAAGATGCTCAAGCTTGGGATTAAGAGGCATTTGCTTTTACCTCACTATTTTTGCATTGGGATATAACTCAATGGTGTGCTAAGCTAGCTTAGGGTCAAAACCTTTTAAATCTCTATACTCAAGCAAAAATATCACTAAACTCTTGACAAAGAAAAATAAAAGCTTGTTGTTCCTCTTTGGTGCATACCTTTCCAAGCTTGAGGAGCTTACCCTTAAATATCTCAATGGGCTCATAATGCTCCTACTTAACCATCATGATGCTTTTGTCCTTTTAACTTGGTCATCAGAATTGAAAACTAATTCCAAGGTTACCAATCCCTTGGGCAACTTGTTTGTCTTCAGTTGCACAATTTGATTATCATATTGATGCTGCCATTTTGGTTGATTTTCAGCTACAAACTCAACTTCTGCAATCAAAAAACTTATAATATGTTCATCACTCTCAAAAACTTGCCAAATTACAATATTATTAGGTACAAATGATCTAACAACAACTTTTACATACTGTTGTACCATTACATTATGAACATCAGTTGGAATGTCAAACTAGGATCCTATGGAAACAAGTTTACCTGCATGTTTATTCTAGCTTCTATGGATAGAAATCAGATTGAAAGCATCAAAATCCTTAGCTAAACCCCAAACTCTATGTTTATACTTCTTGAGAAAATCATTTTTTTTAGCATTAATATTTCTAACTTGCTTTACAACCAACTCAGAATGACCAAAAACTTGTAAGCACTTTATACCTCTCTTTCTGTCCTATTCTAGGCCATGAATAAGTGCCTCATATTCAGTTGTATTATTTTTACAAATAAAAGAAAACCTTAGTGTTGAGTAATACTTATCTCCACTAGGTGAAACTAGCATGGCTCCTCCACCAACACCCATTTTTCTTCTTGAGCCATCAAAATACAGCTTCCAAAGTTGAATAACTTGTTGTTCAAGCTGACTTTGATCTTTGACCAAATTTGGAACCACTGCATTAGGTTCACGAATCATGTAAATGCCTAATCCTACCTCATCGGTGTGACTGAAGGGGTCAACTTCATGATCCTTGGCTACCCACTCATCTAGATTTACATCCTCAATAGGTGTGGTGAGGTCTAGGGTCATGGATTGATCCTCTAGCTCATGGGTAATGTAGAGGTTAGCATTTATAGGGCTAGGGACATATGGTTCAATATGATCCTTGGCTTGAGGCTCAAATTTTATGGTCACTTTTGTTCCATACCTTGTTCTGAAAAAAAAATGTTACCAATCAAAAGATAGAAACCCACCCAGCTTAGTAGTAAAATCTCTAGAAAGGAATATGGAAAAATGAGGTGGTAGGTCAATAACATGGATATCTTGAGGGATTGTAAAATTTGGGTATGCATGCAAGGTAAGAGCTAAATTTTCAATCACCCTAGTAGTCTTAATAGCGGATCCATCCAGCTGAACCACTCCCTTTGAAAGAGGCTCATATGTTAATCCTAATTTATTAGCTAGACTCTTAGGAATTATAGAAATACTTGCACTAGAATCAATCATGCAATTGTGCACAAGCTTGTCACCAATGATCATACTCAAATAAAATGGAGGATGCTTTACCTCTTGGGCTTGCTACTCATTCTTAACTTCAGGGTTGTTTGCAAGCACAATCTTGGACTGATCTTGGTTAGAAACATTAGAAATAGAAACGTTAGCCAAAGCATCTTGTAACAAATATTTTTTCCCAAGAATGTGCAATGCATCCATTATTGGCATGCTAACAGTATCCTTCTTCAGATGTTCAACAACATTAAATGAAATGGGACTCACCTTTTGTTTCTTGTCTGCTTTCCATAATTTGCACTTTTTGGTAAGTTGTGGGGACAACTTGAGCTGTAGGAGTTTGAAATTTACCTTTATCTGGATGTTGTTGGACTTTTTAAGCTTGTTGCTCCAAGTCAACAGCCCTCCTTTTCGATTTAGTATTGGATGCCATAGGTAAATTTGGTTGATTTTGATCTTGGGGGTGATTTACCCCACAAAACTCAATGTCTTTCCAATTCATCAAGGAAACATCAGGATTACCTTGCTGCTTTGGATTTTCTTTTGATATACTTTCTGAACCAGCATAACTATTTTGAACTATTAAAGCTTGATTCCCCATCCCATTCATGCATGTGGCTTGGCTATGAGGCTAGTCACAAGAATAACACTAATCAAACTCCTAGGCCATATTGTTTTGGACATGCATAAGATCCTTTGAAGAGCTAGCAGAATTAGGATTGTAAGGTTGAACGGGCATAGAATTGAAATTTCTTCTTTGACCTTGAGAGTTAGCTTGAAAAGGTGGCCTATTTGATTGATTAGGCTGATATGGAGCTTGGTAGGGCCTAGGGTGTTGGCCAACTTGCTTCTTAATACTCACTAACTCATTCTCAATATTTTTTAGCATATTTCAAATCTCTTGAAGCTCTTGAGATGGACTTGGGGTAGCATCTTCTTGGGTTGCAACTTGATAACCTATTGTAGGAGTAGGAAAAACAACAACTAAAGGGGGTAATGACATAGGAATAGGTGGTTGTACTTTAGGAAAAATTTTCATAGGAGGCCTTGGGGCTATTCTACTAGCTTGAATAAGGAAATTTTATGCTCTAATAGCAATATCATAAGTGTTAGGAAGCATAAACCCACCCATAGACTGAATCATCACATAAATTTCACTATTCAAATCCTTGAGAAAGAAAAGAAATGCATGCTCAGGTGAAGGATTTACCGTCATTGGAATCCTATCCCAAGTCCTTTGGAAATGGTAGTTAAAATCTGACATATGCTCATGAGGAGCTCTCTTGATTGAACTCAATTGTTCCAACAAAGAAAAATGATTAGATTTTTCCTCAAACTATTGATGCAAGTCGTCACCCAACTAACCCCATGTTGCAATTGAATTTTCTGGAAGACCTCTAAACCATTGCAAGGATTTTCCCTTTAGCGATGCAACCAAAATCCTAAGTGCTACGTTCTCTTCAATGACATTATGAACCAAGCACAAAGTTGCCACATCTCGAATGTGCTCAACAGGAGTGGTTTGATCTTCTCTGGTGAAATATGGCAGAATTTTAAGGGTTGCAACTAGAATATCATCGTGATGTGCAAGAAACAATGGGATGCCCCCATTCAAAGGTGCAAATACAAACTTTCTTGCCATCACTAGTGCTTGTGCTACAGGTACTGTATTTTTCTACACTAGATTGTAGGGTTGAGATTTGGAGGTGCAGATTTTGACCTCCTTGGTGAGTCAAATATTTTTCTTGTTGTCCTACCCCTCCTTTTTGGAAATGACAACTACAAATATTCAAATGGAGCAAGGCTTGATCTAGTATGCACTCTTTTCATAAGTTGGTTACACTAGTTCTGCATGCAAAACTAGAGAATGGAGTTTCCAAGTATAAACTTAAAGCCTCTAAAGGCTGGAAACACTACTGCATCTACTAGAACAATAGCTTAAAACTTGAAAAACTTTTAAGGTCCCACCGGGCATACCAAAAACTGTTGTCAATCAGGATTGCACCCTAGCTAAGTTTGACTCAACTATCCTATTGAAACATGGAAATGTTCTCAAGTTGTGGATAACTTATGATGAGAACAAATCTCCAGAGAGGGTTGGTTCCCCTGGTAGATCACCTAAACTAAAGATTTTTTCTGAGAAAATGGATAGGAGGATACTTTGAAACAAAAATCCTAAAACCTAAAGGGTGATGCACCAGAACTTATAATATTATTTATTAATTCAACTCACAATCAACTCTCAAAGCATTAACTCTCACAATCACATAGGAAACATACAACACAAAAGTGATTTTTATGAAGGTTTGAAATCAAACACAACATACAACCTATATCATATGAAATTTCTACACCCACACTTGCAATAGTGAGACATAAAAAGGACTCAAAACTTAGAATCACAATGACAACATCAAATCAATACTACAAAATGAGAAAAAAATTATGAGAGAGGAATGATTTGTTGCTTTTATTGATCTAAAAGGAGTATCAACACATCAAAATATGAGTACAAAATAAAGCTTACAAAGCTCTTTGTAAGTAGTCAAGAGAGAAAGAAGTAAATCTGAACTGAGAAAAAACTAAGTTTTTCTCCAATATATCCTCCAAAATGTCTCCAAGAGTGAGAAGGGAAAAATCTAAGTAAACTGCTCTCCAAAATAGTATCCCAAATTCCATTTTTGAGCAAAAGGAAAAACCTCCAAAATAGGGCCCAAACTGCCTTAGAACTTAGTGAGAAAAGATGGAAACTTTCCCTCCCAAATAGGTTGACCTAAAAGGACTCAAAAAGACAATTTAGAACTAACTTAAAATGGAAATAGAAACTTCAATTCACTCATTTTTTCCATCTTGCACAAAAGAGACTTAAACTGAAAAAAGAATTTTTCCCCTCAACACCTACTTTATTTCACTGTATTTTAAATAACAATTATTAAAGCAATTTATAGAAACATTTCTTTAATATTGTTTTACATTTTTTGTAGTTTCAAAATTACAAAATAGAAAGGCTCGAACTTGGGTTTGATTTTATTTTTGCAATAATGCAAGGAAAATATTAGTTTTGATGATTTTGCAAAAAATCAAGGCAAGTAAACCAAGGCTCACATTGTATTTGATTTTCTCAAAAATTAGAAAATATCCTAAGGCACAAATCACATGATTTTTATTCAAAAGTCATAAAGAGACCCTAGGGTGTTCAAGACTTAGGCATATAACATATATGTAAGGAAAAAATACCACTAAGGTATTAGTGAAAGCATAAAAATTAAAATCAATGTGGAAAAAAGCAAGGCTGGCTTAGGGAAATTTTGAAAACCCTAGAACAAAACCATTCGACCTTCACTTTTCTCTCATTAATTTTTCCTTTGATTTTTTGGATAACTCATCTCTACATACCATTTCCATGCTCCTAGGGTTTTGAGCTCAAACTCTCCATCCTCTTGTTGTTTCTAAGATTTTTCTCAAAGAATCTCTATCGATTTCTTGTGGAGGCGAGCTAGGTAAGGCTTCTGCACTGAAACTCAAATATTCTTCATTCATTTCCATTTATTTGAGTGCATTTCTAGAGGCTATTACCCATGACCACTATTATATTTTTGATGCATTTATTATTTTTTAACTTTTTCAATACCTTCCTTTGCTTTGAGGCCACCATTGAAGAGATTCTAGAGCTTTTACTATAGGCATTTGAATGTATTCTCTTTACAACAAAATTTGGGTAATCTCTTCACCATTTGAGCTTTGCATTCTTTCTTTCTTTGTGCATTTTGAGCATAAAACTTCATGGGTTTTGTTGGTTATTTCTTATGAACCAAACTTAATCTTACCACTTACCTATGAATCTTCCAAAATTCAATAATTAGCGAGGGTAAGGATTGGCCAACACACAAGTAAATATTTTGAGGTCCTTACTTCTTCACTTCGGGCTTTGTGAAACCCAGGAGGACAATCCTAGTTATGCTCATATGATACTCATTTGGTCAAGAAAATTTCTACACACAGATAGATTCCTATGAATGCAAATAGTCATCATTCATCAAAGGTTTGGCCAACCTGTAAACAAATTACTATCTATTGCAAGGAATAAAAGGGTACATTAGATTGGTACATTGTAATTGAAAGATTTTTAAATGATTTTCATTCCCATCTCCAGCCCTTGGTCAAGAGAACAACTAACTCATCCATCTTTAGAGTAACCAAATGAAAAGACCAGTGCCTTGTCTTGGGATAATGGAGTCACGTTCATAATAACAAGTAATAATTTAGCAAATTAAACTAGTAATTAATAGACTATTGATATACAACATTACAATATTCAACTTACTATACATTAAACATAACTACTTATAAATCCTATGCTCTTTCCTCACAAATCTAGGATCTCAATTTAGCGTTTAATCAATTCTTTGAACTAAAGCATAAATGAAATCAATCATTCAATTTAAACAACTAAAGACAAATGAAAAGATCATTAATCATTTCATTCATAATAAGGAAGAAAATTGCACAGGAGAATATGTTTAGGAATTTATCATTTTCATTTATAAAAATGCTACTACAGTGAAACCATTTGAGGTCATTATAGAACTAGCTTGCACCCTAGACTCCTTACTAGACTATTCATATGTACATTGATTTACATACTACTCTTTCATGAGCTTAGCTTTCCACTTAGACCATTTTGAGACTTACAACTTGAACCCCTTGTAATTAGCCTTGAAATCCTTTTTATAGAACAAGGGAGCAATAAGAAACAGGTTGAATTACAATTACATTTCATTTCACACCTATTTCATTTCAGATTTTAAAACCTCCCAGATGGTTTTACATAATCGTTTCAGAACAGGGGAGAGCAAAAGACAAAAAACTCCATGTAATTTGGTTGAATCAAACTGGTCATCCTTCCAAAATGCATAGTTCATTTGCCACAGTAGTGCCAAAACAACCCGTCCTTGTTGACCAAAGAAGATTCTTCATTACTAGCCAAAGCAAAAATATATGTACTACCCAAAAGAAGCATATTTTCCAATGAAGTTAAGGAGTCTAACATCTCTTCCCCACACTAGCCAAAAATATTTCCACATTAGAATTAAAGACAAAAAACCATGAAAATGTTGAAGAGAACAATTCTGATGTAGTGGCAATGGTGTCATCAAAAACAATAATGGGGTAGGGATGCTACTCTGAGTTGTCAGCATCAGAGTAAGCTCACCCACTCCTTTTTCATGATGAAATTGGAGGAACCATCACTCCTTCGTCATCAGAGTCATCATACAACACTAAGGAAAGAAGATAATGGTTGTACTACAGGTCAGTGTCACCTCCATCATCTGAAGGGCTTTCTAAAACCACAATGGGAGAATTGTGTCTCCCTAGGTAGGCCTTATGATACTTTTTTCTCTTCTTCTTCTTAGATTATACATGCTTTTGATAATAGTCTTCTTATTTTTACCATGGTCCTTTCTCTTTCCCTTTGGTGTTGCAGAAGTGCTAGGGACTTCTTGCTCAACCACATACATATCCTCTTGAAATTTGAATACACTAAGCCTCTTGGACCTCCTAGTTGGCTAAACAAACACACCTGAATTACCCATTTTCACAAGACAGGGTGAATACTAGAAAACTCTCAATTATAAGAAGACTCGCCAATTTAAACTCCTAAAATGAACTTACAGAAAAGAAAACCCACAAACCTAGACAATTCAACTATCATCAGTGACAATTATAGTCAATCGAAACTCTCACCACCCCATAATTATGAAATTCCCAAATGAACCAGTGCATGAATCAAACAAAGATCATATAAAAAAACAACTCACCTGGGATACCCACTTCAATACTTCTGCAATTAAAACCCAAGACTCGCACACTTCCACTGTGGCTCACACTTCTTAATTCATGAAGACTGCAAATGGTGAGATGAAATGACAGGTAATCTGCATTAAGTAGACAATTTAGAGCATATAGCAATTAATGATTGAAGAGAACTTCACATGAGCGATCTGACAACTTAGCCGATCGGCTTTGAATCTAGACCATCGATCTTTTTGGATTTAAGACACTATCAATGGTGATCCTTAAGCATCATTTTTGGATTTTACAACTTTCCTCAAAAATGATGATACCAGCTTAGAAAGTTGCCACATTTCCCTCTAACTTCATTAGTCATCTTAATCTGACAATTATCATGCATCACCACCCTGGTCTGTGCCTTTTCATTTATATCGGTGAAGTACAAAGAGCCTGCATTTGAAGAGAAAATTCCTTGAAAGCATCACATTGTGTGTCGCTTATTTTCCCCACCCTTTCAAAATTTAATCAGTGATGAGAGCTTTGGCACGATGAAACTTGGACCATTGGATCACTACCACCCTTGGAAGTCTTCACCCTGCATCGTGTGTCACTGATTTATGTTTTAGATTCAAAACCATATCAGCGACAGGACCAAAACAAGCCATGTGCATCATCCTTTCAAATCAACAGTCACCAACATATCACTCATATACCCTCTTTTAGAATAATGACAACTCTTATTGACTGGTGACCTCATCACTCAGATCACCAATTTGAAGAAGACCATTGTACAACTATCCGCAATGAGCGATGGAAAGATGCACAAAAACCCCTAAGTTTATCTCTTATCACTAATTTAAAACTCAAAACCTAGGATGAATCCATGATGAGTGATACAAGAAAATACAAAAGCATCAAAGGCCATCACACATCACTAATTCATTTTATAAAACTCATGAAAAAATAGCGATAAGAGAGACCCCAGTGATACAATGAGAAACTAGCACATTGTGCATTGCTGATGTGTATCAAATGTTCTCAAGGCCATTCGCAATGAGTGAAACAAAGGGGCATACCGCTCATCGCTCATCGTTGATGCAAATTTTCATTTCAAAAGCAATCTGGGATATGCAATAAATGGAATCGATAGATGGGACTTAAGTGGGATAACTAATCATGTGTTCAAAAGTTGTCATGAGAAGAGGGACCATCTAGGATGACATATAAAAGGCCTTAAAAACTTAAAACATGTTATTTTCAAAGGATGTAAAGGCCAAAAAGGTTAATCGATCAACCTTTAAAAATAAATAATATCAGACCTAGACATGAGGGGCCGATAATTCCATGATCCCAAATGACATAAGATGTTTTATAATGACTGGAAACAAGCAATAAGAGGTCAAAAATAGATCATAACATTGGAAAGGGTTTTGATTTAAGGGTTTCTTGAGTAAGAGTTTTGACAAAAAAATCCCAAGACAATATTATTGAGCAAAACCCTAAGTCCAGATATTGAAACTAACTAAAGTTTGCAAAGTTTTAGGACTGGAACCCAAAAAAATTTCCATGAGTTCCATCAGTGGCTACAGTTGGGGACATCTGTTCCTTAGTGAATAGAGCTAGAATCTAGAATCTCAAGTGAAGAAGACCAAGCACAAAGGACCAAAAACTAAGGACCTGCCCAAATCAAGCAAGAAAACCAGACCAAAATGAACCACATATGTACAATATTTACATAAGCTACAGGGCCATACCAAGAGATCCAATCTCCATCATTCTTGAAGCCTCCTATGATGTGCAAGTTTTTCAACCTGTACTCTACAACTTTACTAGGCTTCAATTTTACTTGGTGGCCCCTAGGCACCCAACCTTAGAACTGGTACTTGCTACTATAAAAAACCTTATTTTCCACTATTTGTACCACACTAAGGCTGAAAATATTCTCATGAATTACCCACCTATTGATCATGTTGCAGCCATTGCAATCAAGCATTATGGACATGTGTCTGAACTTATTATTATTAATTTCATTCATTTCCAACTATGAACTATATTCAAGTATCAATTGGAATACATATCAGTATAGAATCCTACCTAACTCACCTTACCATTATATTCCACCTAATGCCCATCCAACTGGACAGGGAAAGTGAAATACTCATAATCCACCTAATCACCATCCTCATATAAGTTGATATCATATTCATTTTTCTCATTAAACTAGAGACCCTCCTACATACTTCCTTCAATATTTCTACCCAGGGCACACATTTTCTTTGTGTGATGAACAAGAAATGTTCATACATAGGCTTCTATTCAAATTGGTGCTCGCATTTGTTAGAGAAGTATAAACTAGTTATGCTGCCAAATGCTCCACTTTCCTAGGAAATATATTCATCAGAATCCATAGCATTCCTTCTTTCATTCAGATCTGGGTTATTCTTATAAAATGCATTATACATACTCTCCCAAGCATCAAAACATAATTCTATTCCAGGTTCATTATCATACTCCAATCCTTCCTTCCAATCATTTCCCAACTTGAAACAAAATTCTTCAAAGGATGGATCAAATAGTTTAGGATTGATATGATCAGTAGTAGGGTATTCAAGTGCATCATTAATTGATGGGTGTGCTGGCTCACATGTTCAGGACTCGTTGCAACTTGAAAATTTCTTATTTTCAGCCAAGCAAGTTTCTTCAATACATTCTTTGTTAAAAATTATCATGTCCATTTCTGCTACAAAACTAGTACATTCTATTTTTGTGTCATACAAGCATACATAAACAAGACCCTACTGACTAACACTATCCTCCTGAACTTTGAGGGAAAAAACATTTATGATGAGATCATCAGGGAAAGAATGGGTATGAACATGCAACCCTCCTTTGATCCTATCCATGAACCAAACCATAAATCATTTAGGTTCATAGCTTCTATACGCATGAATTTTCATTTTATAGGGCTTGATATGATAATAAAAAATGTTTCTCCACCCATTGGTTGTCATGAAAAAATATAAGAACACAATGCATGTAGGGAAGAATGTTTCCTTTCTCTTCTCAAATAAAAAAAAAATCATCAACATTACCCAGCTACCACATGACCTCAAGAAAACCAATTCTCAATGGCACTTCCCTTGGAAGTATATGGGGTTTTTTCCTTATGCCATATACCCTAAGAACTGTGTAGTCTTTATATGGGATTACATCTCCCCAATTGTGACCAATATTCAAATCGGGCCTTCTTTCTACCGGCCTTAAGAATTCATGTAGCTCATGTGGAATTCTAGGCACATCCACCATCAAAGCTCTTCTCAACATGGAGGAAAAAGTGTTTGTAGCAATGACAAAATTGGTTTTCTACTCATGCCTATCTAGTAATGGGATCCATGTTTGAACATAAATTACCACTATGACTGACATATTAGTATGGGTCAAATACACTTGATCCATGAGGATACAAAGTATACTCAAGCCACTAAACATCAATCCCAATAAGATCAATCAATAAACACTAAGCTAGGAATCCATTAAAACTTAACATGTTAAACGATGAAAGCGTCAAAAACAACCATTCTAATCCATTGAAATTTATCCTATTGGGGGAGTGGTGTCGCATTGATGTGGAATGCCACCCCTTTCCCAATCTTGTGGATAAATGAGCTTGTTCTGATCTATTCTATTGAAGAGAATTGATGAAACTGATGATAGATGTGTATGAAAACATGATTTAAAGCTAAACTAACATGATGCAAGCTATTTTAACATGATTTATGATGAAATGATCAATATGGATATATGCAAGGCTAACCTAAATGGATTTTAAGCTAAAATATTCAAACCCTAATTAACAAATAAGCTAAATGGATGCATCTATGTTATCATGGAAGACATTAATGGAAGCTAAGCTAATATGCAAGAAATTTAAGCTAAGATGGTACTAAATAAGTGCTAAAGATGAGTGTGAGTGTGAGTGATTTCAATAGCATAAGTTTTCTCTGAAAAGGTGGATCCATTTGTCTCCAAATAGTGACCTATTTATAGAAGGACAAATGAGAAATGAAGGGCTGAGATTAAAAGGTTAATCAATGGTCAAAAAGGGAGGAAGGATGAAACATGGATCATGGATTCTCATCAATGGATGAGAATCAATGATCACATGGATCAAGGAAAGAATCAAGGGTTCATATTCTTTCAAACAAACACACTTTTTAACTTGCACAAGAAGTCTTGTAAGTTAACTTGCACATGAAGTTTTGTAAGTTTGTTACAAGGAAGAATATTCCTTTTTTGAAATGAGTGAGAGAGAATATTCTTTGGAATATTCTCATGGATGAGGAAAATTAGTTATTTAGCAAGTTTTAATTTGCAAAAGGGGAAGGAATATTCTATGGGAATATTCCTTTTGGAGGAATGTACAAAGGAGGAATATTCCCTTGAAAGTGGGGGGAATTAGATTTATTAGGTAATTTGATAATTGAATAAGGTTTCAATTATGCAAATTAAGGAAATTTCATGATATTCATTAAATAAATGATTTAATGAAAAGGGGAGATATGATATGACATTTAATTAAATAACTTAGGGTTATTTAATTGAATAAGAGGACTTTAGGGATTAAATTAAATAGTTTGATGTATTTAATTTAATAAGATGAAATGTTAGCATGAAAGGGGGTGAATTAAATCGATTAGAGTAATTAGATCAATAGATGAATATGATGCAATTAATTAAATAGCTAGACCTCCACACAAGAGAGAGACAGACATTATCTCTCAGGATTGAGATTAAAAGAAGAATTGGATATGGTGAAAGAGAGTGAGTAGAAATCTAATGAGGAAACCAAAAAGGTGGTGACTAACATTATTGATAACATCTTGGGGCATAGAAATTCATGATACTCCATAACCTTGACAGTGTGTCGAGTGTATACAAAAAAATTCATGAAGCTTATGAGAAACATTATGAGGTTCAAGAAAGTTTTCAAAATGTGTGGAGCAAGTGGAGCACAAGAGAAATTTCCTTGAAGGAAATGATGAAAAATATGGAGAGTGATCCAAAGGCACCAACTAACTTTCCCCAACTATTTTGAGAAATTGGATTGTTGGGAGAAATATTACCCTTCCAAAGTAAGTTGGACATGCATTTCAAGAATAAATTGAAGATGTTTAGGAATATGGAGGAAAAAGGAGTGCCTAAAATTCTAGATGAGGCAGGAAAGCTCAAGGACTTCACTAACTAGAAAGAGGAATTTGGGAGCATTGTGCCTTCATTATCTGCTTCTATTTAATTTTTAGGAAAGGTTGACTGTGTAGCAGTAAAAAACTCCATTGATGATTTTTTAAAGATGGAAGTTAA
This sequence comes from Sequoia sempervirens, assembly GCA_007258455.2. Lineage (NCBI taxonomy): Eukaryota > Viridiplantae > Streptophyta > Pinopsida > Cupressales > Cupressaceae > Sequoia > Sequoia sempervirens. The sequence continues at coordinate 100,249,184 of VDFB02270651.1, read as the reverse complement.
TTTGGATGTGTTTGCAATAGAGGCCAAAGCTATAATCGATGCAAGGTACAATGTGCAGAAGTTACTTACAATTTAGTGGCTAGAGGAGGAGGAGTACAACACATGGCTTAAAATTTTTATAGATTAAGCCTTTGATATAACAAATTTTAAGGTTGTCTCCTCCTTGGTTTGAATTTTTTTTCCTTTGTGCTAATGTGGAAATATATCTCTATCTTTTTCTATCTTATGCTTTATGTCTTGAAGTTATGGAAGGTCAAGGGAGATTTAAAATAAATGAATGTTCAATTCAAATTATAAACATCTCCCTCAATGTGTACTTTTTAGGGAATGTGGGAATATTCTTCAAATAGTTTGAAAGGTGATTTTTGTCCCATATGAAATATTCCCTCACAGATGATTAAGGTCCTTTATTTTGTAAATATGTCTCAAATTAAAAAGTGATGTGTGTACCTAGCCCGAGGCTTGTTGCTCCCTTCTTTTATAAAATGGAATTTAGGGCCAATTACATGGATCTTTTGGAGAATTTCGTAAGTTATAACTTAGAGGAATAGAGTTTGAGTCTTGTTCTAGGTTATTGAGTCTGATTTTTTTGCAATTTTTGTATGTTGTATAAAAATACTAGCATTTTATGAATACAATGGCATAATTCTTGTGACAACAAAAAAATTATGCCTTTTCCTTACTTGATTTGGGAATAATTAATGAAAAATTGGACTTAATATCACCTTGATCTACTGTTGTGATGTATTTTACACATCCACATTAGGTCTTGGGCCCATTTTAAGCTAAATAAACTTAACTTTGCCTTAATTTAATGTTGTAAAGTGTATTTGTTTACACCTTCACATTAAATTTATGGCCCTTTAACCTAATGTTGCCTTAATCTAGTGTTGTAATGTGTTTTACACATTCACATTAGATTTAGGGCCCTTTTAAGTTAAATTGACTTGAATTTTTCTTTAATTTGATGTTGTAAAATCTATTTATTTACACTTTCACATTGAAATTTGAGCCCTCTTGCATTTATGACCTTAATAACATCATTAATAGGCCCCTAAGACCCTATATTGTGCATCTTGATGCATATTTTAACCAAAATACCAACATAGACCTCAAATAAACTTAATTTCTCATTACCCCAACACTTTCTCTCTCTAAAAACTCCCTATAGGACCCATACACCACCTTGGACATATGAGTCCCACCCAGGTGGGACCCATATAGCAAGGGTGGTGTATGAGTCCCATTTGGCTCCCTTTTTGAGTTTTGAGTAGGAAAATTTTGATTTTAAGTTCAAATTTCAAGAATGTCAGCCTATGGGATCCAATTAATGAGATATTAGATGGATTTCCTATATAAACAAGCTTTCAAATCCTTATTTCATCTAATCAAGAATAAGAATTCATGATATCAATTCAAGCACTCAAGAGTTAAGCATTCCAAGACTTCACAAGATCATCTAGAGAACATTCAAGATCATTTCTAAGGCATTCAGGGTCATAATTCTTCATCAATTGTTGCAGCAATTCAAGATACATCATCATGTCAAGGGTATTAAGCATGAAGCAAGTTATTGAGCTAGTGTTGTGATGTTGCATTCAAGATCCTAGGTCAAGAATTATTCTACACTTATCTCAATATCTAGATCTACATCCTTTATTCAAGGTATCATTGTTCATGTTTCATGTTTCATGTCCTTATTTCATTGTCTCATCATTTGGTTTAATTATCTCAAAGGGGTTTGACCAAGGAAAACCCCCATTTACTAACAAATGGAAAAGTTTTTCTCTCTCTACATGTGTGATTGCAAATCTAGGTGTCGTGGAGCTTGAAGGACCTTTGAATATTAGGTTACACTCTTGGAGAAAGTTATTGGAATTGTCCCCTCATTTGCAAGGTTGTAATCTTCACCAAAAAGTCACCTACATCCTCAAAATCATGGTTTTAGATCCGAAAAAAAATTAGGAAGGACAAAGCAAACATTGAAGACCAGATTCAAACTTTGAAGTTCCAAAAAACCCTAACTAGACTCATACTCCAGTCTTGGCGTATGAGTCCCAGTTTAGGTCATTTTTTAGATTTTGGCAGTTTCAAATACCTTTTTTCCAAAAACTAGTTCCTGCACAGAAACCCAAATCTGGGACTGATAGGCCCAGACTGGCGTATGAGTCCCAATAGGCCTAAATTTTAGGTTATTTGGCATTTCAATCCTCCATTCAAGCTCTCTCGGGTTTCTAGGTGCTCCTTTGTACTTTTCTAGCTGGTTGTTTTGATTTATTTGCATTTATAGTTCATTTAGTGAGGTTTTATGCATCATGGAGTCTAATCATTAGATCTTGCATTCCATACATTTTCCCAAGCCCTATCTTGGTGGTGAAACCCTCATTAGTTTACAATCAGCTCATCATTTTCCTATTACAATATCTCCCTCCCCTTTGCATACTTTAGAGTGAGATCTTTAGGGTTTCCCTTCAATGAGACAATTGTGAAGTGGGTTTTCTCTATGCTCTAAACCATATGAAAGCGAATCCATTTTCCATTGTTTCATTTTGGTGAACCTACATTTAGAACATTTCATTTTCTGATTTGGAGTGCATCATCATCCTAAATCTTGCTTGCATTAACATTGCATTAGGGTTTGCATTAGTTAGTTGGCATTCTAGGTTTTCTAATATTGCATTAGTAAAAGTGCATATAGGTTGCAATTTTGCATCTCAAATCATCTAATATCATATGAAATTTACATTTGCACTTAGGTTACAACCCATACAAACTAAAAAGCATAAAAAACACTTAAAATTTCTTGAAAATTGTGAAAAAAACCCTAATTGGGACTCATACACCCCTCTAGGTGATTAACTCCCAGACAAAATTTTAAATTTCCTTTTACAACATTAAAAACCTCATTTTTGTGCTTCCTAAGCTTGCTGGTAACATATACTATAAATTTGGAAAGTTTTGGTAACTTTTGTTTTATGCATCTAGGTCAAAAGCATCAATTTAGGGTAGTCATTTTTGAAATCATTTAAATAGAAAATATCATCAGATCTGAAAATGTTCACATTTCTGAAACTTTGCATCATACGGATAAAAGTACTTTTCACTCTTGCATATGCAATGTTTACATTCATAAAACTTTGCATAAGTTTTATAAAAGTGTTTTTTCATTTTTGGACACACATTATTTGCATTCTTAAACTTTTGCATACATTGGATAAAAGTACTTTTCATCTTTGGATATACATTGTTTACATTCTTGAGGCATTGCATAAAATGGTTAGAAGTGCTTTTCATTTTTGTTCAAACAATATTAGTACCTTATCTTTCTAGGCATGGTAATAAAAACTTCATATTCCCTTCATATGAGAGTGTTTTAGTGAAAGAGAATACAACCTTGGACAATCCTAATGATCATATTCGTTCTTCTCCTAATATCTCTCCTATTTGTGAAGAAGATATTTTAGTGTTAGAAGAACCAATCAATGAGAGTATTGAGAGTCCTAGTTGTTTCTCTCCTCTTACCTCTCTTAGTGGACAAGACATTGATCAACAAGAAGAAACAACCATAGGTAATCATGATGATAACATAACACAACAAGAGACCATTGAAACCTATCTACATAACACTTCAACTAGTCTACATTCATCTCTCAACACTTTCCCCTCTTGTGATAATGTTTTAGAGGATGAAATTGAATGTGAGGAGGCTATGTTGGTGTTGGATGATCAAACCTTTAAGGTATATAACAACCCTCTTTATGTTCCTTCCCCTACCTACCCAATTTTGGAAGACATTATAGGACAAAGGAATGAAATTATGGATAATCATGACAATTACATTTTTTCTTCTCCTAGTATCTCTCCTAGTTGTGAGGAAGACGCTTTGGTGTTAGAAAATAAAATCAATGAAAGTCATGAGAATCTTATGTGTCTCTCTTCCCCTAAGGAAAACATTCTTGAACAAGATAATGACATCATTGATAAACAAGGCAATTCAACCATTGAGCATTCCCTTACTTGTGATGAAGTAATTTTGGAAGAACCAATCCTTGAATGTCAAGAATATTTGGTTTGTAGTTCTCCTAAAAACTCTCCTCCTAGGGAGGATATCATGGTGCAAGAAAATGATAATAATAGTGATGTGACTTCCTTGGATTATGGTGAAAAGATGATAATAGATTGCCCTTTATTAGAAATATATCAAACCAAGACCACTGAGGTTATGAATGCACAAGTTTTTGTTTGATCCCCCTTGATTAATGGACCTCCTACATACCCTGTGGGACATCCTAATAATATTCTAATTCTTTACCCACCATCACACAAACAACAAACTCAAAAAAAACCCAAACCTATCCTCTACCCACCTAAGAATAATGTTTCACAGTAGTCGAGTCATAATATTGTTGCTCATACATATAACACTAGGAACAATCCACAACCAAGAAAAAAACCTTCAAGATCCCTCCCATTGCCTAATCCTATCTTGCCTAGTCCTCCTCATTTGCCTTCACATAGTGGGAAGGAGTATGATCTTGTTGAACAACTTAAGAATACTCTGGAAAAGATATCACTATGGGACCTAATTTAGAATTCACCTAATTATCACACTATGCTTTAAACAACCTTGCAATAAGTTGTGGTCCCCTCTAGTGAAAACACGAATGATATAGCAACCATCACTAAAGGACTAAATGCTGACATTGTTTTCCACCAAAGTGAACTCCCCCCTTTGGAAGTGCAAAAACAAAATGATGCTTTCATGGTAATCGTTTGCTACAAAGGAAGAGGCATAAAGAGAACCCTTGTTGAAAATGGATCTACCCTTAATGTGTGTATTGTATCCCTTTTTGGATAAACTTGGCATGGATAAATCAAAAATTCCACCTGATTCTTTATCTATTAAGGGATTTGACAATGTAGGAAAACAACCGCTTGGTGTGATCACTTTTCCTATTACAGCTAGAAAGGCCACATTAGAAACACTGATTCATGTTATGCCTCAAGATATATAATCTCCTTTTAGGAAGACCATGGATTCATGCAATTAATGGGGTGCCTTCTACTCTTCATGGTGTAATGAAGTATGTTTACAACAACAAAGTGTACCCACTTCAATCTAACCCTAAACCAAATAGTTGTTTAAGCATTGAGAAAAATAAGTATAATCCTTTGAAAAAAAAATTCATGCCCACCAACTACACAAGTAGAACCCATGCAAGAACAACAAAAAGATAGGTTTCCTAAACCCTTCACAATGATATCACTAGATGATTTGGGATCGTTGAATTTTGAACCAACATTCATGGGTGAATACAAGATCATAAACAAAGAATCTCAAAATGGAAAAGAAAAGATAGTAATGTCAACAAAAAAATTAGAAGACCCTTCAAAACCATCCACCTCAACCACTTCAAAAGAAAAAGAAAATTACACAACAAAATTTGATGAACTTAATTATGAGCAACCACTGAATCTAAAAGAGATGAAGAATCTTTATGAAAAAGGTTATGAAATGATAAAAAACTTGGTTATAGTGGAAAAGGATGTGTTGCTAGAGAACAAGGTATCTATGTCCCTATAAAGCCTCACACGCAAGAAAAGACGAGTGGTCTTGGTTATTTACCCTCAAAAGAAACAAACAAGCCTTCACTTAACATCAACACTAGTACAAAAGATTCCTCTAAGCCAACTTTAAAATTAGTGTATCTTGAACTAATAGACACTAGTGGTCTTGATTATCATCCTTTGAAAGAACCGAAACATACAAAGAAATCCCCGCTTAATGTCAATTTCATCATGCAAAACACTAATGATTTGAATTCAGTAGATTTTACACCCTCATGTAAAGGAGATTGAACAAAATCTTGTAATCTAAAGAGTATCAAGAGAGTATCTACACTATTTCACATTTACAACATCAGTTATATGGCCACCTTGCATAACATACTTTACATGCCTGTGGAGCCATCTTGTTTGTTCATGAGTTCCAAGCATATGAAGTTTTGCTTTCCTCATGAAGCTCAAAGTTCATTGTTGTGTTGCACCTTATCAAAGTTATCCTAGGAGGTATAACTTCGGTTTGGTTGGATGGGAAACCGATCTGAGGCATAACTTTCCCTTAGCCACTTATGTGTGTGTGAGTGCATATCGGTCATATCTGTCTCACCTTCTTGGATTACTCACCCAGCGGATAGCCAAGAGTTTTGTTGCCTCAGAGTGAGCGTGCACTTTTTTTTGATAAAATATCTTAGATCTGATCCACATCGTGTTGGAGAAACAGTCAAGGCTTGATCCACCTCTTTTTTTTTGTTTTCTTGTTCTTTTTTTTTCTTTCTTCCTTTAGTCATTGACATTGCATGTTTGCTTATCTTGTTTTGCCACATATCATACACCTTGTGTGTGTCCTTTTGTGCTTATGTCGATATGACATAGGATCTTAGACCCTGGGGGCTTGACCACCTCGTCAATCTTTGTTATCCTAGACCATTCGCATTGGTACAATCAGGCCCCTCTTGAATGTCTACTTTAGTGTGAGTTTGAAGAAAGTTCATCCTCTCACTAAAGTGGGGGCTAAATGTGGCAATGGAAAAAGTACGCCTTTTCCGTGCTTGATTTGGGAATAATTAATGATAAATTGGACTTAATATCACCTTGATCTAGTGTTGTGATGTATTTGTAAACACATCCACATTAGGTATTGGGGCATTTTAAAGCTAAATAAACCTAACTTTGCCTTAATTTAATGTTGTAAAGTGTATTTATTTACACCTTCACATTAAATTTATGGCCCTTGGACCTAATGTTTCCTTAATCTAGTGTTGTAATGTGTTGCACACATTCACATTGGATTTAGTGCCCTTTTAAGTTAAATTGACTTGATTTTTCCTTAAATTGATGTAAAATGTATTTATTTACACTTTCACATTGAAATTTGGGCCTCTTGCATTTATGACCTTAATAACATCATTAATACACCCCTAAAACCCTATATTGTGCATCCCAAGGCATATTTTAACCAAAATCCTGACATACACCTCAAATAAACTTAATTTCTCATTACCCTGACACTTTCTCTCTCTAAAAAGGCCCTATGGGACCCATATGTCAGGGGTAGCATATGAGTCCCATTTGGCTCCCTTTTTGAGTTTTGAGCAGGAAAATTTGGATTTTAAGTTCAAATTTCATGAATGTCAGCCTGTGGGATCCTATTAACAGGATATTAGATGGATTGCCTATATAAAAAAGCTTTCAAATCCTTATTTCACCTAAGCAATAATAAGAATTCATGATATCAAGTCAAGCACTCAAGATTTAAGCATTCCAAGACTTCACAAGATCATCTAGAGAACATTCAAGATCATTTCTAAGGAATTCAAGGGCATAATTCTTCATCAATTTTTGCATCAATTCAAGATACATCATAATGTCAAGGGTATCAAGCATGAAGCATGTTATTGAGCTAGTGTTGTGATGTTGTATTCAAGATCCTAGGTCAAGCATTGTTCTACATTTATATCTCAAGATCGAGATCTACATCCTTCATGGCCATTTCATGTTAGATTGTTAATTTACAAGAAATCATTCAAGGTTTCATTGTTCATTCTTCATGTTTCATGTCCTTATTTCATTGTCTCATCATTTTGGTTTAATTACCTCAAGGGTGTGTGACCAAGGAAAACCCCCATTTACTAACAAATCAACAAGTTTTTATCTCTCTACATCTGTGATTGCACATCTAGGTGTCTTGGAGCTTGAAGGACCTTTGAAGATTAGGTTACAAGTTTGGAGAAAGTTTTTGGAATTATCCCCTCATTTGCAAGGTTGTAATCTTCACCAAAAAGTCACCTACAACCCTGAAATCAAGGCTTTAGATCCAGAAAACAATTGGGAAGGATAGAGTGGACATTGAAGACCAGATTCAAAATTTGAAGTTGCAAAAAAACCTAACTAGACTCATATGCCAGTTCTGGCATATGAGTCCTAGTTTAGGTCATTTTTTATATTTTGACAGTTTTAGATACCCTTTTTCTAGAAACCAATTCCTACAAGTAAACCCAGATCTTGGACTAATACACATAGATTGGCATATGAGTCCCAATAGGCCTAAATTTTAGGTTATTCAGTATTTCAGGCCTCCATTCAAGCTCTCTCAAGTTTCGAGGTGCTCCTCTGTACTCTTCTAGCTTGTTGTTCTGATTTATTTGCATTTATAGTTCATTTAGTGAGGTTTTATGCATCATTGAGTCCAATCATTAGATCTTTTGTTCCATACATTTTTCCAAGACCTCTACTTGGTGGTGAACCCCTCATTATTTTACAATTATCTCCTTTTTTCCCTCTTACAAGATCTCCCTCCCCTTTTCATACTTTAGAGTGAGATCTTTAGGGTTTCCCTTCAATGAGACAATTGTGAAGTGGATTTTCTCTATGTTCTAAACCATACGAAAGTGAATCCATTTTTTTTTGTTTCAATTCTGAAGCCAATTGTCTCCTATTGTACACTTTACATAGATAGTGAATGGAATTGATAAAATATCATTCAATTTTCCTCCATTTATCTTTCTTATGGATGTATGTTTTTGTTGATCCTCTTATTCAAAGAATAAGTTAAATGCTTTAACTGGAGTGTAGGTTTTTGTGTTTTTAGTGATTTGATAAGTAGAGTTGGCCAAGAGTTTTAAGCATGATAATATAATGCATTCTCATGAAGCTCAATAATGTTTAGGTGAAATGTTGTTTTACATCTTTAGTTGCATTGGTTTTGACCCCATGCCCTGGGTTAAGGTATTGATCCCTTGAATCTGTGTCTAAATTGCATCTCCAAGGTTATTCATATAAAAACACCTTCAATATTTAAATTTAGTTGAAATTATTTATTGAATTGAAGTCTTATCTTTTTCTTTTGTTTTAAAAATGTTAAATGCTTGAAAGATAATGCCATATATTTTCATTTTTCATAATCCTCAAGAAAATACACATAGAACACATATGATATCTACAATATCTGTGATAATTGGCATAGGATATTAGTAAATACTATCAAGGATCACCCTCCTGGGTTCTACAAAGCCTAAAGTGTAGTGAGAAAGTTATTTTAACTTTCACTCATTCATTGACCAATGCCTCCAAGTAACTAACAATTGAAAGTGGAAAACTCATAGGTTATTTGGGAGATCTAATTGGGATTTGAAAACGACCAACAAACCCTAAACAATATCCCTCAACCCTAGGCCCTAAAGCCTATATGCTAAACCGTCAACTTGAAATGAGTTATACCCTCAACCCTAAACCTTATACTATCAACCCTAAAGTCTATACCCTCAACCCTAAACCCTGAATAATTTAGACCTAGAGAGGGGAGGGAGAGAGAGGGTTGAATCGAGATGTAATGACCTAGAGAGGTGAGAGAGAGAAGAGAGGGGGAGAGAAGAACAAAGAGAGGGGTAAAGAGGGAGTGAGGGAGAGGTATAGAGGGAGAGACCTATAGAGAGGAGAGATAGAAGAGAGGGAAGGATCGATAGAGAGTGGGAGAGAGAGAGAGAGAGAGAGAGAAGGTAAGGGAGACATAAATTTCCTTCACAAAAATTCAAGTGCATTATATAATGAGCTTGAGTTATTATTTTATTTGTAAATTTTCAAGCCTTTGGTTTGGATTTTTCTTGGGCTTCTAACCCAAAGTTTTGGAGCGACTTTTCAATGTCCAAAGATGTATTTTTATAATTAGTAAAAAAATGACTTAATCTCAACCATGCTCCCTATCAAGTTTGCATTTCTTTCAATGTCAAGTCAAAAAATATCACGATAAAGTTAAGCTTTATCTTAGCTTTCTAACCATGTAATTTTTTTCATATTTTGAGTATGATAAGGTATTCATATTTAATTTATTTTGTTAATGTATTCATTCTTTTTCAAAAACCAATGTGGTATTTTTTACTTTATTTTTTAACCATTCATCAAAATTTCAAATAAATTATAGTTTTAGAAACTAGACTCCATTATACACATTAAAAAAAATTGATTAGTTTTCAAAAAGTTTAGGAGGGAGCAAGCTCAATTTTCTATTTTTCGGGATGTGTCTACTTTGAAAATAAATAAAAAAATCATATATTCATTAAAAAATTAGCAAAAAAATTGGACATAAACTACATGGCATTTGCTAATTTCTCACTGAAGTGATTTTTGAAATACTAAAAAGAAGTTAACATTTTAGGGGGGCCACACCAAACATTATGTCATGTTTATTTGAAAAAATAGGACCACTTTTTGTGGTCCCCCTTTTTTAATCTCTTAATCTCTACCATTTAGAAAAAAATAGTAGTTTAGAAATTAAATTCAGAGCACTACGAATCTTGTTTCCATTGCATCTTCAAATTTTAATTGTAACTATCTTTAATTTCTCATCTAAGATTAATCTTTCTCGAATTCAGAAAAATAGTCACCACTTAAGACCCCTTTTTGGTCCCCCATCTTTGTGCACTTACACATAAATTCAAAAATGATTTGGATTAATTGCACACTTGATACTTAACTAGAGTAGTGAAGAAATTTTTTAAGGATTGGTATCAATTTAGAAAAGATAAGATTTATGAAAAAATTAGAGTTAGGTAATGTTCTTAACCAACTTTCATTTAAAATATGCTATCTTATAGTAGGCAATACATAAAAGATAACCTAACTAGCATAACCTTAAAACATTATAGATATATGTATGTACATAATAATATGTCTATTATATATAATCTACAAGTTGTTTTCATGGGAGACTTCCATTCTATTAAGATGATTGAATAAAATACATAGGAGCTCTTGAACAAGTAATCTCTATTGTTTAAACAATGTGGCTTGTAGGCTTGGGGAGAAGGAGCACAAAATCTCACCAAAATTTTACAAAACATAACATTTTGACCATTTGTTTAACACTCGTATGAGGTATATCATCCTCTCGTGGTGTTATTCATGATTCTTCATATATCTATGAGAAATTTAAATCATGCAAAGACTTTCATCCCCAATTTTCACCTCAAGTTCATTTTTCATAATCCTCAAGAAAATATACATAGAACACATATGATATCTATAGTATCTGTGATAATTGGCATAGGATATTAGTAAATACTATCAAGGATCACCATCCTAGGTTCTGCAGAGCCTAAAGTGTAGTGAGAAAGTTATTTTAACTTTCACTCATTCATTGGTCAATGCCTCTGAGTAACTAACAAATTGAAAGTGGAAAACTCATAGGCTATTTGGGAGATATGATTGGGATTTGAAAACCACCAACAAACCCTAAACACTATTCCTCAACCCTAGGCCCTAAAGCCTATATGCTAAACCCTCAACTTGAAATCAGCTATACACTTAACCCTAAACCATATACTATCAACCCTAAAGTCTATACCCTCAACCCTAAACCTTATACCCTCAACCCTAAACCCTGAATAATTTAGACCCAGAGAGGGGAGGGAGAGAGAGGGTTGAAGTGAGAGGTAATGACCTAGAGAGGTAAGAGAGAGAAGAGAGGGGGATAGAAGAACAAAGAGAGAAGGGTAAAGAGGGAGGGAGGGAGAGGTATAGATTGAGAGACTTAGAGAGATGAGAGATAGAAGAGAGGGAAGGATCGATAGAGAGTGGGAGAGAGAGAGAGAGAGAGAGAGAAGACCATAAGGGAGAGATAAATTTCCTTCACAAAAATGTAAGCGCATTATATAATGCACTCGAGTTATTGTTTTAGTTGTAAATTTCCAAGCCTTTGGTTTGGATTTTCCTTGGGCTTCTAACCCAAAGTTTTGGAGAGAATTTTCAATGTCCAAAGATGTATTTTTATAATTACTAAAAAATGACATAATCTCAAGCATGCTCCCTATCAAGTTTGCACATTTTTCAATGTCAAGTCAAAAAATACCATGATAAAGTTAAGCTCCCTCTTAGCTTTCTAACCATGTAATTTTTTTCATATTTTGAGTATGATAAGGTATTCATCTTTAATTTCTTTTGTTAGTGTATTCATTATTTTTCAAAAACCAATGTGTGGTATTTTTTACTTTATTTTTTAACCATTCATCAAAATTTAAAATAAATTGCATTTTTAGAAACTAGACTCCATTATACACATTAAAAAAAATGATCGATTTTCAAAAAAATTGGGAGGGAGCATGCTCAATTTTCTATTTTTTGAGATGTGTCTACTTTGAAAATAAATAAAAATCATATATTCATTAAAAAATTAGCAAAAAAATTGGACATAAACTACATGGTGTTTGCTAATTTCTCACTGAAGTGATTTTTGAAATACTAAAAAGAAGTTAACATTTTAGGGGGGGCACACCAAACACTATGTCATGTTTATTTGAAAAAATAGAAACGTTTTTTCTAGCCCCCTTTATGAATCCCTTAATCTCTACCATTTAAAAAAAATAGTAGTTTATAAATTAAATTCAAAGAACTACGAATCTTGTTTTCATTGCATCTTCAAATTTTAATTGTAACTATCTTTAATTTCTCATCTAAGATCAGTCTTTCTCGATTTCAGAAAAATAGCCACCATTTAAGACCCCTTTTTGGTCCCCCATATTTGTGCACTTACACATAAATTCAAAAATGATTTGGATTGATTGCACACTTGCATACTTAACCAAAGTAGTGAAGAATAATTTTAAGGATTGGTATCAATTTTGAAAAGATAAGATTTATGAAAAAATTGAGTTAGGTAATGTTCTTAACCAACTTCCATTTAAAATACGCTATCTTATAGTAGGCAATACATAAAAGATAACCTAACTTACATAACCTTAAAACATTATAGATATATGTATGTACATAAGAATGTGTAGATTATATATAATCTACAAGTTGTTTCCATGGGAGCACTTCCATTCTATTAAGATGATTGAATAAAATACATAGAGCTCTTGAACAAGTAATCTCTATTGTTTAAACAATGTGGCTTGTAGGCTTGGGGAGTAGGAGCATACAAGCTCACCAAAATTTTATAAAACATGACATTGTGACCATTTGTTTAACACTCTTATGAGTTATATCATCCTCTCGTGGTGTTATTCATGATTCTTCATATATCTATGAGAAATTTAATTCATGCAAAGAGCTTCATCCCCAATTTTCAAATCAAACCTTACTGTAGCTTAGATGTTATATGTGCTTTTTTTACAAAGGTGATGCCACTCCAAGTGTGTGGGTTGTCAACCCAAATTATATCATATGCTTGTTCAATAGCATAGTTTGATATATGGTCTATCATCACATTAGCTTCCTTATAATAGACTTTAATCATGTAGTTCCTCAACCTATTTAGAATTGACCAAATATGATTGAGGATACTATTGAGTTCTTAATTAGAAAAGAAAAAAGATATTTTCTAATGACATTTATTGTTATCAAAAACTACCCTTCTATATCAATGCATGACAAATCTTCTCATGATGGATGATTTTTATGTGTTGAATCTAAAACATGTTTTATTGCACATATCTTAAGATTGGCCAAGAGCACTTGAAATTCAATCTCATTGTTTGTCCTTAAATGTAATTTTTTTAATGTGTGAATTAATCTTCCACTATTATTCCTAATAATACAACCTACACTAGAAACCCCAAATTTTCCCTTAAAAACTTCATCACAATTTAATTTTAATTCTCTACTAAACATTGAGCACCATTTACTTTTACCCATATATATACTATTCTCAATCATATTTGGTCAATTCTAAATAGGTTGTGGAACTACATGAGTAAAGACTATTATAGGGGAGCTAATTTTTTAACATACCAAATAGAAAACTATGATATTGAACAAGCATAGGATATAATCTCATATATATAGTATTCTCAATCATATTTGGTCAATTCTAAGTAGGTGGTGGAGCTACATGGTTAAAGACTATTATAGGGGAGCTGATGTGATAACATACCAGATAGAAAACTATGCTATTGAACAAGCATAGGATATAATCTCATATATAAAGTATTCTCGATCATATTTTGTCAATTCTAAATAGGTTGTGGAACTACATGATTAAATACTATTATAGGGGAGCTAATGTGATAACATACCAGATAGAAAACAAGAATACGATATAATTTAAATTGACAACCTAAGCACTTTGGAATGGCATCATCTTTGAAAAACATATATAATATTGAGCACCATATATATATATATATATATATTGCACTATTATAATACATACCAATATATCTCTAGTATGGAAATAGGCTTGACATTGTGGGTGCTTACATGCTTTCCACATTTATTGCATGGAAGCATCTTACCCACTCATGTTGTATTTACTACACTACATTTTAGCAGCTTCTAGTGAATAGGAAAAACCAAAATCAGTGCAAAACAACAACAGTAAAACTGGAATGAATTTTGTCACATGGTCAATAAAAACATTACAACTACTGCAACTATGCATTGGGAGAGCACCGAGTGGAGATGAATAATTAGTGAAGCTACAATCCTCATCGCCTTCTTTAAACAATCATTTGGTAAAATGATCCAAATGCGCATAACAATCTCTTGCGTAAAAAATTGTGTTGTATGTCATTTTATATCTTGTAGTAGAAAATGGCCTCATCTGCTCATTGTTTTACATTATTGTAAAATGTCATTTGAAAGTGGAAATATATGTATACGATGAAACAAATAATGCTCCTTAAAATTTAGAAACTGAGATAAATCTATAGTCATGAATATCTATGCATTGACTTGAGGATTCAACTAATGTTTGTAATAATTGATAAAATTAATGTGAAAATATAATAAATTAAATGTATGGATACTTATCTCTAAATTCAATGAAAATATCATTAATAGATGTTAGAAGTTCATTTGTCATGATGTCTGAAACAACGAAAAATAGGGTGCCCCACCTTTAAGGAGATGTAGCACAAGGGAAAGGGTTCCTATTTCACACTTGTTACACTCAAGGAAACCTTAGAGATCTCAATCCGAAGATAGAAAGGGGGAAAAATATCTTTCAATAAGGTATCCTAGGGTATGATTAGAGGCTAAAAGAGGGTTCACCACCAAGCTAGGGCTTGGAAAGACAAGAAATGTAAATGACATGCAAAGTATTATGCAAAACCTAAGTAAATGACCTAGGAAATGAAATTGAAATGTAGAATAACAAACTGAGAATGAGGCAGAGGTGCACTTGGAAGAAGGATGAGGTCAGAACAAGCTTCAAAACCATGAAAACCTATTTTTTAATGCCCACTCAAACTCATACGTCAGTCTGGGTGATTTAGTCTCAAACTAGGGTTTTTGGGTGGAAAAAGGAATTTGATTGTAGTGAGTCTGAATCTCCTGAAATCTAGAAAAAACCCTATACTGGGACTCATACACCACAAGTAGCGTATCAATCCCACTCTACTTTTTGGAGGGTTAAGACCTGAATCTGCTCTCATATCTCTGTTCTTCCTTCCACACTTCATTTCTGAATTTGAAACCCTGATTTGCATCCTATAGGTGACTTTCTAGGAAGATGACAACCTTGTGACAACTTAAAAACTTCTCTCAACCTTATAACTTTGTCTTCAAAGGATCTTCAAGCTCCAAGACACCTAGATCTACAATCACACATGTAGAGAGAGAAAAACTTGTTGATTGTTAGGAAATAGAGGTTTTCCTTGGTCAAACCTCATTTAGGTAATTAAACCAAATAATGAAACAATGAGATAAGAACATGAAACATGAACAATGATATCTTAGATGATGTCTTGAGATGTAAATCAACAATCTAAAATGAAGTGGCCATGTGGAATGTAGATCTTGATCTTGAACTTTGATATGAAACAATGCTTGTAAATGGATCTTCAATGCTACATCACAACACTAACTCAGAAACATGCTTGATATTTAATGACTTTGATATGATGATGGATCTTGAATTGTTGCAACAAATGATGAATAATTTTTCCCTTGAATGCCTTAGAAATGCTCTTGAATACTCTATGATGCTCTTATGAAGTCTTGAAATGCTTAACTCTTGATAGCTTATGTTGATATCATGAATTCTTAGGTCAAACAATTATTTGAAACCTTGTTTATATAGGCAATCCATCCAACTTACCATTTATTAGATCCCAAAAGTTGACATTCATGAAATTTGAACTTAAAACCTTGATTTCCCACTCAAAACCCTAAAAAGGGGCCAAATGGGACTCATACACCACTTGTTGCATATTGGTCCCATCTAAATGGGACTCATATACCCAAGGTGGCATATGGGTCCCACCAGACCTTTTCAGGTGGAGGAAATATCGGGGAGTTAAGAAATTAAATATATTTGATGTCTATGTTGGGATTTCGTTTGAAATAAGCCTCAGGATGCATAATATAGGGTCTTAGGGGCATATTAATGATGATATGAAGGTCATAAATGCAAGAGGTCCCAAAACTTAATGTGAAGGTGTAAATAAATATACTTTACAACATTAAATTAAGGAAACATTAGGTCAATTTAGCTTAAAAGGGCCCTAAATCCAATGTGAATGTGGAAAACACATTACAACACTAGATCAAGGCAACATTAAGTTCATTTTAATGTTAATCATTCTTGAATTAAGTAAGGAAAAGGGATATTTTTTCTGTTGCCACAATGCCATAATTTTAGAATATGTCAAATGCTTGTCGCTAACCTAAATATCTTACTATCAAATTATTTAGTTAACTTCTATGTGTGTAGGTGATCTCCATGAGCATGGGTGCAATCCTATGTACAATATGGAATCTATGATTCATAATTTGAATCCAATTCAATTCATGCCTAAAATTATTCAACTTTATCTATGCCCTCTAAATTTGATAAGGAACAAGTGGTGTTTAGAAGTTACATCTTTAAGGATTCTATTGAATTGTGAGGGTGATGGTCTACTCAATTAGACCCTTAGATGGATCAACTTAACAATGATACATTCACTAAGGTAAGAAACAATAATAAATCATGTAGTATGACCCTAGGATGATGATGTAATACTAAATTAATTCATTTTATTCGTGGTTGTAAATTGACTTCTTAAATTTTTTAATAGATTCTTATCTTTGTCCTAGTTGATTCATTTAAAATATAGTTAGTTTTTGAATTCACTACCCTACTATGCAATTTAAAATAACTAATTCTTTAGTTGACTCATAATGAATAATAAAAACAACAACAAAGGTTTGAGTTTGAGTTTGAGTTTTTAAATTTTTGGGTTCAAATCCATAAATATAAAAATGATTTGGATTAATTGCACACTCATTGACTTAAACAAAGTAGTGAAGAATAATTTTAAGGATTTGTATCAATTTCAAAAAGATAAGTAATGAAAAAAATATAGTTAGGTAATGTTCTTAACCAACTTCCATTTAAAACATTACATCTTATATAGTAGGCAATACATAAAAGACAACCTGGGCGGGTGCATGGAGATGGGTAGCAAATTTGTGGCCACTTTTTAAAAAAGTTTTGAAAAGTCATAACGCGAGTGCGTTATAATGCGCTCACATCATGGCTTGGTGTGCCAAGCCTGAGGCTTGGCCACAATGATCCCATAATGTGAGTGTGTTATAACATGCTCGTGTTATGACATGTTAAAAGCAAAAGAAAAAGTGAAACACATTCATTCTTGCATTTCAACTATTTTTTTTTGTTGTGCCTGCAGCCAAAACCCCCATTTTTCATGCTCGCGTTCTAGGAGGAGGTATTCAACAAATATCTTCATCAAAAACTGCTATTTCATCACAATGATGGTGCCACGATGACGAGAAGGTGTGAGAGGTAAGGATTGTTTGATTTTTTTTTTTGAATTTGTTAGTTTTAGGTTGTATTTGATATTTATTTTTTTGAATTTGTAGGAGATTCAAATGAACCTGCAAACCCTCAAAATCCTCAACAAGAAGAGCAACCAAATCCTCAACAAAAAAATCATCAACAACAAAATCAGCCACAATAACAACCTCCTCCACCAATCACTCAACACCCTCCTGGCACTCAACAAAATTTAAAGAGTGAAATTGAGAACAACAAAAAACAAATTGAGGATTTAATCAGTAGGTTGAGTGATCCAAATGGTTCAACCATGGAAAGAATGACCCTAGCAATTTCATTGAAAGATATCTTAAAAAATGTAGATTCAATTAGCAAACAAATAACTGGATGGAAAGATAGGAGGCAGGCAGCTAGGGCCTATTACGATGATAAACTATCATATAAAGATGTAAAGGACTTAAAAATTAGAAAAGGTGATTTGTATGCATTATTCACTGACCCATGCACAAATCAAAATCTTACCCTCAATGTGAAGAGGTTTCCTATTCATTGGTGTCACCACCAACATATTAGGAACTATTTTTATGATAGGTGGTACTTGGTTTTTTATTACCCACTGTGCAACAATTGTGAAGTCCCCTAGTATTTCCTTAGAAAACTATACAATGATTTCATATTGAACAAAATCCCAAATTATTTTGATATGAGGGACTTCCAGGGGAGAGGTGGGGGGTCGGTTCTAGATAGAACTAGTGCATAGTTGGATCCTACGCAGCAAGGGAGACAAGCTCTCACTAGGCTGCCTCATAAGCACGTTGTTATGCCTTTTGTTGCGAAGGAGAGTGTCGACATAGAGACATTGTAGAGCGATCAACATTTTGATGCATAGTATCATCCAACATACTAGCCCTATTTTACAATGCCATCTAGGGGAGTCTTCAAGTTGTGGCCTTTGAACCCATGTGTGTCAATATTGTGGGGTGACTTGTTCATATGACCCCACCAACACTCAGGAGGCTACTATGCAGGATCCATCTGCAACTATGGAGATGGAGAGGGTGTTAGTGTAATTAACATTTAATTACACTTGCATAACTTTACTCAGGTAATATTTTAATTCTTAGGTTAATTATTCTCATCCTTATCTTGTTGAGCTATCTTGTTTCTCAAGATAAGATTAGGGTTATGCATACTTTTATTTTATAAACAAAATCATCTCATGTAATTATGAATTCCTGAATAATATTATTTTGCACATCTTTTTGCAATAGCTTTTCTTTTTCTGATTTTCTCTTCTATGGAAGGTTTTTTGGTTTGCATGTCTGATCTTGGTTTCTAACATGGTATCAAAGCCTTGATTTGCAGCCCCTTTTCAGATTTTTGAGAAAATTATTGCAGAGTTTGTTCGGGATTCCTCGAGGGTATCATACATTGAGTTCATCTATGCAGCATTTTGGATCAAATTAGGCTTCACCATTGGATTCAGAGTGCTAGAACAAGTCAGGATTGGCTTTTATTTTGAAGATTTTCATCATCATTTGTCAGATCTATGAGGGTTTCAAGTTCGGTGTTTTTTGGGAAGCTCTAGAGGTAGCCAATTTTTCGGAGCATTTTGGGCACAAATAGAGGTCACCATCGCGTTCGCAGCAGCCAAAAACCCTAAGAACGCCCTTCATTTCATCGATTTATGAGTAGTTAGTTCGGAAGGAAAAAAAAATTGCCAGGGAGGCTGTACGGCCTCCCCAGCTCGCTTTCTGAGGCGTGGATTTCAAAATTATTTTTTTGAAAAAAACACTTTTAAAAAAGTGCATGCAATAAAAAAGCTTTGCCACCCAACGGCCATCGGGCGGCCACCAAGTGGCCACCAAATTGCCACCGCCGCTACTCAGAGTGCCACCATATGCCTCCCTCCTCCTATGCTCCACTCACCATCGGCCTAAGCTCAACCCCCGCAGGCCCCTTGCAACATAGGCTTCGGTCACATGGGGGACCGAGCACTATGCGCCTAGCCCCCAGCCAACCTCCCAGCACACTCGTTGGTCCTATGGAGGACCAGGGGCTCCGCCCCAACCCCCAGCCCGCCAGCCCCTGGTCGCGCATAGGACCAAGGGCTTATTTTTTTTAGCCCCCAGGGTAGCCTGTAGGCCAAATTGGCCTTTCTAAAGCACTTTTACAAAATCGGGTGTAAATTTTGCGTACGGTGTCTTTTTTTTGTAAACGAGATACCGTTGGAAATCTGATTCTGATGATGATCTAGTGGTGGAGGTAGCTTCTTCTGATTTTGCTCCAAATTTATTTTTCAAGTCTTTGAACTCAAATGATTTTTTTTTTGCTTCAGAGGGCATATCTTTTGACTCGGTGATCCATTTTTCGCCATTCTTACGACGTTGGAAAGCTGGTTTAGTCCTCTACACAGATCTGAGGTTTATTTTTATTTTCTATTTATGCATGTTTTGCATGCTCTCCTTTTACAATCATTGGGTTATTGTAATAAATGAACTGAGATAAAGTTCCATCAGGGGGGTTTCTTGCATAATAATATGATTAGAGTGTGCATGCACTTTGATCTCATCTTGATTTGATGATAGCTTGCATGGGTTATATTTGGTTTCTTAGTTTTTTTTTGCCACATCTTGCTCTAGCTTCATACATATTAGATTCACATCGGTTCACACTTCAGATTGGGAGTTTATGGTTCTTGATCCTCATTGGTTCAAATCCATCTTAGTTTGATGGCCATGTTTTTATGGTTAATGTTCCAGAGTATTTATGGTACTTGTTCCCATGGAAGAGTTTGAGTCTCAGTTTGGCATTGGCATCAAGATACATAGTTTCCAAATTTTGTCATCATTTCATCTACTGTTGCTTCACAGATTCAAGGGTTGTTCCAGTTTGTGAGTTTTCCAATGTTCTGTGGCATCAGGTCTATTGTCGCATTATTATGATTCTGCTTGAGTCCTTCAGTGACTCTCATTTGGTTTCTTGTAGAAAAAAGTATCTTTCCTTGCTTTTCAGATTGCGGTTCCAATGTTACTCCACAATGTTCTTCCAGTGCTTCTTTGCAATAGTCATCTCATTGTAGGGGGGTTTTGTCCCACTGGGTTTTCCTTCTCTACCTCATTATTGCATTTGTACATGGGTACCTAATCAGGCCTTGTTGTTGGGACCCATTCATGCTTTCTTACATTCATCTTAGTTTTAGGTGCATGCTTCTTTTAGTCTCCCTAAGTTGCACTTATGGAGGGGTGTTAGTGTAATTAATATTTAATTACACTTGCATAACATTACTTAGATAATATTTTAATTCTTAGGTTAATTATTCTCATCCTTATCTTGTTGAGCTATCTTGTTGCTCAAGATAAGATTAGGGTTATGCATACTTTTCTTTTATAAAGAAAATCATCTCATATAATTATGAATTCTTGAATAATATTATTTTGCACATCTTTTTGCAATAGCTTTATTTTTCTGATTTTCTCTTTTGTGGAAGGTTTTTTGGTTTGCATGTCTGATCTTGGTTTCTAATAGAGGGAAACCAACATTTTGCGTGAGGCATATGGCATTGATGCTCAGGTAAAAGTTAACATGTTCATTGAATTTAATTTATTAAATTTCAATTTTGAAATGCAAGATTAACTAATTTAGTTTTATGATTTTAATAAAATTGCAGGGCTGTAGTGTTGAGACTGGATACACCAACCCTCCACCTGCTTATTTCTACAATACACCTATCGGTGGGGTATGTAACTAGTAAACAATTATAAATTTATTACATGTTAATAGCATTTTTTTACGAATAGTATTTTAATATGTGATTTTGGATGTTGAACAAGCTAATATTTGAGGTTTTGAGGGAACACCTCCGAGTGCTAGTGGATTTACTCAAACCTACATACAAGTAATAGAATAAAGAGTTTAACTAATGAATTGTATTTAATAGATTTGTGTAGTTTATATTCATATCATTGATTACATTGCATTGCACATCATTCAAACTCAAAGCATTACTTCACATTCCATAACTAATAACTAGATGTTGATAGATGACAAAATTTCAACTATAATATAGTTGTTTAGAAAGACAACATAAGTAGTGATGAAATTACTTCACATAGCATAAGTAATAAGTCTAGGAGTAGCTTCCAATTGCATTTTCTTGTCATGGCATTCCATGAGACCACTTTTTACTGCTCGACATCTTTTCAAATAGTTCACTACCTTGTCTATGCTATGGATGCTTGGAAGGAATATATGAAAGAATAATAGTAAGCAATAGCATAGAAAAGGCAATGAGATTTTGAAAAAAATTCTCAAAGAAATGTGGTCTCATGGTGATGTCCATCACCATGAGACCCAATTTCTTTGAGGCACTTTTTCAAACAACTCACCGCCTTTTCTATGCTACCACATTTTACATACATGTCTACCAAAGCATTTTATCAAACAGTTCATTTCCTCATTGCTATGGCTAAAAGCTTAAAAAAAAAAAGGTGTTTTCCAACAAACTATGGATGCTTGGAAAAAATATATCAAAGCATAATAGTAAGCAATAGCATAGACATGGCAGCTAGTAGTTTGAAAAAATGTCCTCGAAGAAATACAGTCTCATGGTGATGGAATGCCATTCCATCACCATAAGACCACATTTCTTTAAGGCATTTCTTCAAACAACTCACCACCTTTTCTATGATACCACATTTTCCATACATGTGTACCAAAGCATTTTATCAAACTACTCACTTCCTTGCTACTATGGCTTAAATCCTAAAATAGGTTCTTTCCAACAAACTATGGATGCTCAGAAAATTTTCTATCAAAGCATAATAGTAAGCAATAATACCATAGAGAAGGCAATGAACTGTCTGAAAAAATGCCTGAAAGAAATGGAGTCTTATGGTGATGGAATGCCATGACGTGCATTTGTTTGTAATGGAATTCCATCACCATGAGACCCCACTTCTTTGAGGCATTTTTTCAAATAGTTCACTACCTTTTCTATGCCACCATAGTTATTGTACATGTCTATGAAATCATTTTATCAAACAGTTCACCGTCTTGCTGCTATGGGTAAAATTCTAAAAACACGTGCTTTCGAACAAGATATGGATAGGGAAAATAGTAAGCATGATAGTCAAAAATATATAGTTTAATAAGTACTCAAAATTTTGTTCATTATCTCATACATTATAAGTCATGATGTGGATCGCTATTGTAGTTTTTGTGATTGAATAATTTATTGTTTTATTTTCAGATGTTGCAAGCAGAAACACTGCCGAATGTGACGAGGGCAATGGAGATTGGTATTATATTTTCTATAGAATCTTTGATGGCTCTGATATGGGAGGTATGAGGAAAATTACTAAATTTCAATTTATATTCGTTGTTATAGATGTTAGTTAGTGAAAAAGAAAACCATTATTGATTCATAGTTTAATTTCTATTTGGATGGTTTATACAAGGTTTGAGCATGCCTCAGCATGGGCGTGTGAATATTTCCCTCATGGAGAGTGATCATGAGATGGCAGTAAGTGATTATTTTGTAAAATATATCATTTTTTATAATATAATTTCTATATATTAATGTTTTTACTTCTTGTTGTAACAATTAAAACTTCTCCAAGAACTAAACACTAGGAGGAGCAGTAGGAGAATTCCTCAAGTGTAGCACAAATGAGTGATAGACCTATCACCATCTGATTGACAAGAAAAGGGAAAGAATTTATTTCTAGAGCATGGAGAGCAATGACTTTTGATTCCAAAGCCCTTTGTTGTATGCCTACATGGCAGTTTTGTACATATTTTGTATTGGATATATTTGACATTGTATGCCTATATGGCATTCTCGTAAGCTTATATGGCTATTTTGTACCCATATTTTATACTTATATCGACATAAATTGATGTATGCGTACATGGCTATTTGGTTAATACAATTTTTTTTTATCAATGGTGTCCATATTTGCATTTTAAATTCATGGTTCAATAGATATGAGTTATGTGTATTCAAGTGTATACTTTACAACTTATGTGTATACTTTGTGACTTATGTGTGTTCCAATGTATACTTTGCGACTTACATGTTTTCATGTGTATACCTTGTATTCATGCATATACTTTGTATTAATTTGTGTATACTATGTATTTGTGTATATACTTCAAGGCTTACGTGTTTTTGAGTACTTGTGCTTCTCTTATTCACGAGTACATGCTTGACTTATTCATGTGTATACTTAATAATTGGTTAGCCCTAGCATTGATCATTGTTGTCCTTCATGGTTTGTCTTCAATATTAATTGATTGATGCTAAACAACTTTATGTAAAAGAAAAAAATGTGTTTTCAATTGGTATTCCATGAAATGATTCATAAAAATATTTTAATATATTTAATCCTTTGATTGGAACAACTCAATTAAGCAAAGGATGCATAATCTTCACAACACTTAAAAAACATAATATTCAGAGTAGATGAAGTAGTTAACTTCTTCACACATTATCATACAAACATTTATCTTGATTAGTCTTTAAACATTTTCACAACATAGTCTTGATAGTGCAAAATGAATTGTTATTTTCTTGATCTGTCACCATATAAACATGTCAAAAGATTTATATGTCAAATTTTTGCAATATTATTTCTTGTATAGGAAATGGACTCAAGAGAAAGCAAGCTATAATATATAATACAAATAAGAAATGGACTCAATGCTATCCTAGACCCCTGAATAGGTCTATTTAACAAAGCAACACCCTCTCAATCACTCTTCCAATTGCAAAACACCATTGGGAAGCATTTACCCGTTTGCAAATCCACAAAATCCACAATTTTTAGGGTGCGATTGGCCCTCTAACCCCACTATCCTCTAAACCCTCACTTTTCTCAAATTTCACTAAGGTTTATTGAAAACCCTATATCCATACGTCATACAACCTCAAATCTTTTCCAACACTCTTCATTCTGCCTGCACAAACTTAATTGACCACCAAATTATGCTTCCCCTTGACTTTACCCACTTTTACTCCCTCAAACCTCTTTTTTTCATTCAAAACCCCTCTTTTCCGAAGTAGGGCATCATGCCATAACATACTTTTGACATCCCTTGTCCTTGCAGACCATTTGAACACATCAAACTCCACAACCTCACCCTATTTCCAACCTATTCTAACTTATTCTCAAGTAATTTCTTCTTTTCATCTCATCTAGCCTTGCTTTTAAGGCCTAAATTCTAAATTTTGAATAGGGGTATCATTACTAATATCTTCCAATTCCTTTATCAATGCTATTTTATTATTCATACTCCCTATCGTACTTACATAATTGACTCAAATGACCCCACACTAACAAAAAACTAAAAGAAAGATTACAAAATGGCCTATCATGGCCTTCTTTGATATTATAATGACTAAAACTACTAAACTAGACCTTCTTCATCAAAGAGATGAACAAGGTGCTCTGCACCAATGATCATATGTTTTTTGTGTGGAATACTCAAACTTCTCAACCATCATGTGTATGTTTCTCTTTTCGATTGTTTTGCATGCCATCATAACGGATCAAGCCAGTTGAACATAGCTCAGAGCAATTATGCATGTTTGGGTACAAAATAGGACCATACCTAGCATAAACCTACCTATCAAGACGTGTTGGAGCAGTTTTTTTGGTCACACGAATTGCAAAATGAAAGTTGCACCACTTTGCAACTTTACACCGCTTCCATTTGACACTTTCCATCAAGTGAAAACTGGACACCACAGGAAAATGACTCTGAGATAACAAAAACCGAAAGAGGTTATTATAGAGGGGCCCAAAGGGATTCTATAGGCTCAGACAGAGAGTTCGTAAGCATCACGGTTTCTAAGTAATAGCCTGTCAAAGTTTTCTTCCCTTTTGCACTTTGGACCCTTAAGAGATCAAGTAGGTTGAACGTAGCTTGGAGCGATTCCGCGTGTTTGAGTGTGAAAGAGGACCATGTATGGTGTAAACATACCCATCTAGATGTGTTTGAATAGTTTGTTTGGTCACATGAGTTGCAGAACGAAAGTTGCACCACTTTGCAACTTTCAACTACTTGCATTTGACAACTTTTTTCCCAAGTGAAAATCTGCCACCACGAGAAAACCACTCTGAGATAGAGAAAACTGAGAGAGGTTTTTGTAGAGGGAACCAATGCAATCCCATAGGATCAGATGATAATTTTCTAAGTGTCACAGTATCCACATAACAACATGTTGAAGTTTTCAGGCATTTTGCACTTTGGACTCTTAAGGGATCGATCCGGTTGAATGTAGCTCAGAGCGATTCCGCATGTTTGGGTATGAAAGAAGACCATGCCTAATGTAAAAATACCTATTTGGACATGTTGGAATAGTCTGTTTAGTCACACGAGCTGCAAAATGAAAGTTGCACCACTTTACAACTTTGCACTACTTGCATTTGACACTTTTTCCATCAAGTGAAAATCTGCCACCACGGGAAAACCACTCCAAGATAAAAAAAACTGAGAGAATTTTTTGTAGAGGGGCTCAACATGATCCTATAGGATTAGACAATATTTTTCTAAGCATCACGGTATCTGAGTAACAACATGTTGAAGTTTGCATCCTTTTTACACTTTGGACTCTTGAGGGATTGATCTGGTTAAATGTAGCTCGAAGTGATTCTACATGTTTGGGTGTGAAAGAGGACCATACCTAGTGTAGAAATACATATTTGAACGCGTTGGAACAATCTATTTGGTCACACGAGTTGCAGAACGAAAGTTGCACCACTTTGCAACTTTGCACTGGTTGCATTTGACACTTTTTCCATCAAGTGAAAATCCGCTACCACGGGAAACCACTCCGAGATAGCCAAAATCGAGAGAGGTTTTTGTAGAGGGGCCCAAAATGATCTTGTAGGATTAGACAAGAATTTCCTAAGCATCACGGTATCTGAGTAACAATATGCTGAAGTTTGCAGCCATTTTGCGATTTGGACTCTTAAGGGATCGATCTGGTTGAACATAGCTCAGAGTGATTATGCGTGTTTGGGTGTGAAATAGGACCATGCCTAGCGTAAACATACCTATTCAGATGTGTTGAAACAATCCGTTTGGTCACACGTGTTGCAGAATGAAAGTTGCATCATTTTGTAACTTTCAACTACTTGCATTTGATAATTTTTTCCCCAAGTGAAAATCCGCCACCACGGGAAAACCACTCTAAGATAGAGAAAATTGAGATATATTTTGTAGAGGGGACCAACGCGATCCCATAGGATTAGACAAGAATTTTCTAAGAGTCACAATATCCGAGTAACAAATTGCTGAAGTTTGTAGCCATTTTGCACTTTGGATTCTTAAGGGATCGATCCGGTTGAACGTAGTTTGGAGCGATTCTACATGTTTGGGTGTGAAAGAGGACCATTCCTAGCGTAAAAATACCTATTCGAATGCGTTGGAACAGTTTGTTTGGTCACACGAGTTGCAAAAAAAAAGTTACACCACTTTGCAACTTTCAACTACTTGTGTTTAACAACTTTTTGCCCAAGTGGAAATCTACCACCACAAGAAAACCACTCCGAGATAGTGAAAACTGAGAGATTTTTTTGTAGAGGGGCCCAACGTGATCCCATAATATTAGATGAGAAGTTTCTAAATGTCACGGTATCCGAGTAACAACATGCTAAAGTTTGCACCATTTTGCACTTTGGACTCTTAAGGAATCAATCCAGTTGAACGTAGCTAAGAGCGATTTCGTGTGTTTGGGTGTGAAAGAGGACCATTCCTAGTGTAAAAATACCTATTCGGATGCATTAGAATAGTCTATTTGGTCACATGAGTTGCAAAACAAAAGTTTCACCATTTTTCAACTTTCAACTACTTGCATTTGACAACTTTTTCCCCAAGTGAAAATCTGCCACCACAGGAAAACCACTTCAAGATAGCGAAAAACGAAAGAGGTTTTTATAGAGGGTCCCAACGCGATCCCATAGGATTAGGCGAGAATTTTCTAAGCATCATGGTATCCGAGTAACAACATGCTAAAGTTTGCAGCCATTTTACACTTTGGACTCTTAAGGGATCGATCCGATTGAACGTAGCTCAGAGCGATTCTATGTGTTTGGCTGTGAAAGAGGACCATGCCTAGCGTAAACATACCTATTCAAATGCATTGGAATAGTCTGTTTGGTCACATGAGTTGCAAAATGAAATTTGCACCACTTTGCAACTTTGCACTACTTGCATTTGACACTTTTTCCATCAAGTGAAAATTGGACACCACAGGAAAACCACTCCAAGATAGCAAAAACCAAGAGAGGTTATTTTAGAGGGGTCCAACATGATCTCATAGGCTCAGACGAAGATTTTGTAAGTTCCATGGTTTCCAAGTAATACCTCGTCAAAGATTGCTGCCCTTTTGAACTTTGGACCCTTAAGGGATCGAGTTGGTTGAACTTAGCTCAAAGTGATTATGTATGTTTGGGTGCAAAAGAGGACAATTTATAGCTTAAATGTACCATTCCTAGAATAAATTTACCATGTATGTAGAAGAAGATCAATAAAATTTATTGTTTCCTGCATTTTTCTATATTTTTACCATAAATATGATGTTTCCTTGAACTATATGGTTTCGTACAGGATGATTGTGTTCTATTTTTCAATCTCTTTGTGTTTCCATAGACCCAATACATATTTAGAAACCTATTTTTATGTTAGGGTTCTTATTTGGTGAAAGGGAATAAGTTTTATGGGGTTTGTGTTGCTACCCCTGTAGATTTTGATGGAAAAGGGTATGAAAAATGAGGTTTCACCCTAGGGTTTCATAGAATATTGCATGTAGAGGTTGGGTGATTGTCTTTTGAGTTTTTGTAGGTGATTTTAAGAATTTCTAAGGTGGTGGAATATTTTGGTAGGGTGTGGAACCATTCATTTCAACAAACCCTCCTCTTACTAGCATAAAATAAGGGTTTTGTGGTTTGGCATAGTGGAGTGAGTTTCTCCTAAGAAAAATTATAGATTTGAGGGTTTGGATACATGTGAATTGCTGCCCCAACAAGTTTAAGGTTACAAACTAGTTATGATAAAGGAAAAGGAAAAAGTGCTACAAATATAGAAAACATGATCCTTTATTTACTAATTTTGCATTTGTGCAACTAATGCAAGTTCTACATTTTTACACCAAATGACATATTTTGTGCAATATCATTTCTCTAATCACCTAATGACCTCTTTGATACTTTGAATACATTACATATGATCTTGACATTACCTTTTTCATATTGTTTACATTTCAAAAATCAAATTTGGAAAATTTTCCTATTGAATGCATTTAGAGAACAAGGTGCTCCTGCACCAAACATGAACTCCAAAATTACAATATATGAGTAAATCTCATTACAATGCCTTAGGTACTTCTTTCTCATAGATCTTTTACAATGTCACTCATACATTTGAGATTCTCTTTAAATTTCTACATCATAGGTGCTCATTATGAGGTTAACTTCAATTGAGTAACTTGAGATTCCTTTGCTAAACTTCACACGCTCTTTTATAATGGCTTCAAATCATAATTGAGATTTGTCAAGATCATCAAAATAAGGATGTTGCATTGCTTTTTTGGTTAATATTCTCTTTGATGGCTCATAAATTAGCATGTTCTGTAACGAGAGACCAAACAATTTTTAGTAGTTTACTTACAAATACACAAAGTAAAAGAGAAAAAGAAAGAGCATCCAAAATGGAAATGAAATAAAAATAGATGGAAGGCACTTAGAGATAGGCATGCCAGACTCTCAACTTAGTCACTCCTAGTCATATATCTTCACTGGGAGTTCCAAGATACCTATTGCACACACCTCTCATGAATAGACTAAGTTGAAATTTGAGATGCTCTTATAATGTCTATATCATAGCTACTCATGATAAGGTTAACTTCAAATCAATAACTTGAAATTCCCTCACCAAGCTTTGCACGCACTTTTGTAATGGCTTAAAATCATGATTGATATTTGTCAAGATCATCAAAATAAGGATGTTGCATTTCTTTTTTGGCTGAGATTCTCTTGGATGGCTCATAAATCTGCATTTTCTGCAAGGGGACACCAATCAATTTTTAGTAGGTTACTTACAAATAGGAAAAGTAAAAGAATATGATAGCATTGTCATAAAAAAAATAATGTGCATACAAGTATAAATTAATAAGAACCGATGTGCATACTTACAAATTAATCCAACAAACCATCTGGGTCTACTCTACTCTTTATTGTGTCAAGTATTGCCTCGTGGTCAAACTCACGAACCCTCCACAAGACCTTGTTCAAAGGTCTACCCACATACTTGGTCAAACAAACATTGGATGCCACGACAAGGTTCGAGTAATGAAGAATCTTACAATGCATGTCAAAGTACTGAAACAACCAATGTTTAACACTGTTATGTGGGTACCTTCTAAGCCACGTTCCAGTAACAACAACCGAGCTTGTATGGTATTCAATGTTTTCTCCATCTATAACTGAGGCCTCCATTTTCTTTTTGGCGTCAACAAAATGACACAAGTAATAGTTTGTTCCCTCTTCATTGTCTTCATCTACAATAACTGCATAAAATTTCCCTGCATTGATATGTGCAACAAATCTCTTGAAATTAGTCAACATTACGAATACACTACAAAGTAATATAACAATATGGAATTTTAAAAACTAAGCAAGAAGATATATTACCTGGTTGAACTAGATCTGGTACATGTCAAAATTTAACCAATGATTCCATATGTGTTAGTTCCAATGTCATCGAAGGGCAATATGTGTGAAGTGGGCTAAGATAACTTGTCAACCCACTCCTCTAACTCACAATCATTTGAGGCTTGCATTGTACATGAAGAACAAAAGCATTCCATCTTCCATGTATAGATACTCCATGAACCTGCATTTGAGCTAAGGTAAGAGTGTATCTCACTCGATCGTGTTAGTGTACAACAATCCTCATATGGTGCAATGTTAGTATCATCCATCAACCAAAAATATCTACGAATTGAAGACGTACCTTCATTACCTAGACCCATCGAAGCATTACACCACTTAATTATTGATCTTTCATTTTTCAACTTTGCACTATCTTTATACTTTAACTCTTCTTATGCTAATTCTCTTCTCACACATGCTCCTACACCATCATGCTCCTCCTTTCTAGCTCACAAAAGTTCCACATGTTGTACACCTATAATGACATGCATCCTGCTCAACCAGTAGAACATGCATGAGTTCTTGAACTATGTTGCACAGTTATCTGACCATATTATATGTCGACCATATGGTATGCCCCTCTGAGCCAATTCACTATAGAATATCTGGAAGAAACCTTGCACGAAATTTGGAGAATATGTGCAATCATCACTAATATAAAATTGATACTCCCTCAATACCTTCCTTTGGTCCTTTGTACTATCAGCTGCATGAATGAATGTTATTTGCACAAATATCATAACCTGTGTGGAGTTGTAATACTGTGACTACACCTCATGCTGTGGTTGTAGAGTGTAGTTCTCTGAAAATTCAACCATTGATACTATGTTGCATACTGGAAAGGTTTTCTTGCATAGCTTGAATTGCATGTCTAGCCATCGGGCTCTCTAGGTATGCCTTGCATACTCATACACTATATTGTCATGAAACATGGACATAAAATGATACACTAGAATCTTCTGAATAACCAAATCACACCTTTTTGCTTCAAACCCATCTTTTGTAGCATATGCCACTATTTTATACTTCCTAAAATCTACTAGTTTTTGTCCCACCTCATCTGTGCTTTCCATATGTTGACATACTGGCATATGCTACAAGCCACTGCAACGCTCACATGAACCATCCAAGAATGTTGTCTTGTACAATATTTGGCCATCCTCTATTTCACATTTTTTTTATAAGAACTCTCTTGAAGATTTTGGGGCTTCTATGCCACAATCCTGTAAAACATCGTTAGTATGCAAATCACAACATATAGAATAATAAACCTCATAATGGTTAGAGAATTCAATATGTAGTCTACAACAACAAGTAGTGCGTGTTTGATTTATCTTGACATAAAAAGGTTTAAGTATTTCAAAAATTCTTTGACAGATACTAATTTAAGGATAATCCATTTGAAATTTATGAAAAAAATGGTTTTGAGTCATATCCAAAAAATGCTTTGGATGTGGCTCATAGTTTTGACTACCAATTCTCCCTCTTACCACATCCCTTTGATTTAGAGATGGCCTTGTGTTATTCTTCCAATAATATTCAATTATTGTTCTCAATGCTTCAATAACTTTTTTATCTTTTTGTGGTAGTCTCCTCGAGAATACCCATAATTCATTTGAATCGGTGCCCTCAATTCTTTGTTGCCTTTGAACGGCTTTTGATAAAGTTTTTCTACTAATTCTCATTTGTTCACTCATCTTTCTAATGAGATGAGATCTCTTTGTTTGATTACTTACCAAAGTCCATGTAGTGACATGTCGTGTGACATTACTATCCTTTGAGCATGAGTTCTTACCCACACTCTCATATGCATCCATTAAATTCTTCACAATAGTGTTTTCACTCAATCTATTCGATGTTCTCAACCCAAGAGTCTTCATGATGTCTCTATACTTTATAGCCCGCATCATTTCAAAAAATAGTTGACATCTTGTGGTCTCATTTAGCCTTTCAAAGTAGAATTTCCAAATCTGATTAGCATATCTTCTACAACTGTGTGCCAGAATCTTACCTTCCATGTGCTGCAAAATATCCTCATCAATATTAATCAAATACTTTAGCTTTCTACACAAAATTCTCGATGGTATTCTCCTAGGTACAAACATCTCAACATTAGGAATTTCATCAATATTTATTTGAGATGGGATAGATTGCGTACCTTCAATTGAGGGTGGAGTAGAAGACATACCTTGAGGTTCTCATGGGGATTATGGCATAGCTTCTTCGTCAAATTCGAGTGATGATGTACTCTCAACTTGAGTTGCGTTGGATAGTGTCCAACCATACTCACTTGCAATAGATGGTGTCCCTCCATATTCACTTGTGGTAGCTGGTGTCCCTCCATATTCTCTTATGCTTAATGGTGTCCCTTTGTATTCACTTTCCGTAGAGGGTGTGTCTCCAACTACGGTATCTGAATCCGTCTTACCACGATGCTTTCACATTCATGCCCTTTGTACTGCCAAATCCTGTTCTCTTTTTTACGGTTGAGGTTCCTCTGCAATTGGCTTGTTTTCCTCAATAGTACCCAATTTCTTCTTTTCACGATATTCCCTCAACCATTCTCTCTCCTTTTTTTTGAAGGTTTCATACTCTTTTTTTGTTAGTGTAGACACATAAAAATGACCTAGGCCTACAAGCTCTATTTTACCACTTTCATCCTAGCATAATTATGACATCTTAATTATGTCCTTGGTCCACATTCAACTATTAATTAAATAATTCATAATTATTTAATTAATTCATGTCCTTTTATTCTTCATGATTATTAAATAAATAAATTTTATTTATTTATTAAATACGTCATTAATTGTCTAAGTCTTCCCTAATTAAATAAATTTCTTAATTTTATTTAATTACCTTTATTCATTTATTCTTCCTAATTATTAAATAAATCAATTTCATTTATTTATTTAATATTTCACTAATTCCCATAATTAAAATGAATTTATTAATTTATTAATTTATTTAATTATTAATCATATCCTCTAAATTAAATAATTATCTTTAATTATTTAATTGTCAAATTTAACATTTCCCTCATTTTAAATAAATGAAATTATTTAAAATGATCTCACATTCTTGACTATTAGTTCATTTTAGTAAATAATCTGAAAATCGATTATTTATTATCACACAAAATCCATATTCTGAATTAATTTAATTCAAAATGGTAATATTCTTCCAAAAATCAAGTAATCGAGCATGTTCTTGATTTTCCAAATCTGCTTTTTAGTTCAACTCTTATCTTCTTTATTTTTTGAATCTCATAAATCAAGCAGTCTTTATCTTCTTGATTTTCAAAAATCTTTATCTTTTTGATTAATTATCTCATTTATTCTTGACCGTCGATTTGATTTTCTCAAATGACATCTCAACCACTCATTTAATTATTTTACCCTAACCCTGATTAGGGATTGTCACATGAAATCTCATCCACAGATTTTAGGCTTTCACCAACTTTCAATCTCGTATGTCCATCCAAAATTGCATTTTTCTACAAAATGTCAATTTTGCTCACATTTTGGATTACACACACACATACTCATGCTCATTCTTAGATATCGTAGCATTTATTTTCGTATTTGATTTCATTAAGTTTTAGGCATTTCTTGGCATAGGCATTTTAGTCATTTTCTCATAAGCATAGACATTTATTTCAAATCCTTCAAAGCTTGTTTAGGACATTGGAATAGTTAAAGAATTTCTCGCACACTCAATCTGAGGGAAAAAATTAGCAAGTTAGAAGGTGCTACGCAGGTGAATCATGGAAGCTTCAGCAATTGTCTGGTATAATCATTTCTTCTTTTAGTTTTCAATGTACTTCGTAGTTCTTTGGGTGTTTATGCTTTAATATTTGATAATCTAACCTTTAGAAAAAAAACCCTTAGATACATTGGTGAACCCAATTGCTTGGTTTTCTATTCCATACTTTTTTTTTTCTTTCATTTTTGCAGGTACAGGTACAGACGGGCCGCATTTGTTTTTTATCGTGTCGCATTCAATAGATAAAACAACACAACCACTCTGAGGTGACGCATACGTAGTATGAAATGCCGCATTCAACATAAACAAGCTGCATCTTCCCATCATACAACAACACATTCCCTCTGCTGTGACACATTCACCTAGTAAAAAAATTTCTTCCTTTTTACATTTTGGTTTTTTTGTTTTCTATCATTCTCTGTTTTGCATTCTATTTTTTGTTCTTTTTGTTTGACATTCTGGTTTTCTTTTCTAGCATAGAGTTTTTGTATTACTAATTTTTGTTTGTAGCATGTGGCGGTTACATTTCAGGAGTCCAAGATTATTTAAGCAAACTACTAACTTGTGGTTTTGCAGGTTCGAGTGTCAAAGACTCAATATTAAACATTGTGCTTGTTCTTTTTTAGATTACAACACATTTCTTTATAGTGCACTTATAGTAAACATGTCTTTCATTTTCTCTGATTGTGTTTGAAAGTGGTAGGCGAGTATGCTCTCACCCTATGCAAACTAGGTGATCAAAAAGCTTACCCACTTTATCCTTGTGTAACCCTGATGCAATAACTAGAGTATCCTCTCCCCTTGCATAATAATGCAATCCTGGGTGTAAGAGAAATCATTATTGCCTCTAGAAATTGGGCCTGCCTGGGGATTTTATCACCCCAACGCAAC
Organism: Sequoia sempervirens; assembly: GCA_007258455.2. Classification (NCBI taxonomy): domain Eukaryota; kingdom Viridiplantae; phylum Streptophyta; class Pinopsida; order Cupressales; family Cupressaceae; genus Sequoia; species Sequoia sempervirens. The sequence continues at coordinate 100,214,036 of VDFB02270651.1, read as the reverse complement.
TCAAACCAGCAATAGAGCTAAAGCCAAGCTACCCCCGAACGATATATAAATGTGAATCTTAAGGGAAAACCTAAGATTACAAGTGCGAATGTGTCATACAGACAGAGTAGTACTCCCATAAACCCTATTGAGCTTAAGCTCTTCAGGCTAGAGTGCCACCTAATTAGTGATTAACCTCTTTCCCCATGTATGGCCACTCGAATGGGGGTCTTGAATTAAAAACTCTTGTGTAGTAAGCCCAAAACCTTCTATTTTCTAGTACAACACCGATTGGTGTGAAGCCTTCCACATCTTCGCAGCCTTTAGTAGAGGTGATCAATCTACCATGGGAGTTTCATGGGTGTTGGAAGCTTGGTTTGCCTGAGAAGAGAGTGCACTGTAAGGGGGAGCCCGTGCAGCCAAGCTTCTAGATTCACACGCTAGTGATATGCAGCTGGGGAAACCCATGTTGAGTCTAGAAAATACTGTCATGGCCTAACCTAGGATCATAATTGTTCTCTTGTGTGTTTGTTTACTTTTCAAAATATCGTGCTTGCCAAGTGTTTGCTGGTTACTCAAACAAAACAAACAACACTCCAACATTTTGAAACAGATAGTCAAACTTTCAACAATTCGGGTTTTTAACCACATCAGAAAATTGACTTTTTAACATCTTGAGATGCATTTGTCAAACTGCATTCACTCTGTCGCACTATATTTGCTAGACTTCGCAATGCATCTACTCTGACAAACCGCATTTGCTTCTCCAAACACCACATTTTCCTGTCTTAAACTGCATTTTCCTTTTCTAAAGCCGCATTCAAAATACTGAACCGCATTTGACTTTTGTAAAGCCACATTTGCAAAACTGAACCGCATTTTCCATTCCCAGAGCCGCATTCAATCTCTGCAACGCATTTGCTTCTTGTAACGACACATTTTCCTATCAACAAAGAAAACCCTGTTTCAGACCAAAATCTAAGTCTAAACATCTTGGCCTACTATTAAATATATTTTTCAAAAGTCTTTGTCAGAAACCAAAATTGAAATTGCTCAAAACGCCCATCATTTGCATTCATTAGCTTGCACTTTAACCATAGGTTTAATATTTCCATATTTTAGTTACATCCTTAGGCATCATAATCGACATTTTTTTCTCGTAGGTTTCCTCTTGGTAAACTTTGGATTAGGCCAAATCTCCACACTTTGCAAACACCATTATGTTCAAAATTAGGGTATCTTGGGACAATCATTATTCCTCTTTTCGGTCATTGTCATTTTTTTGTGATAACCTCCAACTCAACAGTCTAGTTAGGAAGGCTCACTCGTCATTTTGACCTTGTCATTTAGTCCCTTTAGCAAGTCCTTTTGATAACCCAAAATTGAGACATACGTTAAGCTTAGATTGGTTAGACAAACCTTTTTTTCCAAACGTTGTCCAAACTTAGTCATCATTTTGAACTTATACTGTGCATTGTCCACCTCTAGTCTTCATTTTGAATCTAGAATTTGGATTAATCGCCTTAGTCCTTTGTCAGCATTATCATCTTAGTCCTCATTCGACACTTTGGCTTTGACAACCTTGTCATTTTGCATCAATCATTTCCTTAGTCATCACCTTGCATTATCAACCCTCATTATCAAAAATACACAGAAAAAAAACATAGGCTAGTGTCATCCTTGCATTTAGTCAAAATTTTCATTACCCTCATTTGAGCAATTCCCTTTTATGGTGGAAACTAGACTCCAAAGAAAGAAAAGAAAAATGGAAAACTTCGGACAAGATTCTAATTCCAATGTCACCAATCACACTTATGACCCAAATTGGACTTTTGATGACCCATTTAACAACACAAATAATCAACCTCTCACCACCATACCATCCTCATCAAACAGTCCCTTTGAACCATTCTTACGTAAGTATGAATATGGACAAATACTTGAGGAAAACCTAGAGGTAGCAGCACAAGATCCAAAGGTAGCCTAATCTGTAGAACAAATGGTCTTATATGACAGAGACAAATATTTGGCCACACTTTTAAGTCAAGGCATTAAATTACCTCATGGGTTCGACATTGATACCTTGAGATCGACATCTCCTTCCAATAACGTCAACAATACACATAACATGTCAAATAGCGGTCAACCTCCAAACACCACAAGCAATATCTTCTTTGATGCTACCTCACAAAATGTCACAACAACCATGAGTGCTACCTCCAACATTCCCAACAACTCCAATTCAATAAACGCTACATCCATTGGAGGATCACAATCCATCACAGTGCCCACAATATCCACAACACCGTCACAATCAGTTGGAACAACCTTTAGGTCCTCAACAATATGGGAAAGTTATTCCAATCCTCTCTTTACCACTACGGTAAATTCCATGGGGGCATCATCAAGCCATAAAAATCCTCCATTGACAACTACATCTAGTACCATGAGTACATCTTCATCATATCCTCTCATTGGTATCTCACAAAATACTTTGGGTGGAGGAAAATGATGTATCTTTATTCAAGGACAACAACAAAATGTGAACACGTCAACATAGTCAAATTCCATCACCTCCCAAGGACAAAATACGGCCATTCCCCTTGTACAAACCCAACAATTTGGACAAGGAAGTCAACACACACAACCTGTGGCATCATTCACACATCAAAATACTTATGGTCGCCATATTCCCTAAATATCGACCCACATGGTTGGGGGACACATTGCAACATACTCATCCCATATTCATACCCACCAACATACCCCCAATCCAAACTTTCAATACCAACAACATGCAAATCAGAACACATCATACATGCCACAACAACATTTACCTCAACAACATGCCAACATCCACTCACAACAAATGGGGACCTATGGCGTACCAATCAATCCTATGTATGGGACCACAAATGACCCTATAATCGATGCCTTACAAGCAAAACTGATGGGTCTAGAGAAGACCATAGAAAACAAACAAATATCTAACAAGAAATCAGAAGTGTCATATGATCTATCCGTATATCCCTTTGACATGAACTTACACATGCCACAATTTCCTCTGGGATATGTGTCAACTAATTTTACCAAATACAAAGGAAAGACAAACCCTATCGAACATGTCCACAAATTTTCAACCAACTATATGGACGTCTCCTATGAAAAAATGTACTTGATGAGAATTTTTTCTAAAAGTCTTGCAGGTCCTACCCTTGAATGGTTCTCCACTCAAAAGGATATCCAAACATGGGATGAACTTAAACAAAAATTCATAAAAAATTATGTGTACAACATTGACATGGACACCTCTATTACTAGCTTATGCAATCTCACACAAGAGGATGCTGGTGAAACATTCATCCCATTCTTTCAAAAATGGAGAAGTCTAGCTAGTCGTTGTCACATCAACATACCCGAAAAGGAAAAGGTGGACATGTTCGTTCAAACACTACTAGGACCCTTAAAATATGCATTACAAGTACATTGTTGCACAACCTTCATGGACCTAGTTGAAAAAGGTGTCCAGATTGAGAAAACCCTTATCAAAAAGGGAGAGCTAAGATATGGTCCTTAAAACACAAACGAAAATCCTCCCACTGACAAAAATAAGTAATGGGTCAAAAATAAACATGTTACCAATGATGGTGTCATTGATGCCAAGGCTGTAAACACTTTGGGTCCAGTACTGGCTTTGAAAGGGGTTCAACCACAAAATAAGCCAATGACGATACTAACACCCCCACCAATGCCATCCAAAACAACCAAAATGGTAAAAACAGTCAAAATCAAGGACAATACCGTCATATGAGACAATTCCCTAGAGGTCACACATACACTCCCTTGGGTGAGCCCATGGAGGAAGTCCTCAAGAAATTCCTTCAGAATGGTCTCATCACACTTGAAGAACCAAAACCATATGACCCAGGGAAATTTAAACCATCATGGTGGGATGATAATGCCTTCTATGCTTGCCACCAGGCTAAAGGACACAAGACATCGTCATGTCGACAACTCAAAAATATTGTACAAGACCTTATCGAGAGTCGAATAATAAAATTAGGTGGGCCACAATTCCCATCAAATTCTAACCATACCATTCATAAGAACCCATTGCAAGAGCATGGTTCTAATAATGCTTCCACGTCAGATCCTAAGAAAAACAATAATCGAGCCAATTTCACCCACACCAAGTATGACTATTCTAGTGGACCTACTATAAACAATGTATGAACTGACGATGAATACATCAACACCATCACAGTCAAATGAGCACCCCAATGCAATGCCACTACTCGAAGTGGCAAGATCACCATAGCTGGTCCACCTCTCGCTAGGAAACCTAAGCTTACCATACCTGGTCCATCTCCTAGGAAATCACAACCCACCTTGACCACAAAGCAATGGCAACCCAATAGTCAATTTAACTTTATCGTCCAGCTTGGAAAAAATCCCATGCAGATTTCCATACTTGAGCTACTTCACATCTCTCCCACGCATAAGGCTATACTAGATAAAACACTACAAGAGTTGTCAGTCCCTAAGGATATTGATGTCAACCAATTTGAGACCATGGTTAGTGTGTGTGTGAAATATTGGATCAACTAAGTAAAAATCAAACACATGTTAATAAGACATTAAATTGAAAAGCTGCAAAAGAAAAATGAAATAATGCAAACCGTAATCGCAGCTTCTCGAAACCGTCTTATCCTCCTCTAACTTCACCGTTTTGTTGCTTCGAATGGCTCTCAGATCAGCAAATAGAGCTCAACAAAATGACAGCATGAAGAACGAGATAAAAATAAGAATGCATAATATGCAAAATGCAAAAGGTTATGCTAAAATGAAAGACATTGCTGTGCTATTAAAACTAATATGCATGCAAAGGCTAGTGAAAATATGGCTATGTAAATGAGTATACGAAGTGTGTGAACATGAACGATTATGCAGAATGTATTTGGGATGATTAACCAAGGCTTGGATTTGCACGGGCTTTTATAGAGTTTTCGAATGAGTTTGATTGGCTGAATCGATCGACGGTCCAGATTAAGCTTGTTTCGAACGGACGGCAGGAGATCTTCGAAAGTGGAAGAGGAGGATGGAAGGTTTCCCATTTCTTTGAATTTCATCATTGAGTTTCGAAGGGAAACTTCCATTCCAAAGGATGAGATGCAAATTTGGAAGGGCGAGTTAGCATAAGTTAGAAATTAAATAAATTAAATTTATTTAATTTGAGAAGTGGAGATGAAAATGGAAACCCACATAATTAAATAAATTATTTAATTATATTTTAAAATGGAAATAGGGTGAGGTGGAAAATATTAAATTAAAATATTTAATATTTAATTTGAGGACGAAGAATATTCCATTATTCAAATATTCAAAATATTTGAACTTTAGAATAGAATGATAATTAAATGTAAATAAATTATAAAAATTTATATAATTTAATTAAGCGAAAAGGTGGAAATGTTAATAATTAATTTAATTAAAGGTAGAAGAATTTAGAATATGAACGATATAAATAAATAATTAAATTTATTTATATGTAAATGACATTTAGAAGAATTAATTAAATAAATCATATTTAATTAATTAACAAGCTTAATCATGACCATTTTTAGACATATACATTTTGCCCCTCTTTGAAGTGATGTGTAAGACACATTGCTTCAAATAAAATAACATTTTTCCCCTGATGTACTTTTGATGTTTTTGCTGATGATGCCCCCTCGAGAGGTAAATCACAGATGAGAGGGAAAGTGGTTTAGCTCGCGACAGAAAAATAAATGCCCATTTTGAAAAGAAAGTCCCATTTTACCCTTGGTTGACCTTTAAAAGGTAAAAAGGTTGAAAAAGACAAGTTATTTGCACTTTTGACTATGGTGAAAATTGTAGCTCTGAAAGTGACATTGCGACATGGAGATTCCGTATCATCGCCACCGATTTGAGAGATCACGTAGATATCAGAGGCCAGCTGCTTATGGACCACCGATGAGTCGATCGATCCTCTTATGCTTTCGAATTTTTCTGTTTGAATCGTAATTTTTCAATTTTTCCGTGGATTTTAGTTTTAAAGTTTACATTTGCGCGCATATAACTATCTTTAGGCACTTTCAAAAAAAACAGGCGCGCATAGGGTATAGATGTTTGAATGTCGTAGGAAAACCAGTTTAGCGCATCCCGTAGAAACTAGCACGCATATAGGGAAGATTCAAAAATTTATGGATAGAGCGCATATAGGGAAAACAAACGCGCATATAGGAAAGCGCGCATACAGCGAAAACAGTGGCGCATATGATGAGCAGAGTGGCGCATATGGGAAAACGTGCATTGGGTGCCTGTTTTAGCGCATAGAGTGAAAACTACGGCGCATATGGGGAAGCGCGCATTCCGTAAAAAGAATGGCGCATCCAGTAAATAGTCAAAATGAATATTCCAATGAAAATAATGATTTTGTATTGCTTCCTTAGTCAATAGATAGGTAAATTGTCATTTCAAAAAATGATAGGAAAATCGAATGATTGATTGATAACCTTGTTGCCTAGGATAGAAAACAAGGAGTAAATGAAACTGATATGACGTTTGATAAATTTGCTTCCTACGATAGAAAACAAATAGTAATTGATTGATAGGATAGATGTGATATGATATCCAGTGTGATAATTTTGCTTTAAGTGATAGGACTGATTGTGTGATATGGGTCATTGATATGAGTCATTGATATGGATCTGATATAGTTCACTGATATAGGTCACTGATAGATATGAATTTGATTTGATTTTGTGTGAATATGTGATATGATTCTGATGGATGATTTTTGTGATAAAAAATAGGAGGTTTTCAAAAACCTCCAGATTAGGGAGCGACATTCAGCAGGTTGGGATAGGATCCCCGAGTTAACTCTTGCTGACAGAGCAGTGATTGATGCGTACGGTTTGAGACCCTTGTTGGCGACGCTGCCGATTAGGATCAACAGAGGATTGTTGATAGCACTAGCAGAGAGATGGCACTCGGAGCACAACACCTTTCACATGCCAACCGGTGAGGTGACAGTGACTTCTGAGGATGTATACAGGATCCTAGGTATTCCGGTTGTTGGAGCCCTTGTGTATTACGATCACAAGGAGATTGGCGGTACGGATGTTCTGAGGAGAGTGTACGGAGACGCGCGGATAGCCGGGTACTGGGTACCCTGGGCAGACTTTCACAGATATCCAGCCCTGCCAGCAGTGTTGGGTGCTTTCATCAGAGGTCTCCTTTGTCTGGATTGCCGGGCAAAGGGATTGTTAGTAGGCTGAGGCCGGATTCTCGAGCAGATGATACTACAGCCGAGGAGGTATGCATGGGGGAGCTGCATGTTAGCTCACCTCTATCATGATTTGCACCAGGTAGTTTACAGAGGATCCTCTAGATTGTCCTGTGGGGTTACCGTGCTATAGATCTGGGCCTGGGAGCATTTTGTTGTGACGAGGCCGGCATGCCCTAGAGTGAGGGCACGAGGCAGGCCATATATTTATATGTATTCTGAGTTCCTTACCCAGCCCAAGCTGGGAAAAGTAGATTATTGGAGACGACTGCTAGACGATATAGATACGGTCATATGGCGACCGTATTTGGACTGTGAGCCATGGGCTACTGATGACACCAAGATGCCCTATGTCTATATTCTGCGGTTTCTGATAGGGAGGACTCCCTTCATTTTGGAGAGATTTTTGGCCTTGCAAGTGCAAAGGCAGTTCGGATTCACTCAGGGGATGCCGCAGGGGATTGCACACTATGCCCGGAGCAGAGATGAGGCCGGATGGGGGCCATGTATTGTGTATCAGGCTGCCTATATAGAGTACATGGCCTTAGCACCTGAGGCATGGGTTGACAGATGAGACGTTGTGGATGCTGGGATGTCCGATGAGTATGCTGCCTATTTTCACACGCATCTGTTTCCACGATTTACCAGTCCTGATGAGCTAGCTCTGATTTTGAGAGTACCACCGCCCGTAGCAGGTGGACAGGAGGATGTGGCCGGCGGTGAGCAGGGAGCAGTTGGAGGAGAGGAGGTGGAGAGTGGAGAGGAGGAGAGCTCAGATGATGATGATGATGGGGATGATGGAGGGATGGGAGGACAGGCACTGGGTAGGTCAGCGCAGGATATCTTGAGGGGTGTGCAGATTATGCAGCAACCGAGGACAGGGATAGGGAGACAGACAGTGATTCGGATGACATCCTCCTCGCAGCAGGGACAAATAGCCACTCTTCAGGCTCAGGTGCAGACATTGTAGGGGCAGTAGGGTCAACTACAGAGTCAGCTGTCATAGGCACAGGCTTTTATTGTGCAGCTACAGGCACAGCTTGCCCAAGCACAGGCACAGGTACATGCACCTGCCCCAAACCCATAGTTAGCTTAGGTGATTGCTGAGAGGGATGCATTCAGGCGACGGGCCATAGAGGCTGAGGGCGTGGCTCAGAGACTGATGGGCACTGTAGAGAGTGCATCACTACGAGAGGCCATTAGAGAGGGTATGGAGATGGCCAGGGAGGCTGAGTACTACAGGGTCAGGTACGAGGAGCTATGCCCTCCAGAGCGTAGAGAGCCATATCCGCGATCCCACAGCAGGACCCGGAGCAGATCACAGACACATACTCAGAGCAGAGGAGTGACAGGGCCACGGCAGGACCCAGATGCAGGCACTAGTGGCAGACCACCTCCCTCCGGACCAGCACCATCAGGAGCATCCACTAGTTAGATTCTATGATATTATTTTCGGAGCATGTATATGCCATGTCTGATCATATTTGATGTATTGGACATTGTAGTTTCATTGGACATTTGAACATTTGTATCATTTTTTTGATGAGTGATGATATGCAGTGGTGATGATTATTCTGATGATGATGTGATCATTTTTTGATGTGATGATATGATATGCATTGATGTCTATATGTGATGGATTTTGTTATGCATGTAAATGATTTGATGACTAACATGATATGCAGGATGGTTCGATTATGAGGTTTAATTATGATTATGAACTAATGATGTGAACTAATGATGTCATGCAGATGAATTGTCTATGATATGTATTTTTAGATTTTGTAGTGCAGATGAATGTTGTGCTTCGGATTATGATGTGATGAAACATGGTATGAGTGAATGGATAAAATGATAAAATGAAACGGTATAGAATGGAATGTGAAATTATAATGGAATATCAGATGAAATGAAAATGTTAAATGATATGAAGTGATAAATGGATATGAAATGATATGATATGAAGTGTTAATGATGTGATGTGAAATGAAATGATAAATGAAATGAAATGATCTGAAATGATAAATGAAATGAAATGATATGATGTGAAATGAAATGATAAATGAAATGAAATGATATGATATGAAATGAAATGAAATGATAAATGAAATGAAATAATATGATGTGAAATGAAATGATAAATGAAATGAAATGATAAATGAAATGAAATAATATGATGTGAAATGAAATGATAAATGAAATGAAATGATATGATAAATGAAATGAAATGATATGATATGAAATGAAATGAAATGATAAATGAAATGAAATGATATGATAAATGAAATGAAATGATATGATATGAAATGAAATGAAATGATAAATGAAATGAAATGAAATGAAATGAAATGAAATGAAATGAAATGAAATGATAAATGAAATGAAATAATATGATGTGAAATGAAATGATAAGTGAAATGAAATGATATGATAAATGAAATGAAATGATATGATATGAAATGAAATGAAATGATAAATGAAATGAAATGATAAATGAAATGAAATGAAATGATATGATATGAAATGAAATGAAATGATAAATGAAATGAAATAATATGATGTGAAATGAAATGATAAATGAAATGAAATGATATGATAAATGATATGAAGTGAAATGAAATGCTAAATGAAATGAAATGATATGATAAATGATATGAAGTGAAATGAAATGCTAAATGAAATGAAATGATATGATAAATGATGAAATATGAGAGGAATTATGATGCAATAAATGGTAATGATAATGAAATAATGAAAAGATGACCATATAATAATGAATGTATGGAATGAGGGATAAGTGAATGAAATGAAATGATTATAATGGTAAGAAAACGTATATGAAACTACTATGAGTGATAATTATAAATGCAATGATTCAAATGATAATGATAATTGCAAAGTGGAATGAATGAGATAATGGAATGTGTCGTTAAAATGAGAATAATGAAGTGATAGAATGATAAGCAAAAATTGTTAAATGATAATGATAATGATAATGAAGTGACAATGAGTGGCAAATGAGAGGAAATAAAAATAATAAAAACAATATGGAAAAGAAAATGATATTGAAATGGATGAAATACAAACAAATGTGAAATGAAATGCACCTGGAATGTTGATGAAATGGACGATGCAACCAATATGAAATGATGGAATGATAATGGATGCAATAATGAAACTAGTATGAAATAATATGAGATGCACCTAATGAGATGATATTGATACTAAAATGATAATGGGTGCAGTGATGAAACGATAACGCTAATGATGATGAAATGAAATGAAGATGAAATGCAATGATAATGATACAAATATTTGCATTGTCCTCCACAAATAGTCCAAAAGATGACAGCCATTGACCCTTTGAAAACTCGCGATGTAGAATCCCATATCCAGTTATGTACAATGACCTAAAATGAAATGCAACTAAATGAAGCCGATCATTTTGTTGAGCCTTTTAGTGAGCCTGCTTAAATCATCATAGAGCGTTTTAAAATGTTGGAAGTATGTACAAGCATCAGAGGGGAAATTAGCACCAATGATGACCTGAGTACAACTTTCATAATTTTTGATATAACAAGTGAACACAAGCATCTAGGTATAATTGAATCAAGATGACCTGAGCATTTCTTGTGTAAACAAACAAAGACTAACCACCATCTGATGCAAATTTGGAACTATCATCAATGATAATCTTTGGAGAATCATGTCTTGTGACATATTTGCAACAGATAAATGATTAACCTCCAGACAGCAGACAAAGAAAAATATCCTCTTTCCTTGCCACTCTAGTTCAGTACCTCATCGAGTGTGCTCTAGAGAAATGATATCGAAAAAATTAAACAACCATTATTCAAAAATGAAATGCTGTGATTCCAAACATTAGTCAGATTAGAGATCATCTAGATATGAGTCATGGTAAGGTACACAATTGAAAGCCACTGTGATTATGGATCAATGTTTGGACGCGTTGATTTGATTTGGTTGTTTTGTTTTACGTGATTGGTTTCGATGTCATTGTCTTACTGTTTTGGGAAGATCTGAAAGTTGATTGCCCCTAGTGTTCCCAGATTTTCCCTTGGTATCCACACAACTTGTTGAAATGAATATGTACAATAATCAAGCCATGATAAGACATTATCATTCGAGGGAAATGATGAGAGCATGGTGTTGGTATGACCCTAAGATGATGGAAAAGATGCATGAAAATGAAGGCTGAAAAAGTAAATGCAGAACATGAACTAATAGATGGAGAGCTTCCAAATAGTGTCTGTTTGCCAGATTTTCACTATTTGTTTTTATTGCATTTTTCTTGTCAATAGACTGCCTGTTTGCCAGGTTTTCAACCTATGACGGTTTTTTTCAGGACTTTTTGATTTTTTTGGTATTTCTTCAGGACTTTTTCTGATTTTTTTGATATTTCTTCAGGACTTTTTCTGATTTTTTTGATATTTCTTCAGGACTTTTTCTGATTTTTTTGATAATTTTTGATATTTCTTCAGGACTTTTTCTGATTTTTTTGATATTTCTTCAAGACTTTTTCTGATTTTTTTGATATTTCTTCAAGACTTTTTCTGATTTTTTTGATATTTCTTCAGGACTTTTTTCTAATTTTTTTGATATTTCTTCAAGACTTTTTATGATTTTTTTGATATTTCTTCAGGACTTTTTCTGATTTTTTTGATATTTCTTCAGGACTTTTTCTGATTTTTTTGATATTTCTTCAGGACTTTTTCTGATTCTTTTGATATTTCTTCAGGACTTTTTCTGATTTTTTTGATATTTCTTCAGGACTTTTTCTGATTTTTTTGATATTTCTTCAGGACTTTTTCTGATTTTTTTGATATTTCTTTAGGACTTTTATAATTTCCTTAGACATAATACTTTTTCAGGTGCATGCTGTTGATAGGCTCGTCAAACAGGTCCCCTTCTGGTGTTGATAATTTGTAGGCTCCTGAACCATAGACTGCGATAACCACATAAGGACCTAGCCAATTTGGCTCAAACTTTCCTTTCTTCTCTCTGTCTTGTTGATTACGTGGATTCTCCTTCAGAACAAGATCACCCACCTGAAAGTTACGTGGCTTTACTTTTTGGTTGTAGCTACGAGACATCATCTGTTGATAAGCTTTCAAATGATCAGCTGCTCTTTGTCTCTTCTCATCTAGGAGTTCTAGTTCTTGGAGTCAGAAAACTCGGTATTCATCCTCTATTGTTAGGCCTTTCAATGATACTCTAAGTGAGGGAATCTCCACTTCTAAGGGCAATATGGCTTCGGCTCCATAGACAAGAGCAAATGGTGTTGCTCCTGTTGGTGTGCGGACACTGGTTCTGTAAGCCCACAAGGCGGGATTGAGTTGAACGTGCCAATCCTTCCCTAAATCATTCACAGTCTTTTTCAAGATTTTTAATATTGTTTTATTTGAGGCCTCTGCTTGGCCATTCCCTTGTGGATAGTAAGGTGTTGATTATCTATGCTATATGTGAAATCTTTCACAAAGTTCATCAACATCCTGATTTTTAAATGGACGTCCATTATCTGTAATAATGGAGTTGGGAATGCCATACCGACAAATGATATAGTTGAGTATGAATGATGATATTTGTTTGCCAGTGACTTTAGTAAGAGGGACTGCCTCAATCCACTTAGTAAAATATTATGTTGTTGTGATGATGAATTTATGACCATTTGAGGTAGAAGGATGAATTTTGCCCACTAGATCTAAACCCCACTGAGAAAATGGCCAAGTTGTTGTGAACGGTTGAAGTTCCTGTGCAGGAGCATGAATGAGATTCCCATGAATCTGACATTTTGAACATGTTTTCACAAAAGTGAATGATTCCCTCTCCATTGTAGGCCAGTAGTAACCCATTCCAATCAATTTTTTAGATAAGGTCAGTCCACTTGAATGTGTACCACAGATGCCACCATGAACTTCCTGTAAAGCTTTGTCAGATTCCTCGTGTTCAAGACATCAGAGTAAAGTACCATCAAGACCACGGTGATAAAGGGTGTCAGTGATGAGGGTATAGCGAGCAGATTGGCGGATGAAGTTGCGTCTTTGGTTAAGGGATAAATCAGGTGGTAAGATATCGGCTTTGAGATATGCATAAATTTTTCCATACCAAGGCGAATCGGATCCTACCAAGTGACAAATGATTTGGCTTTCAGGGGTATCATAGGCAGGTGTAAATGATTATTCCACCAGAAATTCATAACGATTTTGAGTTTCTAGGAGTTGTAACAATGATGCGATTGTAGCCATAGCGTCAGCTGCTTTATTATCAAGCCTTGGAATTTGTGTAAATTTGATGTCCACAAAGTATTTCTTGAAGTCATCCACCATCTTTTTATAAGGTAGTAGTTTTTCATATTTAGTTTGATAGTCATCATTGATCTGACAAATGACCAACTGTGAGTCACCAAACACCTGTAATTCTGTTATTCTCCATTCCAGTGCTATCTTGAGTCCAGTGCTTAATGCTTCATATTCAGCTATGTTGTTGGTGCATGGAAACATTAGCCTATATGAACGAGGAATGGTATGCCCTTGAGGGGTGACAAAAATTATGCCTGCCCCTGATCCATGTTGAGTGAAAGAACCATCAAAATATAAGGCCCATGTTTGTTTAGATTCTGCAATGAATACATCTGCATCTAGAAATTCAATGTGCAAGGGATGATCTGCTTGTAGTGGTTCCTCTGCTAATTGATCAGCTATAACTTGCCCTTTGATGGCCTTGCGGTCAACATAGTGTATGTCAAACTCACTTAGAATCATTACCCACTTTGCTAACCTCCCTGTTAATGATGCTTTGCTCAACAAATACTTAAGTGGATCAATCTTCGAAACCAAATTGACTGTATGAGTCAGCATGTAATGCCAAAACTTTTGTGAAGCAAAAACTACTGCCAGACAAGCCTTTTCAATAGAAGTGTAATTGAGCTCATGACTTGTTAGTGTTCTACTGATGTAGTAGATTGTACGTTCCCTTCCAGTAGTGTCTTCTTGTGCTAGCAATGCCCCCAGAGATGTCTCTGTTGCAGCAATGTACAAGATGAGTGGTTTGTCTGGATTTGGTGATGCGAGAACTGGTGGAGTCATTAGATATTCTTTGATTTTCTGAAAGGCCAATTCACATTTGTCATCCCACTTGAAAGGAACATTTTTATGCAGTAGATGTGTGAATGGTAGACTTTTGTCGACCAATTGTGCAATGAACCTCTGTATAGATTGAAGTCATCCTTGCAGTGATCTTAACTGACTAATTTTCTTTGGTGGGGGCATCTCCATAATTGCTTGAACTTTTGCTGGATCTACTTCAATTCCTTTTTCTGAAACAATATACCCCAAGAGTTTTCCAGATTTGACCCCAAAAACACATTTCTTAGGGTTGAGGCGAACTTTGAATTTTTCTAATCTTGCAAATATTTTGGACAATACTTCAAGATGTCCTTCTCTGGTATGTGATTTTGCCAATATGTCATCCACATAATCTTCCATGAAGACATGCATCATGTCATGAAAGATTGTAGTCATGGCTCTTTGGTAGGTAGCCCCAGCATTCTTCAGACCGAAAGGCATGACGTTCCAACAATAAGTCCCCCATGGACATGTGAAAGTTGTTTTCTTCTGGTCTTCAGGTGCAATCTTGATTTGGTTATATCCAGAAAAACCATCCATTAATGAATACATGTCATGGCCAACTATTAGATCAACTATAGTGTCGATGTTTGGTAATGGAAAATCATCTTTGGGGCATGCCTTGTTGAGATCTCTGAAATCTGTGCATATTCTGATAGTTTTATCTGGTTTAGATACAGGTACAATGTTAGAAATCCATTCTGCATAGTCAATTGGTCTTATGAAGCCCACATCAAGGATTTTTCTTAGTTCTTCCTTAACCAATAATGCAACATGATGGTGCATCTTTCTGAGTTTTTGTTTCACCGGCTTGGTCCCTGGTTTGATAGACAAATGATGCATGATAAGATCAGGATCAAGACCAGGCATATCAGCATAAGACCACGCAAAATTGACCTGATTTTCTTTTAGGAATTCCATGAATTCTGGTATTTCTTTTTCAGTCATTGATGCAGCTAATTGTAAAATTCTTGGTTTGTCAGAAATTTCAAGATCAACAGCATTTGTAGGCTCAATCAGAATAGGCGATCGTTCATGGTAGTGCTCTGGGAGAGTGTCAAGAGTCCCATCATTTGGAGCCTCCAAGAGGTTTTCACCATCAGATACGCTCTTTATTTTATCTTTTGTTTGATCTAATACTGCCAGATTCTGGTTTTCACCATTAGATCTTTCTTTTATATTTTTACTTTTGCAGCTAGGAGACTTGACACTCTCCTGATCAAAAATCTATGTCAAAAATCGCTGGTGGAACAATCATTTGTACCCTCTGCGGAAAGGAAGTTTACAATAGCTTCATCACTTGGAAACATGGGTATGTTAATAGATTCAATTGAATCCCAATCAATGAGATCAGGATAAATTAAAGGTATTGAATCGTCAGGTTGCGTGAAATCAGCTATGGTTAAGGTCATAACAGAGTGATCTGTAGGATCTGAGGTATGAGGTGGATCAATGATGATACTGTCCTCATGATAGTCTTGTTCGTTTAGATCTGATTCAGTATCACTAGAATCATAGTCGATTTGTGGTTCAGATTCTTGTGGTTGGGACCCTGAACCTTGTCCTTCAATTATAGTTGGGGCATATTGTTGTATTACATCAACCTCTTTGTCCTTCCAGAACTCATCATTGTAAATGGTGTCCCATTCATATTCAGCAGAGTCTGTGTCAGAATTGTTGTCTAGGAAATTCTGAACTATTGTCAAACATGCTTCTCTGGAATCTGAGCTTTCTCATAGTGTGAAGACATTGTCGTGTTTGGATTTGCTTTCTTTAGAGTGAGTATCATAACCCAATCCCGTTTTCTCTTTTGCAGCAAGTCCGCGGAGGTGAATGGGTTCAACTACTCCTTCCTTCCTTTTTCCGATAGGTCCTTCGTCATAACCCATCTTTTGCATGATTAAATATCCTTTTCCATATTTGTCTGTGGGTAATTTGACATTAGAAACTATTTCATCTTCATCTTTATAGAGCCAATTTAGAATTTCAGTATCCTCAGGGTTTTCCATGGGGAATTTTTCTTTGATGAATTGTCCATTAAATTTTGTAATTGGTTCTATTGGCATTTGCTTTGATGTTGATGCTGCTGATATTTGGTGTTCTCTGATAGATGGTTGTCCATGTGATCGAGGTGATGTAGGTAAATTGACAAGACAAAGAGAGTATTCTCCAACTCCATGATCCTTGAATTTCATCTTTTTATCAAAACTATTGGTCAATTGCCTGATTTGTGTGTCATTCTTTAGAGAAGTACTAGCATAAGCTTCTCGATTATTAGGGACCAAAGTATCTTGATTGGCTTTCATGTTGGCACAAGTTTGAATGTTGGAATTATCAGCAGGTATCATGATTTCTTGTCCATCATAAGGAAACTTGAGACATTGATGATAAGTGGATGGGATAGCTTGCATTTCATGGATCCAAGGATGACCCAACAAGATGTTATATGCCAGATCACGATCCAGTACTTGAAAAAAAGTATTCTTTATAACAGGGCCCACTCTGATTGGCTGCATGATTAGACCTTTGAATGCTCTTTCTTCATCATCATAGGCCTTTATGGTAATCTTTCTTCTGAAATCAATGGAGTCCTCAGAAAATCCTAAGGCTTTAACCAACTTCAAGGTACAGATGTTCAAACCAACACCTCCATCTATTAGAACTCGTCTAATGCGAAACTTATGAATCATGACTTCTAAGTACAAAGAGGAGTTATGGGGATGAGTTATGGAAACGTCATCTTTATCAGAAAATGAAAGACAAGTGGGTGAGGACAAATGCCCTACCATGGCTTGAAATTGATTAACATCCAAATCAGTAGATACATTGGTTTCAATGAGGGTCTTTTCAAGAATTTCTTTATGGGTTGGAGAAATCTTTAATAGTTCCAAAATAGAAATTTGAGCGGGGGTTTTTCGAAGTTGATTGACCAAGTCATATTGATGTTGAGGTGGGGATTCAATGGATTTTGAGGAAGTGCCTTTCAAGACAACTTTAGCTTGTGCTCTTGTTGTTGCGTTGACTTCCCTATATTCCACCTTCTTGTTGACTTTAATGACATTTACCCGCTCATCGTCTGCGTAGAGATGGTTGATTATATGATCATCATTGATGTGATTCACTTTTTTGTCAGAAGACTCACCTTTTTGATAATTAGGTAAAGGATTACGAAATGCTTGGTGGTCTGCATTGGTTTGTTGATTTCCTTCTATTGTGATGATATCATTGTCAATCAAGTCTTGAATGGCATTCTTCAAGGCTTGGCAGTTGTTTGTACAATGACCCTTACACCGATGATAATCACAATAGTATGCCTCATTCCATGATGGAGGTTTTACACTGGGTTCATAATTCCGTTGAGGCGGTAAAGAAATGACATTTTTAGTCATCAACTCTTTGAATGCGGATTCTACAGATTGACCCAATGGAGTGAAAGTTCTTCTATTCGAGAAGAACGAAAATATTGACGGATTTGAATTTGAGGTGTTCCCTAAAGAATTGTGATTGTTATTGTTTCCTCGGTAACCCTAGTTGTTGTTTGAAGTCCCTTGATGGGAAGTGGAGTGTTGATTTGTATTGTTTCTCTGAGGAGGAGGATTATTTCCATGATTTGCAATTGAGTTGACATTGTTGTTGCGAGTGTTTGGGGTAGTGAGGACAAATGGTTTGGTTGAAGCATGATTTGCATCCACAACACCATCATTCACCATATTTTTGTTGCGGGTCCAGAATTTGGATATGTCCTGATTATGATGGTTGGATGAGCTAGGATTTTCTTTGTCATGTTTTATTATGCCTCTTTTGACCAAAGCACTTTCAATGGTTAAGGCATCTTCGATCATTTTCTCAAAAGAAGAAGGACAATGTAAGTTCAAATGATAGCTCATTTCTGAATTTAAACTGTTGATGAAAGTAACCATCTTTTCTTTCTCAGGGACAAGACGTGGGTATCTGGAAAAAAAATTTCTCCATCTCTGAAGAAACGTAATGAAAGGTTCACCAGGTTTTTGTGCAACTCTACAAAGGTCTATCATGGTGATCTGATGTTGTATGTTGTAAGTATACTGTGATATGAATAGGTTGATCAATTCTTCAAAGGTTTTGATGGGAGGTGTGATCTTGGATAACCATTCCATAGAGTGTACTCCCAGACTCCTAGGAAATAATCGTATCAAGTAAGTATCTTCGTCAGCAAATTCCAATGTTAGGTTTCTGAAGTCTCTAATGTGATCAATTGGATCCGTTTTCCCATTATAGCGATCAAATTTTGGCATTTCACAATGTTTTGGAAAAGGAATCATGTTTAAACTTATGTGGAAAGGATAAGGACAGATGTCCTCCAGAGTATACTTCTTTGTGGTTGTTCCCCCTTGTAATTCTCTAACTTGTCCTTGAAGTGCCTTGATTTGTTGGGTCAAGATACTAAGATCTGAAAGGGGTATTTCTTCGGGTTTGTTTTTCAAGTTTTCTGTGTCAAAGTCGTGAGGTAATTTAGCCCCTTGTTCAGCTAGATAGCGAAAATATTTTTCCTTGTCTCGCTGCAAGATCTTTTCAATGGCTTTATGGAATTTTGGATCTTGTTCATCCTCTCTAAGACATTCCTCTTCTTGTTCTTCATCACTATCCACTTGATTTTTATCTCTGTAATTATGAAAAGGATTTTCTTCTCTATTGTCCATGTTGTTGTTGAAAAGTGGATTTTGATTTATGCTGAAAATGGGATTACTGCTTTCTCCTTCCTCTTGAGTGTTCTGAATATGACTTTCTTTCTGGATTGTATCCTTCAGTTTATTGTGTTGAGACCTTGTGGAGATAGGCATATGTTTTTGAAAATTTCCTCTAAAATTAGATCACGGTTTTTGACAAGTGCAATGGTGATGATATCTTGATCAAATAATATATGTAATCTTATGATATGATCAAGGATGCTCCTAACTTATTTGGTTGTGGCTTCCAAGATGATAAAGGATTTCAGAATCCTGTTAGGGGAAGCTGAGCCAAAAATTAGAAAGTTGTTTTGAAAGGTGCACTTTAAAAGATTTTGATCTTCGTTTTCAAGGAGATTCTCTTAAGATCTTTGAAGAATATGGCTTGGATGTGAAGGATATTCTATGGAAGGTTGTGGTATGTTGTCAAATTCAAGAGGTTGGTTATGATTGTGCCATTGTGATAAAGCTCTTCTTTGATAATAAGCTCGGGAATCTAAGGGATCTACATCATATTCATTAGTGAATCCTCTAACAAAATCCTGATATCTATGAAGAAACCCTCGATAGTGAAGAAAAACTTGTCGACTTTTGTATAAGAATTTTCTCTTTTGTAGTGTTTTCTTATATCCTAATGGTTTCTTAGGTTTTATGATTCTCTTGAAAACTGATTTCTTGGGAAACTTTGTTGACTACCAATCCCTAAGCATGGAAAAAGGTATTGGGAATGCTTTTGAAGCAATGATATGACAAAACTCCTAAGTGGCTTTCAGTTGTTGTTCTTCATGTTTCTTTTGGATGATCTCTTTATCTGAATTAATGTAATGGAAGACACAACAAACATTTTTGAAAACAATTGTTCTTAAAGCCCTATACTAACATGAAGTGTTTGATCAAGAAATATTTTTTTCATCAAATGTTTTCACAGGTTTTTCACATGAAATACAATTCAAACAGACTCACTCTTAAGTGCTCAAGTAGGTCATTCTAGTAATCAACAACCCACATCTTAGAACTGCGTCGACTCACGCCGTGTCACCCCCGAAGGGGCGCCCGTGTTTTTGTCTTTTCCAGTGCGTACTCAGAGTTACGGAAGTGGATACCGGATCCCCTGAGAAAACAGTCCTTGCCGTTATATGGTGAGTGTCTTGGGGGAAGATTCTTCCCTCCCCTTGCACTGTGATTATTAGAATGTTTGGCAACTGACTTGGCTGGCTACTACACTAGGTTCGTAGTAAGGGTTTCGTTCGGTGTGGCAATAATAAACTCCCTCAGGAGACCTCCCAACCTTTAGAACAAAGGCTTTGGGGATGGTTATCTTGCACACTACCGGCAAAAAGAGGGTTTCCCCAGATCTTCTTTAAATCTTATAGTGGGGCGAATAGCCTAGCTTTGGCTTGAACCCACTTGAGTCGTTCCCGTAGGGTGAGTACTTTTTCCCACTACGGCAGGCTCTCTAAAGGATGTAACAATAAAATTGCATGAAATTAAAAGGCAAGTCTGGTATTCTGATCACCCAGTTAAGGGGAGAGCATAGACCTATTGCCACAATCACAGCAAGCAAATGTTCTTTTTAAAATCCAAATAACAATGAGCTATTCTAAGTGAAGATATTGCTTCACCAAAAACAAATTGTTCAATTTTAACTGCAAGATTCATTGTTTGGTGACTATCCTAGATTGCTTCATTTTATCCCGATGTGGCTACCCTACGATTGCTTCATTTTAAAACTTTTAGAAAGGAAACAAAATTCTGTCTGCGGAATGCATCAGACTCAGAATTTTGTAAATTTTGTTACAGTATATATGCACCTAAATAGAGGCTGTATGCGCCGAAACGTATATGCGCCAGAATAGAGATTGTATGCGCCGAAACAGAAACTGGATGCGCTCGAACAGAACCTAGATGCGCCGGAACAAACACTATAAGTGCCTAAACAGAGATTGGATGCGCCGAAAGAAAATGTTAAAATAAGTGTTGTGCATATGAGAAGAAAATTATATGCACCTTAACAGTCCCTGTATGCACTTTAACAACCACAAATGCACCGTAACAGTCACGGGATGCGCCGTAACAGTCACAGCATGCGCATCAAAATTCTGCAAAATCAGAAGTTAAAGTTTTTCGTATGCGCGTCAGGAATTTTTGAATGCGCCTAAACGTCATAATTTTCTGAAGAACCGATTCCAGAAAGCCGAAACTGTCAAAATAAACTTATAGAAAATGTTAAATTCGTGGGTTCGGGCCCCACAGTGGGTGCCATTTTATGTGTGTGTGAAATATTGGATCAACTAAGTAAAAATCAAACACATGTTAATAAGACATTAAATCGAAAAGTTGCAAAAGAAAAATGAAATAATGCAAACCGTAATCGCAGCTTCTCGAAATCGTCTTATCCTCCTCTAACTTCACCGTTTTGTTGCTTCAAATGGCTCTCAGATCAGCAGATAGAGCTCAACAAAATGACAGCATGAAGAACGAGATAAAAATAAGAATGCATAATATGCAAAATGCAAAAGGTTATGCTAAAATGAAAGACATTGCTGTGATATTAAAACTAATATGCATGCAAAGGCTGGTGAAAATATGGCTATGTAAATGAGTATACGAAGTGTGCGAACATGAACGATTATGCAGAATGTATGTGGGATGATTAACCAAGGCTTGGATTTGCACGGGCTTTTATAGAGTTTTCGAACGAGTTTGATTGGCTGAATCGATCGACAGTCCGGATTAAGCTTGTTTCGAACGGACGGCAGGAGATCTTCGAAAGTGGAAGAGGAGGATGGAAGGTTTCCCATTTCTTCGAATTTCGTCATTGAGTTTCGAAGGGAAACTTCCATTCCAAAGGATGAGATACAAATTTGGAAGGGCGAGTTAGCATAAGTTAGAAATTAAATAAATTAAATTTATTTAATTTGAGAAGTGGAGATGAAAATGGAAACCCACATAATTAAATAAATTATTTAATTATGTTTTAAAATGGAAATAGGGTGAGGTGGAAAATATTAAATTAAAATATTTAATATTTAATTTGAGGACGAAGAATATTCCATTATTCAAATATTCAAAATATTTGAACTTTAGAATAGAATGATAATTAAATGTAAATAAATTATAAAAATTTATTTAATTTAATTAAGCGAAAAGGTGGAAATGTTAATAATTAATTTAATTAAAGGTAGAAGAATTTAGAATATGAACGATATAAATAAATAATTAAATTTATTTATATGTAGATGACATTTAGAGGAATTAATTAAATAAATCATATTTAATTAATTAACAAGCTTAATCATGACCATTTTTAGACATATACAGTCAGATACCTCACTACGCCTCACCATGTCACATTTTCTAATCAAGACTACTCATCACCTAAGACTAACCATAACGATGCATTACACATTGAAACTTTCATCCATAAGCACAAGGTCAAAAGAGTTTTAGTAGATGGCGGAGAAGGATTGAACATATTCTCCTTGAAACTGGTTAAGGCTCTAGGATTTTCTGATGCATGTGTGGACCCTACAAAGAGTAGTCATAAAATCATATGATGATGAAGAACGCTCTTCACAAGGGGTTATTTCTCTTCCTATCAAAGTGGGACCAATCATTGTGGATACAACTTGCCAGGTCCTGGATCTAGAATTACCTTAAAACATCTTGCTCGGTCATCCATGGATTCATTCCTTAAAATTCATACCCTCCACATATCACCAATGCTTAAAATTCCCATTTGACGGCACAAAAATCACTATATATGGAGACCTCGACCCTTTTCAATATTGTACCAACCTAAGGGGTATTTCTACAAATCAAGTGCCCATCAATCGAGAAGCTCCTAGCTCCTCTTCTTCCAAATACATTCACCCATCCACACTTGCATCATCTTCCATGTCCACTTCGTCCACGTCTTCCACCACACCATCATCTTCCACACTTCCTAAGGATGAACCCAATGTCAAGATCCAGGACCTAGGCTATGGAGAATTCAAACTACATACGACATATAGCATCACAACAATACCCAAGTCTCCAAAAGTCTATGGTCAACCATGTTTTAGAATGGAACCCAAAGAAATTTTCAAAGTTCCACCAAAAACGTTTTTCATAAAATGGAGAGACATGAGTAATGAGGACCTTGCCAATATTATAGGATGGCTCTATAAAGAAATGGCCGACCTACCCCCTTTACCAGTTAAGAAATATGGCAAGGGATATGATATGATGAAGGCTAAGGGCTATGATGGAACTAGTGGCCTAGGCAGAAATAAAATTGGACAAAGAGAGCCCATAGAATCTTTCAAAATACCAAAGTATCTTGGATTAGGGTATGAGTTTCCCAACAATGATGACCAACGTACCAGTGGGATTTCAAGTGAGCACATGCATGATTCAGAAAGTGTTGAGACCGCTAAGGAAACCTTCACTGAAACTGACTCCCAAGACTGGGAATTTGGCTCGCAAAGATCCTTAAGTGACTGTTGCCTCGATGATTTGTTTGTTAAAACAGGGGAGCTTACCTCTAAACAAAAATTTTGGAAAAATTTTAAATTCGATCGAGCACCAAATAGTCATAGTTCCATTTCCCTTCCCCATGACATACAAGACCCACCACTTGAATCTAGTAACCAGCAGTAGAATCCATTTGAATTGCTAGATAATGTGGACAACCACGACTCTGAGTCCTTCACCCCTTACTTTGACAATGAATATGAAACAAGTGAAAGGGAATATTGGATAAAGTTCGATGTGGAATTGGATGATGATAATTTCATCTACAATATCTTTGAATCCATCTGCATGATTTCTGCATTCTCCCCTCAATTCACCAATACTGACGATGGCATTTCCTTAGTCTATCCACAATTAATCGATTGGGACCAATAAGGCCCACCAGTCCTGGACACCTTTTAGAATGATGAGGCTATTGTAGAATTTATGGGATTACGTGAGGGCATACCCAGTGGTGATCACAAGGCAGGATTTTCCATTGACCTAGATTGTGCAGCCTACTTCGGCAAGACTGCTCTGTCCTCCAGTCACAAAATTTAAAAAAAAAATTAAAAAAAAATGAAACGTCTTTAGGTGAAAACCAAAAGGCACCTTCTAACGACAAAAAAGTAAAAACAAAGGACGTATCTAAGGGTGAAAACCTCTTCGAGGTGCCCAAAGATGGAGGACTGGACTTTCTTCCTATAACACAAGAGAAATCAACTATACTCATAGAGGACACCATAGAAGAAAACATATCAATAGCAGAAGATCCCAAAATGGTCCTCTTTGCTGCATCCTTGACTGAAGAAGAGACACCAAAATTTCACAATTTCTTTGTAGAACATAAAGTCAACTTCGCATGGTCCTATGCTGACATGCCGGGATTAGACCCAGAACTGGTTCTGCACCATCTACCACTATTGCCTAATGCCAAACTAGTTAAACAGAAGTTACACAAAATGCATCCTCAGGTCGCTCTATTAGTCAAGCCTGAGTTGAAGAAACTTCTAGATGATGGATTCATATGGTCTATTGATTATGTTGAATGGATATCTAACCTTTTGCTAGTAATGAATCCAAATGGAATGATCTGAGTCTGCACATATTTCAGAGACTTAAACAAGGCATGCCCAAAAGATGACTTTCCTTTTCCAAATATTGATATCATAGTTGACCTCATAGTAGGATATGAGATGTTGTCCCTCATGGAAGGTTTCTCCAACTATAACCAGATTTGTATTGCCCCTGAAGATCAACATAAAATAGCATTCACTTTCCCTTGGGGTACATACTGTTGGAATGTCATGCCATTTGGTCTTAAAAATGCAGGTGCCACATGTCAGAGGGCTATGACCACAATATTTCATGACATGATGCATAAAATAATGGAAGATTATGTAGAAGACCTTCTGGCTAAATCAGTAACAAGAAAAGATCATCTGAAGGTGTCAGACACAATTTTCAAGAGACTACAAGAATACAAAGTTTGACTAAATCCTAAGAAATGTGTCTTTGGTGTAACATCTAGCAAACTCTTGGGTTACATAGTTTCTCAAAGAGGCATTGAAGTTGATCCAGCAAAAGTCAAAACCATCATGGACATGCCTCTTCCCAGAGGAATAAGCGAACTCAGGACATTACAAGGCAGGGTGCAATCTATCCAATGCTTTATAGCACAATTGGTTGACAAGTTTCAACCATTCCAATATCTTCTGCGCTAAGGCATCCCCTTTGTGTGGACAGATAAATGCAAAGATGCCTTTCAACAAATAAAAGATTACTTACTATCACCGCTAGTTCTCATACTGCCCATTCATGGAAAACCATTGATCTTATACATTTCTTCCACTACTTCAGCACTAGGGGAATTGCTAGCACAAAATGACCAAGAAGAAAAAGAAAGGGCCATTTATTATATCAGTCGAACATTGGTCGGGTATGAACTGAATTACACATCAATTGAGTGTGCTTGTCTAGCAATTGTTTTTGTTGCTCAGAAGTTAAGACATTATATGTTGAGCCATCAAACACAATTGGTAGCAAATATTGATCCCCTCAAATACCTATTGAGCCGTGCAACATTAACAAGATGTCTAGCAAAATGGGTCATGATTCTGAGCAAATACGACATTTAGTATGTCGAAATAAAAGTGATCAAAGGACAAGTGGTTGTAGACCAATTGGAAGACACGTTTATACAAAGTGATCATCCCTTAGTGGCAGATTTCCCAAATGAATCAATATTCCATAAAAAACTAAAGTCTCCCTGGAGGCTATACTTTTATGGATCACATACTAATCATGGCTCAGGGGTAGGGATATTGTTTATCACCCCTCAAGGATATTCCATTCCCAAGTCTTTCCGCATAGCTTTCCCATCCACGAATAACATGGCGGAATATGAGGCACTAGTTACGGGACTTAGAATGGAAAGAAAATAGAAAATTAGAGCATTACATGTTTATGGGGATTCTCGGTTAGTCATCAACCAAGTTAGTGATGACTATGACACAAAAGATGAGAAGCTGATGCCCTACAAATGAATGGTTGACAATTTCCAAACGTACTTTCATATGGTAACTTTTTAACAAGTTATGAGAACACAAAACAAGGCAACATATGCAATGGCTACAATAGGATCTCTCCTCGACATTCCAAGCAACATGCCTCAGCTGGAATTCCTGATAGAACAACTATTGGTCCTTGCCTATGATGTTCCAGAATCAAAGATGGTCTGTGAGATTGTTGGTCGCGATTCTCCCTGGTACCAAGACAACAATGACTACCTTAAGTCTCATACCTTCCCTCCTAATTTGTCCAATAACTAGAGGAAGTCTTTTATCTGAAAAGCTACAAGATATGCCATCGTCAGTGACACCCTTTACCGTCGTAGCTTTGACGACACCCTCCTTAGATGTCTCGACACAAATGAAGCACATACAACCTTACGTGAAGTACATGAGGGTATATGAGGGTCTCATTCAAGTGGTCCTACTCTGGCCAAGAATATTACAAGACTTGGGTACTACTAGCTGACCATTGAGAAAGATGCAATAGAATATGTCAAGACTTGTCACCAATGCCATATTCACAGTGATTTGATTCACTCTCCAGCACAAGAACTTCGGCCAATCATGTCTCCATGGCCCTTCACACAATGGGGACTCGACCTCGTAGGAAAGATCCATCCTACCTCATCCAATGGCCACAAATTCATCATAACTGCCACTGAGTACTTTACGAAGTGGATCAAAGCCATCCCTTTGACATACATAACTGGCAAAAAAATATCCAAATTCATTCTTAACTACATCATTTGTCGATATGGCCTTCCACAATTCATCATCACTGACAATGGACATCCGTTTAAAAACCAAGACGTTTGTGAGTTATGCGAGAAATTTCACATCCAACACCATTTTTCATCTCTGTATTACCCACAAGGAAATGATCAAGCTAAGGCATCAAATAAAACCATTGTTAAAATCCTTAAAAAGACTATCAATGACATTGGCTATGACTGGCATATTCAACTCAACCCTGCTTTGTGGGCTTACTGCACTAGCATTCATATGCCTACAGGAGCCACTCCTTTCACCCTAGTCTTTGGAGCTGAGGCCATCTTTCCCATTGAGGTCAAAATTCCTTCTTTACGAGTCTCCCTGAAGGGTCTGACCAATGATGGGGAGTACAGATAGTCGTGCCTACACGAGCTGGAGATGTTAGAGGAAAGAAGGCATAATTCCCTAAACCATTTGCAGGCATATTAGAACTGTCTTTGTCGTAGTTACAACAAGAGAGTAATGGTCAGGAATTTTGACATTGGTGACCTATTCCTCATGCAGAACCCTAAGAATCAAGCTGATAGAGAAAAACTTAGAAATTTTGAACCAAATTGGATAGGTCCCTACGTCATCATATTCTCCTTTGGTTCTGGAGCTTATCAGCTGGTGATTCTAGATGGAGAAAAACTGACATAGCCTATCAATATTCTCCATCTCTGAAATTTCTATGCATAGCATCAGAAGATCGAGCTAAAAACCTTAAAAATACAAAAAAATTGAAAAATAGTAAAAAAATGGTTTACTTGATAAAAACCTAGCAAACAGGTGTCTTGGCGGCACCAAAAGAAAAATAAAAAAATGACAAAAAATAGTAAAGATAAATAATTCATCCAATAGTGAAAACCTGGTAAACAAGCGCTTTAGATAAGTACCATGGTGAAAACCTGGCAAACAAGCTCCATGCGTAATCAATCATTGCTCTACCATCTACTATTACTTTATCTATCTTGGCTGAGGATGAAACACATTTTCCGTCACCACCATGACATCTTCCATTACATCATACCCTTCCTTTCATGGTTGAAAAAAGGTTGACATCAAGTCCTACTGTCCATCCGGCACCCCAGGCACATCCCTTTCACATCCTTTAAAATTGGCTAAGTCTTGGACCTGACTAGGGGCAAGATTTTTATCATGTGACTGTAGTGGATATCACACATGGTGTGGGAAATTGTAAAAGTATTGAGAAAAGACCAAAAACATCGCAAAATTTCTTGAAGAAAGACCAAAAACATCACAAAATGTCCTCAAGAAAGACCAAAAAAATCATAAAATGTCCAGAAGAAAGACCTAAAAATTGAAAAAAATCTTGAAGAAACCACAACAAATGTCAAATTGTCTTAGAAAATGCAAAAAAAAAGTCACATTTCACCATGTCCATCATATTAGTCAAGTATTCGTCTGAACTACGTTGTCTCTACGCATTTGCTACGTAGGTAAGACTCACTTTAGAGTCCCTGAGACATTAGTTCAGTCCTTTTAGGTTTGTCAAAATAAAATCATGATTCAATCTTTGGTCATCAAAACAAAGTCATTGGTCGTGTCGAACTACGAGGTCTCTGAATGTATGACGTAGGCAAGGCCATCTGTCGATGAGCCCCCAAGGCCGCACTAGGTCAATCCATTAGGGTTCATGGCATTACACTGGCACACACATCAAAAGTCTTCAATTCAAGACAAATCATTTTTCAAATGGGAAAACTCCTAAAACAAAGTATGGTAATCATTTATTCAAAAATGACAATCACATCATGTCACAAAAAAATCAACATATGGTCAACACAAGTCAAACTCAGTCAAAACAAGTCAAATGATCATAACTCGTCAAACTATCAACTCTTGGTTGTCTTTCAGATGTGTCCTTCTGAAGAATAACTTCTATCATTCATGCCTTAGGATGTGTCCTTCCTAGGCATTTTCACTTTCATTCGACATTTTGAGGGATCCTCTTGACATCTAAGGATCACTCATCTTGACATCAGTATTCTTCAGATGTGTCCTTCTGAAGAACAAACTCTATTATTTATGCCTTAGGATGTGTCCTTCCTAGGCATCGTCACCGTCCCTGTCACTGGCATTTTGAGGGATCCCCTTTGACATTTAGGGGTCAAACCTCTAAACATCAACATTATTCAAGATGTGTCCTTCCTGAATTTGGCAATCTTTGACATTCATCATCTTGGCATCATCAAAACCTTGACACTTTGGCATCTCAACATGATCAAACCTGACATCTTGACATTAAAACACTAGGTATCCAAACACACTTGGTAAACACTTGCCACTTATCTTTGGATTTTTCATCATGTTACTAGTTTTTTAGTGAGATCCCGACAATAGGATTTAGGGAAGCAGCAATGTATCATGACGTTTGTCTTTACTTTTGACACGTATGTTACTAGTTTCTTAGCAAGGTCCTGATTTTGGGATTTAGAAAAACAACAATGTATCATGATAATGGCTCTATTTTTTATTTTGGGAAATCATGTTGCTAGTTTACCAAGGATGTCCTGGAAACAAGATTTAGACAAGCAATGATGTTTCATGAATTTTCCTTCTTGTCTTTTTCTACTTGTGGTTGATTATGACAAAAAGTCCTTATCATCCGTGTCTGTGAATTCGTGTCTTATGTGATGGTACGACCTTGCACACCTTGATTTATGTCATGTCATGGTGTTTGTTGGCCATCACAACAATCTGTCAATGATGATTAAGAGCAATAAATATAAAAAGTCCTATGGTAAAGTTTTGAAGGATTTGTTCTAGGAACTAACATGCATCTCCTTTTGGCCTATCATCTTCTCTTGTCCATCTCACGATGATATCTTGTGACATACAAAAACATAAGCACATACATAATAATATGGACATCGCATTAAGTCCATACATACATCATCCATAGCATCAAATCATATACATTTCATTGCATATCACATTAACATAAGTATAAACATGGCATCCATTCAAATAAATACATTATGCATATCATCATCATCCATGGCATAACATCAACATGATATATAAATAAAAATTGCATTATCAAGGAATCACATCATAAGTAACCATCATAAGACATACATGACATGACATATAAGTAAATAAATATCATCATTCATCATAACTGCATAATTCACATGAGCATCACATCATATATATCATAATGAATAAATCAAATAAAATAACATAACACACATGTAGGCTGCATCAAAACTACATCATCATATAGCATCATCTCAAAAAAAATATAATGTCACAGGATAGAGTCAAGAGATATCCCAAAAATAGAGCTCGCAGGCTCAATGGTCTATACATAATGTGTCATAACATAGAAGCAAACATTGCAAACATGTCCCTAAGAAAGGCTCTCATCATCCCCTAGTGGAAAAGAGTGTGGTGACTGAGGAACTGTGCCCGAAACTGAGGTAATGGGTGGACCTGCAGCAACCTCTGTCGGTGCAACCAATGGAACTGACATTGATGGCATCATCTCCACGGTAATGGGAATATGTGATGACACTGCGGCCTGACTCTGTGACGCTGAAGGATCTATCACTAGTGGCTATGTCTGTACTGACCTCTGCTCTGAATCGGTAGACCCATGACTACGACTCGAATGATTACTCAAGGAATGCCTGTGAGAGTGGTGGGACCTATGCCCTAATGTGTTCCCTGACGAGGTAGATCCTCCTGCACTAGTGTGACTCTTGCTGCTACTCCCACTCCCTGATTTATGATCATTGCTTGTCCTCATCTGTGAGTGCGACAATGTAGGATCTCGTCACTCGGGTGGCACTTCCTGCTTATAGAGGGTCCTGTACTTCCCATACCGAGTGCTCACCCTAGCAAGCTCACACCATTATGTTGACTCCTGCTGATGGATCACTACCTAATCCCACTCTACTCGAGCCACCTATAGCTCTGCCTACAGTGCCCTAACCTGTGCCACACTCTCATCTAGCCTCCTCTATAGATCTTCCACCCTCTGATTTGTCGTGGCATCCTGGGGCAATGTCGAGGTAGGTGGTATCTCCTCCTCTCCCTCCACCATCCTCCATCTCAAAAGTCTCTCGAACTCATCTATGGCATCATCATCATCATCATCCACCTCTGTGACCTCCTCACCACCAACTCCCTCATCCCGAGGCACATCCACATCCACATCCACCTCAAGCTCCTACTCCTATCTCTCCTCCTCAAGCTCCTGCCTTGGCTCCTCCTCCTGCTCCTGCCTCGGCTCCCCCTCCTATCTCTCCTCCTCCTCTCTCTCCCCCTCCTCAGCCACCTTTGGAATAGCATCTAATGTTACTCTTCCCATACGCAGTCACACCCACCTGCCTTGCCTCTGGCCATCTCTCCTCCGTCTTTGGCCATCTCCTCCATCATCCCCATCATCTTCATCATCTCTACCCCGACCTCTGTCCCTGCCCCCATCTCGACCTCCACCCTGGCCTCCATCCCTCCCCCTGCCTCCATCCCTACCACCATCCCTACCCCTACCTCTACCTCTGTCACTGTCTCTTCCCCCTCACCTAGCTCTCGACACATGTGGTATAACTGACCTCCTATCAATTGGCACTGGCCCATCTAGATCTATCAGTGGCACTGGTTGATGTGCCTGCCACCATAAGTCATAGTCAGTTGTAGTCCTGGGAACTACAACTCCACCTCTCCATCCCCACTGCTAGGCTACTAGCCCATCAATCTGTTGCTTGGAAAAAGCTACAGGAATCAGTGGACCCCAAGCTGACTCCCTAGAAGATCTAACGTACTCAACTGTGCCTGCTAGTACACCCTACTACTCCCCAAATTGTCTCAATACATGCTATGGAAAGTACATCTCTATAATGTACTGACTCTGCACTGTCCTACTAATCAAATAATGGTACTATCTGCATAGGCTTAGGTGGTCATCCTCATCATCCCACTGCTTCCAGTCTCTATACAGCCTCTAGATGAATGAAACCATGGTGTCAATACAATGTCACCACCAACTTGTCTCTCCCATCTATGTCTACTATAGAGCACCAACATAGTAATAGGCGTAAGGCATCCCCTCAGCTAGCTGTGGTCTTTGGATAGGAGGTCAAAATATTGCCACATGCTCCCAGGCCCATATCATCAGAAGGGTGGTACCATAGGAAATGCTCTCTTCCCTCCTATAAACCACCTCGTGAAGCTGATGGTAGATTGTGCCCAACAAACAAGGCCCCCAGGCATACACCATCCTATCCCGCCTCATCCCCACTATCACGTCTCCCCAACCAATGGGAAACCCATGCATGCATCGATCAGGAATTAGTATCTCACTTATCAATGTCGCTAGAAATACATCAAATCGAGCATAATGCTCTACCATAAACTCCCAGTAGATCTCATAGCCCTAGATGTTGAGTCCTGCTCCCTCATCTCGATAGTACGCTGTGAATTTCTGATATCCATGTCGAGGGTCGCAAACAATCCGCTTTCCTTGGATTGGCAGTCGTAAGATACAATAGACATCCTCCAACGTCACTGTGGCCTCTCCCATTGGCAAGTGGAATGAGCATGTCTCTGACTGCCACCTCTCACATAATGCAATCAAAAAACCCCTAATTTCTTGAATAATAGGCATATAGGCAACATAATACAAGCCCAGCTACATCAACCGTCATCGCTCCTGCTAAGTTAGCTGATCACCAAACCGAAAGGTCAATGGCCTGCTCTCTTGCGTATATATGGGTGCTAGCTATCTCTGCACATGATCAAACAATGCATCAGTACCTTCTAGACAATCGTCATTATCATCATTATAACTCAAAAGCATTTAAAATTTGAAAAGCGTCAAAATCAGCCCTAGTCAAAGTCAAAAATCAAATGTGTTGCGTTGACTACACTTGTGTCACAGAAAAATGGTTGTGTCATTATGTACTTCAATTGCATCGCGACATATCGATTGTGTCATTATGTCATGCTATTACGTCGCATCAGAGCATTTGCATCATAGTTTATGACACATGCGTCACTTAATTCCAATGCGTCACTCAAACTCACGAATGCGTCGCAAAATGACACATGTGGCGTTATAACTCTTGAATGCGGTCCAATATGGTGAATGCGTCACACTTTTTGGAAAATGTGTTGCACATCCTTGGCCTTCCCTAAAAACTCCTTACACTTGTGTCACAACGCATCAAATGTGTCGAACGCAAATTCAAATGTAGCTTATGCGCACACAAATGCATCATGGTGCATTGGTTGTTCGCCCTAAAACCCTAATTTTTGCACGTAAAACAAGAAAATGACAAAGTGGGTTAGGGGTACATACCACTGGCTCTGAGCCCTCTGGCCACCTATAGGTCCACACGATCTCACCACGATGCTTAGTCACTGGAATCACCATCCTCGCATAAGTCCTTTTCGCTCTGAGCTCTTGAATTTGCTAAAGTAAATAGTGAAAATGAATTGATTTTTACCCCTTTGTCAACCTATTTATAAAGTCAAAATGGCATTTGTCAACTAGGTTATTACTAGAGGCCCTTTTGACCAACTTTGACCACCCCATTGGCTGCTTTAAACATGTCAGAATCTGAAACCGTCTGTGCCATTGTTTTTCTAGTCATTAAATTGACTTATCAGGACACTTTCCAAATTTTTCTGTCACCGGTCCAAAATTTAAAAAAATTCCTGAGGGGGCATCGATACTCCATACCTTCATTGGGGCATGACTTTAACTTATTTTCTTTGTCACAATGCGACATGCTACATTATGACAAAGAGGGGCAAAATGTAGACACATAAAAATGACCTAAGCCTACAAGCTTTATTTTACCACTTTCATCCTAGCATAATTATGACATCTTAATTATGTCCTTGGTCCACATTCGACTATTAATTAAATAATTCATAATTATTTAATTAATTCATGTCCTTTATTCTTCATGATTATTAAATAAATAAATTTTATTTATTTATTAAATACGTCATTAATTGTCTAAGTCTTCCCCTAATTAAATAAATTTCTTAATTTATTTAATTACCTTTATTCATTTATTCTTCCTGATTATTAAATAAATGAATTTCATTTATTTATTTAATATGTCACTAATTCCCATAATTAAATGAATTTATTAATTTATTTAATTATTAATCATATCCTCTAAATTAAATAATTATCTTTAATTATTTAATTGTCAAATTTAACATTTCCCTCATTTTAAATAAATAAAATTATTTAAAATGATTTTGCATTCTTGAATGTTAGTTCATTTTAGTAAATAATCTGAAAATTGATTATTTATTATCACACAAAATCCATATTCTGAATTAATTTAATTCAAAATGGTAATATTCTTCCAAAAATCAAGTAATCGAGCAGATTCTTGATTTTCCAAATCTGCTTTTCAGTTCAACTCTTATCTTCTTCTTTTTTGAATCTCATAAATCAAGCAGTCTTTATCTTCTTGATTTTTGAAAATATTTATCTTTTTGATTAATTATCTCATTTATTCTCGACTACCGATTTGATTTTCTCAAATGACATCTCAACCACTCATTTAATGATTTTACCCTAACCTTGATTAGGGATTGTCATATGAAATCTTATCCACATATTTTAGGCTTTCACCAACTTTCAATCTCGTTTGTCCGTCCAAAATTGCATTTTTCTATAAAATGCCAATTTTGCTCACATTTTGGATTACACACACACATACTCACGCTCATTCTTAGATATCACAACATTTATTTTCATATTTGATTTCATTAAGTTTTAGGCATTTCTTGGCATATGAATTTTAGTCATTTTCTCATAGGCATAGACATTTATTTCAAATCCTTCAAAGCTTGTTTAGGACATTGGCATAGTGAAAGAATTGCTCACATACTCGATCTGAGGGCAACAATCAGCAAGTTAGAAGGTGCTACGCAGGTGAATCGTGGAAGCTTCAGCGATTGGCTAGTATAATCGTTTCTTCTTT
This sequence comes from Sequoia sempervirens, assembly GCA_007258455.2. NCBI lineage: Eukaryota > Viridiplantae > Streptophyta > Pinopsida > Cupressales > Cupressaceae > Sequoia > Sequoia sempervirens. The sequence goes on along the minus strand of VDFB02270651.1, from coordinate 100,179,098 downwards.
TAGTTTTCAATGTACTTCATAGTTCTTTGGGTGTTTATGCTTTAATATTTGATAATCTAACCTTTAGAAAAATAACCCTTCGATACAGTTAGTTTATTCCTTCTTCATTTCTTCAACATGGCGAATAAATTTACATGTAGCATGGTAATGAGATGAATATTATTTCCTAAAATATTTATCCATTCAAATAAATGAAATATATGTCATTCAAGGCTTCATAAAAAATACTTACAATCATCTTATAGAAGACTCTTTCTAGCATAGACAAAGGTGGTGTAGGGGCATGCCATGATTACAAGATAGGAAAAATTACATTAATTTCCTTGTGTAAATGGGGTGTTAAAGAAGGGTTTTGATGAAATTTTGAAAGACCTTCCATGTAATGGTTGTTTGAGTTTGTGCAAGGAATTTTTGAAGTGTTGTTGGTATTGGTGAGGTCGGGTAAGCCTGGTTGTCAAGACTTTCAATAAACCCTAGGTTATTTGCATGAAAGTTGAGGGTTTGGTGGTACAACATGTTAGAGGTCAAGGCTCTAAGAAATAATGGTTGAATTTGTTGTTTTGTAACACAATTAGTGATTGTTAGTTGAGATTTGGTGAAAACAAAGTGTTTTGGAGGTACCTCCTTTGTAAAAGAGGCCTACTTGGTGGCCTAGAAGGTAGGGAAACCTATTGATTTTCAATATTGTTGCAAAGAAACCTCTTAAAACCTTTTGGTATGTTGTGTTAGGAGTTGAAGTGTGTCTTAGATGATGTTTGTTAGGTCTTTGTACAACCTTCTCTAAAAGATATTGACAAAAAGTAGTGTTGGAGGGCTACAAGCCTTTAGGTGTGTGTTTGGGATAAGTTGAGTGTATAGTGTTTAAGGGGCTCGTTTGTTGTTTCAATCTGATCATTTTGAATGCATTGGGGTCTTCACCACCTAGGTTTCTATCACGCTGCCCCTACCTTCTCAACCCTACCCTATTGGAAAGCTAGTGGAGCATTGGAAAGGTAGCTCACTCACTAGCTTGCCAATGTGGTAGGGTTGAGAAGGTAGGGGCAGTGTATGCCTCATAGAAAATAGAAATGGGGTGTCACGGTGATGTACACTGCCCCTACCTTCTCAACCCTACCGCATTGGCAAGCTAGTGGAGCATTGGCAAGCTAGCTCACTCACTAGCTTGCCAATGTAGTAGGGTCGAGAAGGTAGGGGCAGTGTATACCTGATAGAATGGGATGTCATGGTGATTATATCACTATGACACCCTATTTCTATGAGGCATACGCTGCCCCTACCATCTCAACCATTTCTGAGACCGGCCTGTACACACAGTTTTAAGGTTTGTAAGTAATTTAAAATGGTGTATTGACCCATTCCTCTCACTATGGCCACCCTAACTCAAGGAATGGGTTTGCAACATCACTAAAAAGATGTGGGAATGTTAAGTATAGGGGAGGTCAAGAGTTGAGTTGGGCATGAATCCCTGGAGTGAAATTTGGTGTTTTCCATGTGAATTTGAGAGGTTTTGACATGCTAAAGTGAGTATTGTGTTAAGAAAGCATTGTTTCTTATTGAATTGAGTTTGTGTAGGTCATTTTAGACCTGTTTGAGGTGGTGGCATGTTTTGATAAGGTTGGGAAGTGTGTTTTCCAATAAGCCCTAGGTTATTTGGCTTAAAAAGAGGGTTTTTGGTTTTGGCATCTTGGTGGATGAATTTATGAAAAATAATTGTGAATTATTTATTTTTAATACATATAAATTTCTTCCCACATGTGTTTGGAGGTTTTGGTCAAGTTTCAAGATAAGTTTCTTTGCTAAAGTGTCCTAATTTGACACCTAGTTGGCATAGAAAGCCTAATTTGAGAAAGTTGTTACAAAGTAACCAATAGTGGTTTGTTGGCATGTGATTGTATACCTTGAAGGGTCCTTGAAATGGTTCAAGTCTTGGTCTGAAAGAATCTTATTGAGAAGAAATACCCGATTGAATGAGTTGGCAATGGTACAAGGAAGGGTGTTGATTTGATGAAAAGTGAAGAGTATTGAGTTTTGATAATTGTGACTTGTGAATTATTGTTGTTGGTTGATTTTTTGTGTTTAGTTGTGTTGCAGTACCTCCCCTGGTTGCATCACAATTCAATTTTTTTTCCATGCTTCCATTTTGAGCCATGATTTCAAGATAGGTTGCACCTTTCCCCATGTTGCTAACTTAGCCTTCAATAAAGAGTCTTCTAATAGTGGAGAGAAGGGTTAGAATCCCTTGTAGGTAGACTAATCAAGGAAAAATTTAAAATATATCACAAATAAAAGTGATGAGGTAGGTTTAGTGATGAGATAAATTTAGAAATAGATATGAAAACCAAAATAGTTTCAAAGATCTATCAATGTGGGAGGAGTATATTCCAATTTTCTAGAGACATGTATGGAAAATTTGGTAGCATAGACAAGGAAACAAATTGCTTGGTATAATTGTTTGACAAAATACCTCAATGAAAGCTTCAGAGAGTGGTATGCACATCCATAATAAAGGATTGAGAAATTATGTTTTATTTTACTTCCTTAAAACATATGTCATATATATGTGTATACAAAATGTGGAAGCATACACAAGGTAAGTCAATTGTTAAATAACAAAATGCCTCAAAGAGATGTGGTTTAAAAATGTAATTGGAAAGTGTATAGAATTGTGTAATTTAAAATGTGCACTGACAACCTAAGGTTATAATGACAAACAAACAATGATCAACATGGAATATGCAAAATAAAAAAAATGAAAGCAAGCCATAATAGAATGAAAGAAAATGTGTAAAGACTTCACATACCTAAAAAACCAGAGTTTCAAATGGAGTTCAACCCAATAATGTAGCTTTAGCTTCTTCTTTCTTCAAACTCCTCAACAATTTGGCTTTTTCAAAAGCTTGTTCCCCTCCAAACTTCAATTGTATATCAATTTTCAATGGAATTCAAACTTGAATTGATATTATGTCTTTCAACGTGAAAACTCTGCTATTTGATGCAAAGGTGGTAGAAAGATCATCAAAAAGGTGGTGGAATGTGAAAAACATGCATGCACACTTCCCAACATCATCAAAAAAGTACTTTTTTGTCGGAGCATGTGCAAAACCAGGAGAATATGTAGAATGTGGGCTTTTAGATCATGGGTATATTGAGTTTTTTTACCATTTTTAGTGCAACACAAAAGCGCTCATGTTATAACATGATCATGTTATAACGTGCTCACATTATAACACACTCATGTTATTTCTCC
>VDFB02270651.1:100124474-100175751 GCA_007258455.2 Sequoia sempervirens | reverse complement strand
AACCCAATACCCTAATCCCTCAACCCTACAGGTTGTCAACCCTATACCCTCTATTCTCAACCATCTACCCTATACATTAGATCCTCAACCCTCATATATCTATGTCCCTCCCACCTCTTCTCTCCTTCTCTCTATCCACCCATCCCTCCCTCTCTACCCTAATCCCTAAACCCTAAACCCTAAACCCTTAAACCTTAAACACTCAACCCTAACCCTCGACCCTCAACCCTTAAACCCTCTACCCTATACCCAATACCCTCTACCTTAAACCCTAATCCCTCAACACTAATCTCTCAATCCTTACACCCTTGAATCCAAGAAAACTCCCTACCCTAATCCCTAAACCCTCAACCCTTAAACCCTCAACCCTCTACCCTCAACCCTTAAACCCTAATCCCTCAACCCCTATACCCTCTACCCTATACATTGGAACCTCAACCCTAATCCCTTGACCCTATACCCTATACCCTCAATCCTCTACCCTCAAGCCTTGACCCTCAACCCTCAACCCTCAACCCTTAAATCCTAAACCCTTAAACCATCTACCCTCTACCCTCTAACCTATACATTAAACCCTCAACCCTCAATTCTCAACCCTCAACCTTTAATCTCTCAACCCTCAATCCTTAAACCCTAAACCCTCGACCCCTATACCCTCTACCCTTTACATTGGACCCTCAACCTAATCCTTCAACCATATACCCTCAAAAATATACCCTAAACCCTCTACCCTCTACCCTAAACCCTTTAACCCTAAACCCTTAAACCTTAAACCTTCTACCCTATACCCCCAACCCAATACTCTCTACCATCAACCCTAATCCCTCAACCTTCAACCCTTAAACCCTAATACCCTCAAAACCATCAACCCTATAGGTCCTCAACCCTAATCCCTCAACTCTATACCCTCAACCCCTATCTCTTTCTCTCTATCTATACACCTCACCTCTCCCTCCCTCCCTCTCTCCTACCCTCTCTAATTGTCTCTATCTACCATCTCCCTCTTTCTACGTAACTCTCATTCAATCAATCCCTACCACCCTCTATCAATCCGTCTATCTATCTCTCTCTATCTCCCTCCCACTCCCTCTCTCTCCCTCTCTCTCATGTCTCTCCCTCCCACCCCCCCTTTCTCTCAGGTCTCTCCCTTTGGAAATCTACCTAGGTAACTCTCTCTCTCTCTCTCTCTCTTCCCTCTCTCTATCTATCCATCCCACCCTATCTAGATAAGTCCCTCTCACTCCACCCCTCTTTCTCTCCCTCTATTAGGTCACTCCCTCCCACAACCTCTCCCTCTCTTAGGTCTCTCACTCACACTCCCTCTCCCACTCCATCCCTCTCGCACTCCCTCTCACTACCTATCTCTCAATTCTCTCCCTCTCAACCCCCTCACACTCTCAAGTCTCTCCCTTTGGCACCCTACCTACAGAACTCTCTCTTTCTCTATGTCTCTCTATCTCTCCCCCCTTCTTTCTCTCTCCCTCTCTTTCAATTCTCTCTCTCTGCCACCCCCTCTATCTCTCTCTCTCTCTCACTCCCTTTATCCCTCCCACCCTACCTAGCTAAGTCTCTCTCACTCCAACCCTTTCTCTCCCACTCGCTCTCTCTTAAACTCTCACTTTATCCCTTTATCCCTCTCAACCCCCTCACACTCTCAAGTCTCTCCCTTTGGCACCCTACCTACATAACTCTCTCTTTCTCTTTGTCTCTCTCTCTCTCCCTCCCTCTCTCTCTCCCTCTCTCTCAATTCTCTCTCTCCCACCCCCCTCTCTCTCTCACTCCCTTTATCCCTCCCACCCTACCTAGCTATGTCCCTCTCACTCCAACCCCTTCTCTCCCATTCCCTCTCTCTTAAACTCTCACTTCCACCCCCTCTCCCTCTCTCCAGACTCTCTCTCTCTCTCTCTTAAAATTCTCCTTCCCTCTAAAGACATACATAAATACATACATACAATCATAATACATATGTACATATAATCCCTCATACATATAAGCATACATGTACATGCACGCATATACAATCTTACATACAAGTAGGCATACATACAATATACATGCATTGATACATATAGGCATACATACATACATACATACATACATGACATACAAGCATACGTGTGCATACAAACATACAAATATATAAACATACATTCAATATGCATTTAACATAAAGCAAGACATAACGCAAGCACGTTAAACTGTGCTTGCATTATGTCTTGCTAGATATGCTCCCCACAAATGCAAAAAACCATGTCAAAACTAACATATAATGTGAGTGTGTTATAACGTGCTCATGTTATATCTTGCTTTAGGAATCCTCGAGCCTTAGGATTGGTATTTTCCTTGGAATACCAACCCAAAGGCTTGGAGGGCATTACCAATGACCAGACATGTTTTTTTACAATTTCTAGAATATTTCACATGTTCGGGTTCATGCTCACCATTAGGATTGCACGTGGTTCAATATCAAACAAATCGAACATCTAGGTAATGTTAGGTTCTCTCTTAGCTATCCAACGATGTAATTTTTTTTAATTTCTAACAATGTTAAGTCATTCATCCATAATTTATTTTGTTTGTATGTCTCTTTTTTAGCAAAAAGTAGTGTTTGGTGTTTTTTTCATTATAAATTAACCGTTCATTGAAATTTCAAATAAATTACATTTTTAGAAACTAGACTCCATTCTACAATTTTATTTTATTTTTGAAAAAATCAATTAGTTTCCAAAATTTGTAGGGGTAGTAGGGCCAAAATTATGTTTTTCAGGAAGTGTCCACTTCGAAAATTAGTAAAAAATAAAATATTCATTAAAAAATTATCAAAAAAATCATGCATCAACTACATACTGCTAGCTAACTTTTGACCATAGCAATTTTAAAAATACTAAAAAAAATTTCACTATACAAGGGTCGTACAATAGTTGCTATGTTATATTTTTCTGACGAAAACAACACTAATTTGTGTAAGTCCTTCGTTTGAACCCCTTAATCTCAATCATTTTCAAAAAAATTAGTAGTTTAGAAAGTAGACTCAGAGCACTTGAATCCTTCTTTTTGTTCCATCACAAAATTTTGAGTGTAAGTATCCTCAATTTCACATCCAAGGTCAGTATTTCTTGATTTCAAAAAAAAAGTGGCCACTTAAGCCCCTTTTTTGGGAACCATCTTCGTGTACTTACCCACCTAACTAACATAACCTTATAATGTTATAGATATATGTATGTATATTATATATGTAATATACAAGTTCCTACCATGAGAGCATGTCATTCTATTAAGATGATTGAATAAAATACATAGGAGCTCTTGAACAAGTAATCTCTATCATTTAAACAATGTGGCTTGTAGGCTTCAGGAGTAGGAGCATGCAAGCTCATCAAAATTTTACAAAACATATTTTGACCATATTTTTAACTCTCGTATGAGGTATATCATCCTCTCATGGTGGTATTCACGATTCTTCCTATATCTATGAGAAGTTTAATTCATGCAAAGAGTTCCATCTCCAATTTTCACATCAAACCCTATTGTACCTTAGATGTTATATTTTTTTTTTGCAAAGGTGATGTCACTCCAAGTGCATGGGTTGTCAACCCAAATTATATCATATGCTTTTTCAATAGCATAGTTTTCTATCTAGTATGTTATCACATTAGCTCCCCTATAATAGTCTTTAATCATGTAGTTCCTCAACCTATTTAGAATTGACCAAATATGATCAAGGGTACTGTTGAGTTCCCAATTAGAGAAAAAGATGTTTTTTAATGACATCTATTGTTATCAAAGAGCACCCTTCTATATCAACACATGACAAATCTTTGCATGATATATGAGTTTTATGTTTTGAATCTAAAACATGTTTTATTCCACATACCTCAAGACTAGCCAAAAGTGTTTGAAATTCAATTCAATCTCATTATTTATCCTTAAGTGTAATTTTTTAGATGTGTGAATTAGTCTTCAACTATTATTCCTACTAATACAACTCGCACTAGAAACCCCAAAATTTCCCTTAAAAACTTCATCAAAATTTAATTTTAATTCTCTACTAAACATTGAGCACCATTTACTTTTACCCATATATATAGTATTCTTAATCATATTTGATCAATTATAAATAGATTTTGGGACTACATGATTAAATACTATTATCGAGGATCTAATGTGATAACATACCAGATAGCAAACAATGTTATTGAACAAGAATAGGATATAATCTCATATATATAGTATTCTTGATCATATTTGATCAATTCTAAATAGGTTAGTGGAACTACATGATTAAAGACTATTATAGGGGAGCTACTCTGATAACATACCAGATAGAAAACTATGCTATTAAAAAAAATAGGATATAATTTGGATTGACACCCCATGCACTTTAGAGTGGCATCACATTTGCAAAAGAACATATATAACATCTAAGGTACATCTTGTGAAGCTTTTGTTTAACTGGTTTTGATGCTGAGAATACTATTAAATGGTGTACCACTAAAGCTAGATCCATCCTAGGCATATCTACATATGCCCACGCAAAGTTGATCTTACGTTCATCGATGAATGTCGAGAATTTGACCTTTTCCTTAGGATCCAAGGAAGTTGCATAATATGTTACCTTAGGTTCCTTTGTGGTTCCTATGTTGATTGGTTTCAAACCTTCAACCAAAGTTGTTGATTGTTCTTGATACTCTATGATGGGGAGATTGAATCCTCCATTTTCGAGTGCCTCAGAGAGGTTTTCACCCTCAAATATGTCCTTTGTTTTTCCTTTCTCATGATCCGATAGAGCCACATTGTGGTTTTCCCTAGGGGATCTCATATTGATTTTTAAATTTTTCATTTCAATTTTATGAATGGAGGACACAGTCTCCCCTCCAAAGTATGCTCCTTGTTCTAGTTCTATGACAAAACTAGCCTCATGATCTCTTTGCAGTATACCATGTTGAATTCCCATGAACTCAGTAATAGCTTTGTTGTTCTAGAATAAGTCCACAACAAGTGTGTGATGTTTTTGATCCCAATTGATCAACTACGTGTGAAGGGTAGGTTACCATTGTTATCGGAAAAGATTATGGAGGATGTGTTAAGGGTAAGGATAATGGTGTTATTAGGTTCCCATAGGGTTTCTAGGTCATAATCACTAGAGGCATAAGATTCCCATTCCCATTCATTGGAATCTATTTCAATATGGTAGTTATCTGATGTCTCAATGTTAGAAGAAGGTGATATTTCTTGACAAGAGGTAGTTTCAATGATCAGGGTAACCACTTCTATCGAACCATAACCTAGTCCCATGTTCTTCTTACCTTGTTCTATTATGATGGGTTTTCTTATACCTTGTTCGTGTAGACCAAGGCCACCTTTTCCAATGTATCCCATATTTTTTACTATCTCATAACCTTTATCATTAAGATCCACAGGAAGGGGATGTAGTTGTTTTTGTTCCTCTTGTTCTTCTTTATAGAGCCATGATGAGAGGTCCTTTTTGAATACCATTTCATCCTTCATGTTTCCCCATTTGGTGAAGATAATAGGTTTGACTTCATAGGTGACTGCTTGAATATTTTTTATTTCCTTTGGTTGCCCATAGGATTTTGGTGATGGGGGAAGCTCCCCAATGAAGAAAAATTGTTTGAAATGGTATTCTCCACAACCATTGTCAAGCACCTAGATCTTGAGGTTGAATTTTGGAGGATCGATTGATGTAGATGAAGTGGAGGACAAAGGAAGTAATGATGGATCAACATAGGAAAATGAGTGGAATGATATGTCATTACTAGGTATTTGAAGGAGTGTTTTGTACTTCTCCTCCAAGTTTATGTAGTAATGGAAGGGTTTGAGATCAGTGTATATTGTAACCTCCTTATCATTCTAAGGAAATTTTAAGCATTGATGAAAGGTTGAAGGGAACGCTTGCATTGCATGGATACACAAACGCCCCAAGAGAAGGTTATAGAAACTCGAGATCTAGTACCTAACAATTTTTTTTTCTATTGGTGGCCCCACTTGAATTGGAAGTCTTATTGTGCCCTTAGATTTTCTCTCCATATCATCATAAGCCCTTATGGTGATAATTTTGTTCTTATCGATCATGTCATCAGAATATCACAACTGCTTTACCATTTTTAGGGTACATATGTTTAAGATTGCACCTCCATCTATTAGGACTATCTTGATCTTGTGTTTATGGACAAAAACCTCGAGATACAAAGCTTGATTATGAAAGGATCTTTGGGGAAGGTCTTTTTTAGAAAAGACCAAGTGATGGGGTAAAGTGATGGTACCAACCATAGCTTGAAACTGATTAGTTTTAAGATTGTTAGGCACTAAAGATTCAATAATACCTTTCTCTAGGATCTCTTTATGTGCGGGTGATAATTTTAAAAGCTCAAGGATAGATATTAGTGCTAGAGTTTTCTTCAGTTGTTCTACAATACTATAGTCATTGGAAGGCTTGTTAGTGACTTTGGATGGAAGTGGGGCTCCTTGGATCATGAATTTTCCTCTTCATGTAGTCACATTACATTTAGGGCTTTTGCCTAGTATGGTTACAACATCGATATTTTGATCAGCTTGATAGATGGTTCATATAACTTCGTAGTAGGTGAAGTTATCTTTTTGATAATCTTGTCCCTTACCTTTGTCATTTCCCCTAGAATTATTAGGGATTGAATCCTTGTATATTCCCATGTCTCTATTACCGAAGGGCCCAGGATGATGTTCAATGTTGACCTCTATTTTTTCTATCAAGTCTTGTACGATGTTTTTAAGTCTCATGTAATTATTTGTTGTGTGACCATTGATCTTGTGGAATTCAGATTGATTGTTCTCATTGTACCTAGGGGGTTTAAATTTTGGTTCATCATAAGTTGTTTTATCAATATTAGGAAGCTTGATAAGGTTCTTTTGGATGAGTTTATGCATAAATACCTCAAGAGTTTCTCCCAATGGAGTGAATTTTCTCCTAGTTTGATTATTTTGACTTGGAAAACCTTTTTCAATATCCTAACCTTGATTTGTTTGCTAGTTATTTTGTTGGTTATTCTAAGGATATGTAATCTAGTTTTTTTTCGTGTTGTTTTGAGGATAGTTCACTTGAGATGCCTAGACATTATTCTGTGGATTGCTAGGAGGTTGTATGTTTCACACAAATTTTGCATCTACCACTCCAACATTGGTAGCGTTCTTGTTCTTTGCCCATATTTTAGGTTTGTCATTAGAACTAGAAGCTTGGTCTTTTTTGTTATTGTTATCAACAAAGTATGCACCCAAAGCTAAGCTATCAACTCAACTACTTGTTGATACATGGGAGCATTCCTAGGCCTATGGGTTTCCGAAAACTTGGAATGAACCTCCAGATAAGGTTGGTTCCTCTTGCTTGATCACCTAAAACTTGATCAATCCTACTTATTTTGAAGGAAAAGGGTAAGAAGGAGACTGGAAATAACTTAAAATTCATGAAAATGATTAACTACAACTAACTAGGTGATGCACCAGATTGTTTTCTCAAACCTATAACTTGTTGTTTGACACACATAATTGATCAATGATTCAATTGTAGCATAACACAACTCAAAATTTCATCATACCTATTCATAAGTGTTTCATAGAAAGGTGAGACACTCACAACTCAAGAATGAAAGAAAATTTCACAACTTGTTGTTGCTTCTATACTTGACACAATCATATCTATCACATGGTCACTTCCCTCATTAAGGTGATTGTCTTCATGATCCTTTGACTATTTAATATTCTTCCATTAATCAATCCTTTATACTTAACACTGTCCTCATCACTCATAACCACTATCAATTGAAATTTATCCTATTGACATTGTCTTTGCATGGAGATCAATGGCACTAGCTTGTTGCCCCCTTTCCTTTACATTAGTAGTGTCACAAGTATTATAATAGACTTGATTACATGACTATCCCTATCATTTTTTCTTGACTGTGATTGTTCTTCTTATGCCCAATCTACCCTTCAAAGATTGAATATCCTCTTAAAAGAATGGGTTTAATATATGTCTGACCAAAATTGTTGTGTAATTTTTGAGTAACACCAGGGAAGTCCTGTAAGATGTGATTAACAGAAAAACTTGTATATCTGTCTCCTCAAAAAATTCTCAACATGTCTTTGTCAAATCTATAGATCACCATCATTTATGTCATGGTTTGAACTGGTGAATGTCTCTCTTTTCACATTGTCAAACTAACATTTACAGTACTACCCTATTCTTAATATAAACTTCAATACTAAAATTTGTTAAGTACAACTTTCCCTTGATAGTCATGCACTATCATCATCATCAAATTTAGTGGCACTATCTTCACTACTCTTTTCAGGAGACTTTTGTCTTAAAGAATCTAAGGTTGTACACTTGGTTCTGAACAATTCATCCATCTTGGTAAATGCATGGGAATCACATAGATCTATGTGAGTTACCTTTCTTTAGAATTTCAAAAGCCCTCTCTACCTTCAATAAAGTCATCTAGTCTACATAGTTCAATACTCTGCCCCAATCCATCAATTTATCCAAGAGATTCATGTTCCACCATGGATTATTGTTCACATCTCCTAACACTTTCCTCTCCTCAATTTTCTAGCCTCTATGTTTGCATAATGACTTGAAAATATTATGGACTGTTATATGTATAAGCTGCCATATTGTCTTCAGAAGGTGCATTGACTATCCTTTGTAAGAGCTAATCATGTTATTGATTAACTGCTACAAACCTTGATTTATTTCCTATAGATGTTGTCTTTCTTGCACTAGGACTAACTTGCCAATGGATGACCATCCTCTTTAGAAACCCTTATCCTTTTTCTTGCACAGTCCCTTCATTTATTGTCCTAAATCTTTCTTAAAGAGACATGAACTATGCATCACTGCTATGAGTCTTCATCACTATCTTAGTGTTACTCTACCCTTTTCCTCATTAGGCTATCTTTCATAGCACTATCTTTCATGGCACTATCTCGTGTAAGGATATTATCTTTCTTGCTCTCAACAATAGGGAAGATTCTTGGTACTCACACTACACAGATCCTAAAGCATGAAAAAAATAAAGGGCATCTCTATATTAAACTACAACATCAATGAAGTCCACATGATTTTTGTTGAATACAATTTTGTTGTTAAAGCAAAGCCTTTAAGGTTTCATTCAAACTCAAAGATTATGGAAATCTATTCAAACCCAAAACACCCAAACTCTTTGAATACTTCAACAAATGTTGAACTTTTGACAACATGAAAGAATACTTGACAAAAATGAGAGAAAGTATGCGCAAATCCAACAATATGGGAAAAATAAATGAATTCATGGGGTTCTTTCATTGTGAGCAACCTTTCCATTAATCTCTGAAACCCCGCAACGTAAGTGATATTTTCATTTGTTTGACCTTTGAAGACTTTTTTGTTTAAGTGTTGAAAATGGTAAAATGTCCACATTGCCTGTAATAACTTTGGTATCCATACTAACTTATTGAAAGTGTGGAGGTAAAACAACCAGCATAAAACCCTAGAAAGCTTGACTTGTCTTAATGAAACACAAGCTCTTTCCAAAACAAACTCCCTCCCAAAAATTATGCACGTGGATTTGGATTCCCTTGAAAATTTTAAGGTTCTAGAAACCTTATTAAATGTTATGACATTTTCAAAACCATATTTTCACTCTTCCCAATCCTAATATTTCACCAATGCTTTTCTTAAACCATTATTTTCTATCAAGTGAGACTATTTAGACCAAGAGGAAAAATAGGATAACAGTTATATAGTTTAATAACTCCCCTTGCTCTGAGAGCTCTTTCGATGAGTAAACCCTTTTCGATGGTTTCTTCAAAATCAATAGGGCACAACATGGTGAGTTGATAGCTAAAATCCACTTGTATTTAGAGACAAATATTTCCATGAGTTGTTTCTCGAGAACGAGCCATTTGCATTTTCTAGCTTTATGTCTCCATCTCTATAAATAAGAAGCAAAATATTCCCCTTGGATTTGTTTAATTTTGTATAGGTCAAGGACTGCTATGTCTTGCTCTATGTTGTAGGAGAAATGGTTAACAAATTTATCTAAAAATTCATCAAAAGTTTTGATACCAGGCAGTAGATGAGAGAACCACTCGATAGCGACACTGTTAAGACTTTGTGGAAAAAGCCTAATTAAATAGGTTTAATTGTCTTGTACATCCATACAAGCTACCGAGAATTATCGCATGTGTTCTATTGGATCTCCTCTTCCCCTGTATTTATCAAATTTTGGTATTTCAAAGTTCTTAGGAAACATTATCATGGATATGGAAAAATCAAAAGTATATGGACATATGTCTTGTAGATTGTAGCTCTTCTTTGGTTTTTCATTTTGAATGTCTGATATCCTTTGGTTTATATTTCAGATATGTAAGGTTACATCATCACTTGGTGCATTCGTTTGATAAGGAGAGACATTATAACCTTGTTGTCCTGCAATGTTGTGTGTGTTATATTATGGGGTTTGTATATATGAGGGACCTTGGGCCATGTTGTGAGTGTAGGATGATGGATGGGATCCTTGAGGACTGATGTGGGTGTGTTGTGGATCGAGGGTATGATGTTGTTGAGGTATGTTGTGTTATGGTTGTGGTATTTTTTTTGTTTTTGAGGTGTGTTGTGTTGTGGTTGAGGCATGTGTTGTTGTTAAGGTATGTTGTGTTGTTGAGGTATGTTTTGTTGTTGAGGGGTGTAGGTTTGATATTGTGATGGAGGTTGTTGTGCACCAATGTTGTGTTGTGGAGAATTGAGTGCTTGATTTTTAAGGTGTGTTTTTTTGTGTGGTTGAACATATGTTTGATGTTGGGTATTGACATTTGATGATGCTGAAACATATGTTTGATATTGAATATTTTGAGTAGACAATGATCCATATTGATATTGCTTGTTAGGATCATAGTATTGTTGTTGATGCATGTATTGAGTTTGATTTTGAATATTTCCTTGGTACATGCTTTTATCTTGTGGTGGTTTTTGATACATTTTTTGTCCTTGAGGTGGGTTGTTTCCTTGTTGGTTTACTACATGTTGTGGTCTTGGTGGAAGATTTCCCATTTTTTGCATATTACCACTAGGACCTTGTTGTTGGGTGTTCCAAGATGTCTTGTATATGTTGGGTCCTATTATATTAGTTTCCATATTGTGTGGTGGCATGTTTCAACTTGTCAAGAGGTTTGGATTTTCTTGAGCATGTTGAGCTACCACAACTTGTTCAATTTTTTAAGGATGTCTATACAATGGATTCCCCACATTGTATGGAAAAGATTGATCATTGATATGTGATTTTGAGAACAATGGTGGTATCTTGGGATCTACCATTGATTTGGGTATTTTTCTCACCACCGATTGGTCTCCTACAGGAATGAGGTTGGGATCCTTAAAAATTTCAATGTTAAAGTCTGTAGGTAGCTTGACACCACTTTGTGCTAGTTTGAGGAAATATGTGTTTGGATCCTTCCCAATCATTTTGACCATTAATTTTTTCATTTTAGGATCTTGGGAGTGTTCTAAAAGTACTTCATCAGTGATTTCCTCATCACTATCATATTCCTCTATGATCATATCTACAAGATTAAGAGGTTGATTTTGTTGCCTAGCAAATCTATCTTGATTTTTAAGGCGAATGTCAACATCACTAGGTGGTTAATTTGGTTAAGCCTTAAATGTTGGTTATTCTTTGGGAGTTGATTATGTCTTAGGATCGTAACCCCATGGTTGAGATTCCTCATTGGTGGTATTGGTGTTTGGTACACTATAGTTTCTTTTATTGGCTTCCATTTTCTTTTAATGTCAAGATCTCGTTGTAGTCATAAATGAACTCAAAAGACTTTGGTAAGTTTGAGATGACAACTTATGGGATGACGTTTTGATTTGAGCTTTTTTTTTATAAAATGATGTACAAATGGGATGTGTGTATACCTTTTGGACAAAGGTTGTTGGTTGTTTGTTGTGGATTGATGTTGGGATAATTGGACAATCAAGTTTGATGTTGGATGGTAATATTTTTCTACTCAACCCTATGATGAGCCGATTTTGGGTGTTGTTTGATAAATGATGCTATGATTTTTGGATGTTCAAACCCAAGTATAAGAGTATGAATGGATGTTTAATTTTTTGATTTGATGATAGTTTAGAACACAAAGTTCACAAGAATCAAATTAATGTTTTTCTATGTTTTAGAGGATATGGTAATTGCTTTACTTGAACTAGCTATGAGGTTGCAAGTAAAGGTTGTTGTAAAACAATAGCAAGATGATGGTTTAATTTCTTGTGTTTAATACATGTCCAAGACTAGGTTGATGTTTGGCTATTGATGATGATGTTGATAGAATATGGTGCAAGTTTGATTTTGATGTTGTGTCCAAAAGATGGTAAGTAAAACCCTATGTAAACCAAATCCAAAGTGTAGGATAGTGATGTTGGATTATGACTGATAGGTCCAAAGATGATAATGTTCTCTGATAATTGAATAAATTTTTTAGGCCAATGTTTTGAAAGTAGTTTGTGAAAAATTCTGAGATATGCCAACGAGTAGGACAATAGCAGCTTCTATCCAGGACGATAGCAACAAGAATTTAGGACAATAATGGTTCTATTTTATGACAACTGTGAAAAAGTTTATAGAAATGACTCTATTTTTTATAGTGACTATTATGCAAACAGTGATAGCAGTAGCAATCAAATGAACAATAGCGAGAAGATATTAGGATGATAGTGTTAAAGTTATGAGAAACTAGCAGCAAAATTGCACTATAGCGACTCTATTTCAATAGTTTTGAGTTTTTGATGGAAATTTGCTTGATAATTTTGCATATTTTGATTTTTTTTGGTCAGATATCTGAGATAATGTTTTTGACATACAAGTGACAAAACAAAACAAACAAAGTGTATGAATCAATCGTA
Source organism: Sequoia sempervirens (assembly GCA_007258455.2). NCBI lineage: Eukaryota > Viridiplantae > Streptophyta > Pinopsida > Cupressales > Cupressaceae > Sequoia > Sequoia sempervirens. The sequence continues at coordinate 100,162,820 of VDFB02270651.1, read as the reverse complement.
ATGTTTCAAATGTTGATAGGCCAAAATCAACCCAATTACACTAGTAATAACACATCGAAAACATTTCAAGCATTTTAATCCATAAGGTTAAAACCAATGGTAACACTTTTAGGCCCACAACTTGGAATCTCCTTCAACTCAAGGGTAGGGACACCCAAATGGGTGTATACACTTTTGTCTTTGCAAGAGAGGATAGATAGGGGCCTCCTGACATGGAAGGATAACCCAAATCACCCTTTCCTCAGAAAGTTACAAGTAGCTTATGCTAAGCTAGGAATTTATATCTAATCTCAAGGGAGTTCATATGGTGAGTAAAAACTTTAGGGTGTGGTAAGCATCCCTTGCACTGAAAATGTCACCAATACACGATCAATCAATAAGGTGGGTAACTACAATAAGGTGGGTAACTACAATAAAGTGTTTAGCCGCTACTCAAGGACTTGACGCCTTGCGAGTGTCCAACAAGCCACTTAAGGCTTTAACCAATCCTACTAGGGGTGCTATATACCACTTGGGTACCTCCCTTTTTTGAATGGCACTATCGACAAGGTACTCGTCACTTAAATCTTGGATTTTGCCTTAACTTATTTATATAGTGGTTCAAGGGAAAACCACTTTTGGGTCACCTTTGAGTTCTCCTTTTGGGATGTGTTTCATAGGCAGGCCCGATATAAAAGAGAATGATTTTTAAAAAATGAAAAGAGCCCAAAGTGTTTCTCATCACCCAGGATCATCAAAAGAAGCAGGGGAGAGGATACACACTTGGCTTGCCAATCATGGTAGAAACAATGGAAAATTCATTGCAATTTGATTTTAAGCCCAAATGAGGTGTTTATAGATAAAAATTTGTGTTTTCAAATATTTGAGAATTCAAACATTCATACACAATTCCATAAACCAATTTGTTTTCATTGCAATATGATTTTAAGTCTAAATGAAATGTTCACTTTTAGATACCAAAATGAAATGTGAAGATTGTTGGTAAATTTTAATGCACCAAATCAAAGTGTTCAAGTTGTATTGTTCAGTTCTATTGCACCAAGAGAAAATGAGTTCATTTTTAAGCACCAAATCAAAGCGTTCAAGTTGTATTGTCTGATTTTAGTGCACCAAATCAAAGTGTTCAAGTTGTATTGTTCAATTTTAGTACACCAAAAGAAAATGAATTCATTTCAAAAGCACTAAATTTAAATATTTTAAAGACCTAAAAACATCCATACAACTGCTTGAAAATTAAGAATCTTGGATTGTTCATCAACCCTACAACCAAACGATTAGTTGTTCAAAAAAATATGCTATGACCCTACAAAAGCTACACCAACAATGTTAGAAAATCTCTTAAAACACAACAAACAAAAAGTAGTTAGGGTTAGATATACAGTGAATCCAAGAAAGTTTGCAAAACTAACACATACCCAAAAAATAATATAATAGCGGTCATGTTACAGGTACACTTTAGCAACTATGTACCTAGTACAATTGTGGCTCTTTCAGATGATATCGGAAATAAAATAGTACAATAGTGGTTATGTTCAAAATGATAGCAGCTCTAGAATGACAATCCAAATACACATAGTAAAAAACCTGCAAAACAAAAAGGACAATAACGATCTTTCTTGACAATAGCGTCTACATTTAGGTTGACAGCGACCAAATTTAGAATGACCGCAACAAAAAAATAGCAAAGATCACATTCAAATTTTAAGACAAAAACATCCCAATTAGATAAAGTGATTCCTACAAAAAATGGCAACAATGCAGAACCTGCAACTGCTCACATAACTTAATGAAAATATCAGAGTTAAGGACCTCGGTCCCACCAGGTGTGCCAGAATGTGTAAGGAGAATATCAGATCAATAGATTTAGTAAAAATGAAATGAATTCAAATCAATTCAAAACAAGATAACAAGACCCACTTACCCATTGAATGTAATTGCAAAGCTTAAGAATCCAAACAAGCAAGGTTAAAATAAACAAATGAAACACATAATGAATTCAAAAACTACAATCATACCATCCCATGATTGAGTGTATTTGTGTTGAAGATGGATGTTGTATTTCTTGATTCAACACGAAGCCTCCATGATTGCAAAAGTGTGATAACAATGATGATCTAGTATGCAAGTATATGTTTGCTCAATTTGCTTTAATACTCAATCTAACATGAACTTTCTACAAATTCTATAGATTAATTATGAGAGGGATGAGGATTGTTTTAAAGACTTACAATTTTTTAGAAGAACGACCAAGATGCAACAATGAAAGATTAGGATCAATGGTTGAGGACCATTGAGAGGAAATAGATTGATCAGTTAACTCATCTGATTGATCCAATTAAGAGAATTGATTGAATAATCAGTGGGATTAGATTGAATGATTAGTGGGATTGAAGAAATCAGGTTGAGTGTTTAGCGAGATTAGCATAATCCGTGGGATTGGAAAATTAGATTGAGAAATTAGTGGTCATGATTTATTCAATCAAGATATGTGAGGATGTTTTAATTAATTAATGTTTGAGAGGAACATGTACTTATATGTTTGACTTTAATAAATAAAGGTATATTTATTAATTGACCATGTTAATGACGCAAATGATGTTAAAAAGGGGATTAATGATGTTAATGAAGCAAAATGCAATAGTGATAAGGAAAGTGATGTCGATAATGGAAAAATGTCATTCAAGATGTGTGATATGCATTAATCCATTTTTAAATGTCTACTGATACAAACGACACATGAATCTGTATGAGTGACTCCAACAATACTACTCAACATGCAAGGTGCAAGTTGAAAATATAGGTACCTAGTAGTCTTTGATTGAAAATGAAAAATGGAAGGCCGCCTGTAGAAATAGGAATGCAAAAGTGTCCATATGGTAAATGCTCCATCTCACTGAAATGTATGTAACTAGCAGTTGATGTATGTTGTATTTGAAAGTACATAGGAACAAGAATTAGATACATAGATCACTCCAAACCACGAAACCAAAAAAGCATTAGTACCAATAGTAGCAACCCCCCCATAATGTTGAAAAGGGAGAGCCATGATAGGAACACTAAAACTGTGTGAAACCAAGAAGTGCATGTAGGAGAAACAACCTACAAATAAAAGGGTGTACAAACTAATACACACAAACATGAGGCAAGAATCATCAAGATTCACTACTATCGTAGAAAAAACACTCACTTGAAAAAGGTGTGATAGTAAACTAAAAGAAAACACCAACTCCCCTATGACACTTTATATCATAGTATGAATACAAAAGGCACAATAGGATGTGCAAAATCTCTAGAAAATATACACTAGAGTGGCACTTTATCTCAGTGTGTCTACAAAAGAAAATATGCATGAAAAAGATGTCTACAATACACAAATAGGATAGAATATTTGGAAATACATATAAAACAGCCAAAAATGAGTCATCCTACACAAACAAAAAAATTTAGGAGCTAAAATGTCCAATTAATTCACTAGTGTGTGAAAACACATAAAATGAATAAAATGCACTTAGAGAGAAAATTGGAAAAAATGCATGGATGGTTGTGAACGGCTCTGAAAGATGATTCCAAAGCCACTAGAATTGTTAAAAATAGATAAATTGGTCAAAATTTATGAGCTTGGGACTAAAAAAAACACCTCTGACTTCAATAGGCTGTAGAATGCACCAAGAGAAAAACCAAGTGATGAGATCCACACAAATAGAAAGTTGGTAGAACTAGATTTCCAACGATATCTTGTTGGTCAAAATTTGACACACGAGCAAAATGTTATGCTCATTTACTTGGTTTGACTTATTTTGCAAAAACACCAAAAACATTTTAGCCCCCTAGGGGCTTGGTGTTGGTCACACATAAGACCTTGGGGCAGCTTTTTCTTTAAAAAAATAAAAATAAAAATTGAATAAGGCACCCCCTTTCCTGCCCCTCACCCCCCGCCACTAGCAATTAAGCCTAATGGCTAGCGACAAGTTGTCGCCGCTGGTGGTCATCGTGGCCGCAAGCGGATGTCGTAGGGGTGTGGCCTCTTAGACGCCTCTACGCGAGCAATGCACGAGAAACCACCCAAATTTTTATTTTATTTTTTATTTTTTGCATTTTCATGCCTTGGGGGTTGTATGGAGGTTGTACGACTCTTAGAGCAAAAAAAAAAATTCCTCAAAAACATTTGATGGTGAAATTGGACAAATTTATAGTCAAAATTTGTGGAATCGACCTTCTGAACGCGACGGTGAGGTCTTTTTTGTACTAAAATACACCAAAAATGTAGCTACCCTCCGAATTTAGAAAAAAACAACTGCTTCAAACCCCCACAAATCTAACCTTAGGAGTCCAAATCAAGCCAAACAAAAGTTAAATCTAACTTTCTCGACGACTCTGAATCCAACAGTGAGGTCTTTTTTGCACCAAAATACACCTAAAATTCAACCACCTCCAAAATTTGCAAAAAAAAAAGGGGATTCTAGATCTGAAACCTATAACCCTTGTTGAAGAAAAAAAGCCTCATAAATCGAAAAGAGGTTCACTGAATCTAGGCTCTGATACCATGTTAGAATTATGAAAAAACACGAGTCACATGATCAAACAATGAACAAAGAAACCTTCCATGCAAGAGATCTGCAAACAATATGTACAATATTCCTCAGCAAGAAAAAACTACAGAAGAACCTCAAGAATCTTCAAGAAAAATAGAAGTCCTCAAAGGTTGAGAGTTTGAGAGAAGGAGAGTAAATCTTAGAGTGATAATACAATGAGGGTTGAATGTGATATGGGAGCAACCCTAAATGGTAAAGAGATTAGATTAGGACAAGTGTCAACATCACATGCGATGAGACAAAATGATCTAATGTTAGCTCACTTCAGTTTAAAACATAGAAAAACACTTCTAAGTTAACTTAATAAAAAACTCTTAAGTTTAACTTAAGTACATGAAGATCAATTAAACTAACTAAGTGTATATATATATATATATATATATATTCTCGATCATATTTGGTCAATTCTAAATAGGTTGTGGAACTACATGATTAAAGACTATTATAGGGGAGCTAATGTGATAACATACCAAGTAGCAAACTGTGCTATTGAACAAGCATAGGATATAATTTGGGTTGACAACACATGCACTTTGGAGTAACATCACCTTTTGAAAAAAAGATATATAGCATCCAAAATATAGTAACGTTTGATGTGAAAATTGAAAATTTTGAATTCTTGAACACCATTTACTTTTACCCATATATACATATATAATTTTCACAATTGCACTATTATAATACATAGCAATATATCTCTAATATGGAAATAGGCTTGTCGTCGTGAGTCCTTACAACTACAGCTCGGTTGGGTGCTTACATGCTAATTTCCACATTTCCTCCCTGGAAGCATCGTACCCACTCACGTTGTATTTACTACAATACATTTTGCCAGCTTCCAGTGAATAGGAAAAACCAAAATCAGTGCAAAACAACAGCAGTAAATCTGGAATGAATTTGGTCACATGGCCAATACAAACATTACAACTACAGCTTGGTTGGGTGCTTACATGCTTTCCAGATTTCCTGCCAGGAAGCATCGTACCCACTCACGTTGTATTTACTACACTACATTTTGCCAGCTTCCAGTGAATAGGAAAAACCAAAATCAGTGCAAACAACAACAGTAAACCTGGAATGAAAGTTGTCACATTGCCAATACAAGCATTACAACTACTGCAACTGTGCGTTGGGAGAGCGCCGAGTGGAGATGAAGAAATAGTGAAGCTACAATCCTCGTCACGTTCTTTAAACAGTCATCTGGTAAAACGATCCAAATGCGCGTAACAATCTCTTGCGTAGAAATCTGTGTTGTACGTCGTTTTACATCTTGTAGTAGAAAACGGCCTCATCGGCTCATTGTTTTTTACATTATTGTAAAATGTCATTTGAAAGTGGAAATATATGTATATGATGTAGAAAATGAGATAAATCTAGTCATGAATCTCTATGCATTTTGCTATTAAATTCGAGGATTCAACTAATGTATGTAGTAATTGATAAAATTAATGTGAAAATATAATAAATGAAATGTATGGATATTTATCTCTAAATTCAATGAAAATATCATTAATAGATGTTAGAAGTTCATTTGTCATGATGTCATAATTTTAAAATATGTCAAATGTTTATCGCTAACCTAAAAATCTTAAGTTATCAAATTATTTAGTTAACTTCTATAAGTTTGGAGGTGATCTCCATGAGTATGGGTGCAATCTTATGTACAAGATGGAATCTATGATTCATAGATTGAATCCGATTCAATTCATGCCTAAAATTATTCATCTTTATCTATGCCCTCTAAATTTGATAAGGAACAAGCAGTGTTTAGAAGTTACACCTTTAAGGATTCTATTGAATTGTGTGGGTCATGGTCTACTCGGTTAGACCCTTAAATGGATCAACTTAACAATGATACATTCACTAAAGTAAATAATAATAATAATAAATCATGTAGTATGATCCTAGGATGATGATGTAATACTAAATTAATTCCTTTTATTCATGGTTGTAAATTGAATTCTTAATTTTTTTTAATAGATTCTTCTTTGTCCTAGTTGATTCATTTAAAATATAGTTAGTCCTTGAATGCACTACCCTAGTATGCAATTTGAAATAATTCATTCTTTAGTTGACTTATAACAAATAATAGAAACAACAACAAAAGTTTGAGTTTTAGTTTTCAAATATTGGGGTTCAAATTCATAAATACAAAAATGATTTGGATTGATTGCGCACTCATAGAATTAACCAGAGTAGTGAAGAATAATTTTAAGGATTTGTATCAATTTTGAAAAGATAAGTAATAAAAAAAATAGAGTTAGGTAATGTTCTTAACCAACTTCCATTTAAAATACGATATCTTATATAGTAGGCAATACATAAAAGAAACCTAATTAACATAATCAAGTATAATGTTATAGATATATGTATGTATATATGAATATGTATATTATATATGTAATCTACAAGTTGCTACCATGAGAGCATGACATTCTATTAAGATGATTGAATAAAATACATAGAAGCTCTTGAACAAGTAATCTCTATTGTTTAAACAATGTGGCTTGTAGGCTTCGGGAGTGGGAGCACACAAGCTCTCAAAATTTTACAAAACATAACATTTTGACCATCCGTTTAACTCTCTTATGAAGTATATCATCCTCTCATGGTGTTATTCATGATTCTTCCTATATCTACGAGAAGTTTAATTCTTGCAAAGAGTTCCATCCCTAATTTTCACATCGAACCCTATTGTACCTTAGATGTTATATATGCTTTTTTGCAAAGGCGATGTCACTCCAAGTGCATGGGTTTTCAACCTAAATTATATCCTATGCTTGTTTGAAATAACATAGTTTTCTATCTAGTTTGTTATCGCATTAGCTTCCCTATAATAGTCTTTAATCATGTAGTTCCCCAACCTATTTAGAATTGACCAAATATGATCAAGGATACTATTGAGTTCCCAATTAGATTTTTTTTTTTTTTTTAATGACATCTATTGTTATCAAAGAGTGCCCTTCTATATCAATACATGACAAATCTTCGCATGATATATGAGTTTTATGTTTTGAATCTAAAACATGTTTTATTCCACGTACCTTAAGACTAGCCAAAAATGCTTGAAATTCAATTTCATTATTTATCTTTAAGTGTAATTTTTTAGACGTGTGAATTAGTCTTCAACTGTTATTCCTAATAATACACTCACACTAGAAACCCCAAAACTTCCCTTAAAAACTTCATCAAAATTTAATTTTAATTCTCTACTAAACATTGAGCACCATTTACTTTTGCCCATATATATATAGTATTCTTGGTCATATTTTGTCAATTCTAAATAGGCTGTGGAACTACATGATTAAAGACTATTATAGGGGAGCTAATGTGATAACATACTAGATAGCAAACAATGTTATTGAACAAGCATATAATATAATCTCATATATATAGTATTCTTGATCATATTTGATCAATTCTAAATAGGTTGTAGAACTACATGATTAAAGACTATTATAGAAAAGCTAATGCGATAACATACAAGATAGCAAACTATGTTATTGAACAAGCATAAGATATAATTTGGGTTGACACCCCATGCACTTTAGAGTGGCATCACACACATATATATATATATAACATCTAAGATACAGATTTGATGTGAAATATTGAAGAATTTTAATTCTCTACTAAACACACTAACACCATTTACTTTTACCACATACATCTATATATATAGTTTTATAATTTTCACAATTGGAGTAGTATAATACATAACAATATATCTCTAATATGGAAATATGTTTTCGTTGTGGGTCCTAACAGCTAGAGCTTGGTTGGGTCCTTACATGCATTCCACATTTCCTGCCTGGAAGCATCGTACCAACTCACGTTGTATTTACTATACTACATTTTGCCAGCTTCCTGTGAATAGGAAAAACCAAAATCAGTGCAAAACAGCCACAGTAAAGCTGGAATGAATTTTGTCACATGGCCAATACAAACATTACAATTACTGCAACTGCGCGTTGGGAGAGCGCCGAGTGGAGCCGAAGAAATAGTGAAGCTACAATCCTCGTCACGTTCATTGAACAGTCATTTGGTAAAACGAACGAATCCAAATGCACGTAACAATCTCTTAGCGTAAAAATCTGTGCTGTATGTCGTTTTACATCTTGTAGTAAAAAACGGTCCCATCTGCTCATCCAAATGCAGTAAGAAGAGAAGCGTCCCACGTCAACTACAAAACATTAATTGTCAGGCTTTCTTGTTATACTAGAAATAAATTTAGCAGGAGTTTTAGTGATTAGTTGGAAGCATGGAAGTAGGCAGTGGACTTGGTCGGACGACACTTGGCCACCTTCAACTTCTTGTTATGCGATTTTGTGTTAATTGGCGGATCTGTTATTCCACGCCCCGTCTCTTTCTTTCATTATATATCTAACGGAGGTAAACCAAGGCAGACAAACCTGCTTGTTCTTTCTACACCATGAACGACAGAGAGGATGATTCGGACGACCTCCGTCTCACCCTCTCACCGCCCGGACAGAACTCCTGTTATACCAGAGACTCCGACTCTGCCCCCGCCTCAGCCCCCTCCCCCTCCTCTGCTTCTGCCTCTGCTCCGCTTGTCGACACTGCGTGGCCCAACAGTAGCAACACTGGTCCCCGGCTCATTGGTGCTTCTGCTTCCGCTCCGCTCGTTGACACTGGGTGGTCCACCAGTAGCAGCACCGGTCGTCTCATTGGTCCTGCCCCTCGGCCCCGCCGGGGGGTGAGCAGTGCTACGGTGGCTGGGGCGCCGACTCGGGCTAAGGAGGAGCGCATCGTAGCGGCGTACCCGTGGGCTACCGACCGCCGGGCGGTGGTGCACTCGCTGGACTATTTGCTCAGCCAGGGTATTCTGAGCATTCGGGGAGACTTGGTGTGCAAGCGGTGCGATGGGAAGGAGAGCAGGGATGTGGATTTGCAGTCAAGTTTTCTGGCGCTGAGCTCCTTTTTTCTGAGTAGTAAGGACACCATGCATGACCGGGCTCCTAAGCTCTGGATGGTTCCGAGACTTCTCGACTGTGGGCTTTGCCACCAGGCTGATTGCGTCAAGCCTGTTATTGACGACAAGAAGCGCAGAATTAACTGGCTCTTTCTTTTGCTCACCCAGACGCTCGGCCTCTGTACTCTGGACCAGCTCAAGTACTTCTGCAAGCATACTAAGAAGCACAGGACCGGAGCTAAGGACCGTGTGCTCTATCTCACCTACGTCGGCCTTCTTAAACAGCTCAACCCCTCTGGCCCTTACGAGTAGAAAGAAATTCTTTGTCCATGTCTTTCTTTTACTAATCTGGCCCGACTGACCTTCCGTACTTCTGTTTCTGTCACTTTCTGGTATAACAGGGCCCTTAAAGGCGCCCCTCACAAGCTCTTCTGTGTATCATCTGTCATCGCCTTGGAATCTGTTTGCTGGTATTGGGTTAAGTTTGCCTGTTTCAGCATTCCATGTTTCGTTTCATGACTACTGCTTTATAAACCATAAATGTGATGGTTTTCACCTTCTCAGAGTTCTGTTCTGTTTTATGAGTTCTTGGGATTTTGTGTTTTTCTGTCTAAATGAACAGAGTTTTCTGGGTAGACAAAATTATTTTGAATTGTAAGCCTACAAAATTTCAACTTTATTACTTGTATAATAAATTTTGAAATGTAAATAAAAGTAGCAGAGCCTTGTAATGTAGAACTTGAATGCTTTTGCAGTCATGACATTTACATGAGCTTTATCCAAAGTATGCCATTTTACTTCTTGATGTATACAGTCGTGGTACTGCATGCAATTCATAGATTCTTGAAAATGGAAGGAGGAGCTCTACTAAATATGTATTGGGAAATTTTTTATATTGAATAAATCTGCAATTACAGTCTAATCTTACAGGGTATTTGTGTATTTTTAAAGATTTTTATGTTATTTTTTAATGTTCCATAATATTTCTGAATTTGACTACATACAATGTTTTTCATTAACATTTTGGACTACATACACTGTTTCTCATTAATATTTCGGACCATACTCCAAGAGAAATAATCATAACAATTTTCCATTGTTTTACATTCGCATTCAATCTCGGGTGGTGTTCTGTTTTGGATGCAATCAAAAGTTGCTAATCAAAACCAGTCATTTCCTGGTAAAGTAATTAATTGCTCATCTGAATTTTTCAAACACAAAATGTCTCATAGTATCCAGAAATAGGAATGACAGTTATGAAAACAAATCTTGTTAACAAGATGCTAAATATGAATGCCATGGACCGCGTGTGGCAATTTGTTGGACCGCGTGTGACAATTTGTGTTTTGCGCATGTGTAAATAGGATAGAGTTAACAGCTTATAATCTTAATTCTTCTGTTCAGATTTAAAGGTGGCTAAATTTAAGGCCGTCTTCAACACATGCGCTACAATTTCCGGCTTTTTTGAGTTCCTATTCAAATTAAGCATTGATAAGACTCATTTAATTCAACCATAATTCACGTTCATTCTATTTAAGACGAACCTGTGGAATCATGATATGATACTACTTTTGCATGTTCACACTCGTAAAGAGAACGTTTCCTTTAATTTTCAAATACTTCATTTATTGAGGAATAAATAGAGAGAAACTTTTAGTAATGTGGAATTATTGTAATGGTGAAAATTGTATTTTGTCTCTTGGATTAGAATCATTTTAATTGAGTTGGTTTTGATATAATAAATAGAATATAAGTGGAATTATTGTAATATTACAATGGCATCCATCAAAAAGCAAAATTCAATATAAGTAAAAAACTCTTGAGTTTGAATTTGACGTTGAAATGACATGCAACTAGCATAACTACATTCATTGTATGTAGAATTTTTTCAAGCAGATTTAAAATAGATTTAAAGCAGATTTAAAAACTGTTTTAAAAACTGTTTTAAATCGATTTGATATCTTCACTCTAAAATACTTATATTTTTTTTATCATAATCAATTTTATAATGATTTCATTTTTATTATTATTAATACTAAAATTTATTATTAATAATAATAATTAATTTAATTATAGTAATTATTATAATAAATTAGTATTTATATAAATTTATTATTTATATAAAATACGGAGCACTTATTTTCATCTTTTTTTTTCTCATTGCAATAGTATTTCATCATTCGTATTATAATTATAAAGATTTTTTATTTTATAATATATATTTATACATTATTTTTATTTTGAATGTTAAAAAGATAAATTAAAGTAAAATAAAAATAATTATGCCCGTGAGAGGCGTATTAACAATGTTGTCTTTTTAGATTTTAAAATCAATTTAATTAAAAAAAATTAATACTAAATACTTAGTGTCATTCGATAAATTTTTAAGTTTTTAGGGTGAACATTTATTTATAGTAGTAACATAAATATATTTTTTATAATTATAATAAATTTCAATGTCTTTATTTGTATATATTTTTTTAAAATTTTCAATAGTGTATTTATTTATTTATTTGTTTATTTTTCAATAGTTTTTAGTTTTTTACTTTGTTTTTAAAGTTGTTTTATTCACAAATTCATGAAGACTTCTATTAAAATAAGTTTTTAAGTGTTTAGAATGAACTTTTATTTATAGTAGTAACACAAATATATTTTCTATAATTATAAGAAATTTCAATATAATTATTTGTAATTTTTTTTTGTTTATTTTTCAATAGTGTTTATTTTTTTTTTATATTTATTTTTTAACAGTTTTTAATCTTTTGCATTGTTTTTAAAATAGTTTTAAATATGTTTTATTGACAACTTTCTTTAGATGTTCTTATCTTTGAATTCATGAAGACCTCTATTAAAAGAGGTTGAATCATAACTGTTTCAAAACTTCACAGTTGCAGGTTTGTCTTTATTCTCTTGGAGTTGGATTTCTTGCAGGTTTGGCTTTATATTTTTTGGATTCACTTGAATTTAAAGCTATCACAAATTTGGCTTTAGTCCTGTTGAAACCAATTGCATTGTTATAATCTATTGTTGTAGTAAAACAAAACAAAGATTCAAGGAGTCGTAAGGTTTATTGCTTTTTATTTGTGGTTGTTTTATTATTGAGTGGGATGGAAAGTCTCCCAAGTTGAGTCTGTTGGACTTGCTAGGGCTCATTTGGTTTGGAACTTGGCAATGTTACATTTTCTTAATACGTGCTAGAATCAAAACTAGGGTTTGGTTACCTTATCTTGTATCTTTGTGAAGAAAATACATAAATTTAATATTGATCTTATCTTAATTAACAATTGTATCACATTTGTTTAAAGAAGAAATTGGACATATGTATTGAAAATAAAATTATAATTAAAATAAGTCAATTCAAATTTCACAAGATACTCATAAGATAACTAAGCATATTTGCGTTTAACCTCTAATGTGCTATTGATTCTTTCCGCTTGATTTATTTTGCTCAAATATTGTTTGATTGATTGAAACAGTGATAACATATGGCAAGTTTACTGTTGTTTTGAATAAGTTGATGAAAATAGGCACCTCGAGAAAAGATAACTCTTAGACATATTTTATATATATTAATATTTAATATATGTATGCTAGTTTAATTCAACCATAATTTATGTTCATTCTATTTAAGACAAACCTATGGAAGCATGATATGATACTACTTTTGCATGTTCACACTTGTAAAGAGAATGTTTCCTTTAATTTTCAAATACTTCATTTATTGAGGAAGAGATAGAGAGAAACATTTAGTAATGTGGAATTATTGTAATGGTGAAAATTGCATTTTGTCTCTTTGATTCAGATTCATTTTGATTGAGTTGGTTTTGATATAATAAATAGAATATAAGTGGAATGTATTTGATATAATATAAGTGAAGTGTTTTCGGATAAAGGTTTGCATTTTTTTTTAAAATTATATTTTATTTTGTCTTCCCATATTTTTAAGGTTTTGATTGAGTTAGTTTTGATATAATAAATAGAGTTTGATTGAGTTATTTTTGATATAATAAATAGAATATAAGTGGATTGTTTGATTTAGTTAGTTTTGATATAATATAAGTGAAGTATTTTCAGATAAGGGTTTGCACTTTTAAAATTCTATTTTATTTTGCCTTCCCATATTTTTGTGGATTTTTTTAATCTCTATTTTATTCATTTATCTATCCAAGTTGAAATTTTAATTCAAAATGGAATTTAGTTCAATTTAATAATGTGAAATTGATCTTAATCTATTTAAAATATAAATTTTAAAATTGGATCCTTGTTGTTTGCCTCCAACTAATTATTATGTGATAACTTATTTGTACTATTAAAAGGATAATCATTAATTTATTTTAACAACATTAAATAACGTATAAGAAAGATCATCTAGAATTTAGGGCTCTCTCTTACTACTTACATCATCATTCAATGAGAATATTTTTGCATGTTCACACTTGTAAATAGACTGTTTCCTTTAATTTTCAAATACTTCATTTATTGAGGAAGAAAAAGAGATCAACTTTTAGTAATGTGGAATTATTGCGATGGTGAAAATTGCATTTTTTTTCTTAGATTCATTTTGATTGAGTTAGTGTTGATATAATAAATAGAATGTAAGTGGAGTGTATTTGATTTAGTTGGTTTTGACATAATATAAGTAAAGTGTTTTCGGATAAGGGTTTGCACATTTTTTTAAAATTCTGTTTTATTTTGTCTTCCCATATTTTAGGGATTGTTTTTAGTCTCTATTTTTTTCATTCATCTATGTGATTTGAAATTATAATTCAAAATGGAACTTAGTTCAATTTAATATTGTGAAATTGACCTAAATCTATTTAAACTTGTATAAATTTTAAAATTAGGTCTTTGTTGTCCCCCTCCAACTAATCATTACGTGACAACTTATTTGTATTGTTAAAAGGAAAATCTTTAATTCATTCTAAGAACATTACCAAATGTTTAGGAAAGATCATCTAGAATTAAGGGCTCTCTCTTACAACTTACATCATCATTCAATGAGCATAGGTCATTGTTGTCCCCCTCAAACTAATCATTGTGACGACTTATTTGTACTATTTAAAGGATAATCATTAATTCATTTTAACAACATTAAAGAATGTCTAAGAAAGATCATCTAGAATTTAGGGCTCTCTCTTACTACTTACGTAATCATTCAATGAGCATATTTGAGCATTTAAGATCATATTTCTACATGTTCACACTCGTAAAGATAATTTTTCCTTTAATTTTCAAATACTTCATTTATTGAGGAAGAAAATGAGATAAAATTTTAGTAATGTGGAATTATTACAATGGTGAAAATTGCATTTTATTTCTTCGTTTCAAAGTCATTGTGATTGAGTTAGTTTTGATATAATAAATAGAATTTTGATTGAGTTAGTTTTGATATAATATAAGTGAAGTGTTTTCGGATAAGGGTTTGCACATTTTTTAAAATTCTATTTTATTTTGTCTTCCCATATTTTTAGGGATTGTTTTTAGTCTCTATTTTATTCATTCATCTATCTGATTTGAAATTCTAATTCAAAATGGAACTCAGCTCAATTTAATATTGTGAAATTGATCTAAATCCATCTAAAGTATAAATTTTAAAATTAGGTCTTTGTTGTCCCCCTCCAACTAATCATTATGTGACAACTTATTTGTATGTTAAAAGGACAATCTTTAATTCATTCTAACAACATTACCAAATATCTAAGAAAGATCATCTAGAATTAAGGGCTCTCTCTTACTACTTACATCATCATTCAATGAGCATAGGTCATTGTTGTCCCCCTCCAACTAATCATTGTGTGAAAACTTATTTGTACTATTAAAAGGATAATCATTAATTCATTTTAACAACATTAAAGAACGTCTAAAAAAGATCATCTAGAATTTAGGGCTCTCTCTTACGACTTACATCATCATTCAATGAGCATAGTTAAGCATTTAAGACCATATTTATGTTCACACTCATAAAGAGAATGTTTCCTTTAATTTTCAAATACTTCATTTATTGAGGAAGAAAATGAGATAAACTTTTAGTAATGTGGAATTATTGCAATGGTGAAAATTGCATTTTATTTCTTCATTTCATATTCATTTTGATTGAGTTAGCTTTGATATAATAAATATAATTTTGATTGAGTTAGTTTTGATATAATAAATAGAATATAAGTGGAGTGTATTTGATTTAGTTTATTTTGATATAATATAAGTGAAGTGTTTTTGGATAAGGGTTTGCACATTTTTTTTAAATTCTATTTTATTTTTTCTTCCCATGTTTTTAGGGATTGTTTTTAATCTCTGTTTTATTCATTCATCTATCCGATTTGAAATTCTAATTCAAAATGGAACTTAGTTCAATTTAATATTGTGAAATTGATCTAAATCTATTTAAAATATAAATTTTAAAATTAGGTATTTGTTGTCCCCCTCCAACTAATCATTATGTGACAACTTATTTGTACTATAAAGATCATCTAGAATTTAGGTCTCTCTCTTACTACTCACACCATCATTCAATGAGCATATTTGAGAATTTAATACCATATTACCATTTGTGAGTACTTAGTGAAATATAGTTATATTGTATGGATTCTTTTTATCTTTCACCATTATTCACAAGTGTTGAATTGGTCTATTTCGAGGCTTGACCAAGGATAACATGAAATTGTTCCTTAGCACTTGAGTTCTTCAAAGGTGTTTGTAAACACCACTAATTCTTTACTACAACAATTTACCTAGAGGCTTGACTAAGGAAAACATGATTGTTCCTTAGCAAATTCTTCAAAGGTGTTTGAAAACACCACCAATTCTTTAATACAATGATCTACCTAGAGGATTGACTAAGGAGAACATGATCCTCACTTAAAAATTTCTTTTAGAATTTTTGTAAAAACTACTCATTCTTTACTACAATTTTAAATACTTGAAGACAAGGGAAATTAGTTTTAAGTTTGGAAGACTTGTTAAATTATTTTCACACAACACATGTATCAATTTAGCATTGAGAGTTTTAATTTATTCCATAAAATTGAACTAGATCATTTTGTGTCACAATTTCACCCCAAACCATATTATAGTTCTATTTGTTAAGAGCACCATATAAATAGATTTGTTATTAAAGAGTGCCAATTTGGATCACAAAGTGATAGTTTTAAATCTAATACCATCAAGCCACATAGAGAGCTAAGTAACCCTAATATGTATTTATCATTTTTAAATGTTTTATTTTCTATTTATAACTTATTGTCTTAGTTTACTTAATTATAAGTTATCAATTATATTTAATTTAATAGCCCATACTTTTACAAATAAATTATTTTCTTTCTTCTTTTTTTGGTGAACCTAATAGACCTCTCACCTCTTAAGTTTTTTGACTTGGGGTTTGTTCTAAGTCCTAGTTTATTTTCTACATCTAAGAATTTTTGAATTTTTTAAGATATATGTCACTACACTTATCTTATATTTATCCATCCTTTAGGGATCATTTATTTTGTTTCTAGAAAAGTCTCATTGATTTCCTTTGTGTAAAAGTGGTCATGTCAATTGAATAATATTGCATCTCATTTAGCTAATAAGGATACTCTTATGGGTATGTAGATCCTAATGTGTATCAAGAAAATCATAATGATTTTATGAATAATAATGTTAATTATGTACTATGGATGATTCTGAACACATGATGTATATGTTGATAAGAAAGAGATTTTTCTCACAATACAAATAATATTTCAAGTTCTTGCTAATGCTACATATCCTACATTTTTGGCTAATTCTTTACATAGATTTCTCCAAGTAGTACACCATTTGGTTTAGATGTTATTCAAAATATCAAACATAATATTATTCTTAATTCTCTTCATGGTGCATATCCCTTCCCCTACCAAACCTTCACCTATTGTTATCACCCCTCCCACTTTTGATGTTCCTAATAAACCTTTTTAGTATACACCTACATTTTATGCTCCATCTCATATTCCTATTAGTATTCCATCGCCATCTACTAAGAACTATTTATTTTTCTTATCATACTTGTGTTCCTACCACTTCATACCCCACTAGTGTTAGTTATGTCCCTAATACATTATTCCTAGATCTTATCTTGTTATATTCTACCTTCATCTTTGTCTTATATTTTTTCTTTTATTTCTTATTATCCTATTATTTTTATATCATCCTATGTCCTCTTTATAATCCACATGTCTAATTCAAAATGGAATTTAGTTCTTTAAATTTAATAATGTGGAATTGATCTTAATCTATTTAAAATATAAATTTTAAAATTAGGTCCTTGTTGTCCACCTCCAATTAATTATTATGTGACAACTTATTTGTACTATTAAAAGGATAATCCTTAATTCATTTTAACAACATTAGAGAACATCTAGGAAAGATCATATAGAATTTAGGGCTTTCTCTTACTACTCACATCATCATTCAATGAGCATATTTGAGCATTTAAGACCATATTACCATTTGTGAATACTTAGTGAAAGATAGGTATGTTGTATGGCTTCTTTTTTATCTTTCACCTTTATTCACAAGTGTTGAATTGGTCTATCTAGAAGCTTGGATAAGGATAACATGAATGTTCCTTAGCATGTTCTTCAAAGGTATTTTCAAACACAAAAAAATATTTACTAAAACAATCTACGTAGAGGCTTTACAAAGGAAAACATGATCCTTAAAAATTTCTTTGAAAATGTATGTAAAAACTACTCATTCTTTACTATAATTTTAAATACTTGAAGGCAAGGGAAATTAGTTTTAATTTTGTAAGACTTGTTTAATTATTTTCACACAGCACACCTATCAATTTAGCATCAAGAGTTTTAATTTATTTCATATACTTGAAATAGATTATTTTGTGTCACAATTTTATCCCAAACCATATTATAGTTCAATTTGTTAGAGCACCATAAAAATATATTTTTTATTAAAGTACCAATTTGGATCACAAAGTGATAGTTTGAAATCTAACACCATCAATCCACATAGAGAGCTAAGTAACCCTAATCCATCTTTGTCATTTTGAAATGTTTTATTTTCTATTTATAACTTATTGTCTTACTGTACTTAATTATAAGTTATCAATTATATTTAATTTAATAGCCTAGACCTTTACAAATAAATTATTTTCATTATTTTTTATTTTTGTGAACCTAATAGACCTATCACCTCTTAGGTTTTTTAACTTGGGATTTTTTCTAAGTCTTGGTTTATTTTCTAAATCTAAGAATTTCTAATTTTTTGAGATATATGTCACTACCCTTCTCCTATATTTATACATCCTTTAGGGATCATTTATTTTGTTTTTGGAAAAGTCTCATTGATTTCCTTTCAGGAAAATTGGTAATTAAAATCATAATATTGCATCTCATTTAGCTAATAAGGATACTCTTATGGGATATGTGGATCCTATTATGTATCAAGAAAATTATAATGATGAACTACATGAATAATAATGTTAATTATCCTATGGATGATTATGAACACATGATGTATATGTTGATAAGAAAGATATTTTTCTCTCTAAAAATAATATTTCAAGGGCTTGCTAATGGGTGAGTATAGGATCATAGGGGTCCAAAAAGTGGTCATATGATAAAAAAGTGGCTGACAAATTTTTTAATTTGAATTTAATGAAACAAAAAGGGTTTATTGTGAAAATTGTCAGCTTTCCAAAAATATAAGATACACCTTATTTGAAATTAAATAGATAATTATTATTAATTTCTTACATACATTCTGACTAAAGTCTTGATTCATAGGTTGATTGAAAACATCTATAATTCTTAAATGATTTCACATTTTTTGAATCCAAAAGATGTGAAACATTCTATGCTTCCTAGGCTATAGGATAAAAAAAATCTGAATTTCATAAATTTTTAAGCAAGTTATGGTGGTCAAACAAACAATTTTTAATATTTTTAAAAAAATTTAATAAGAAAACCATAACTAATTATTTACTTGCAAAAAAATTACCAAAAAAAGTGCAACACATCCGAGCATGCGTCATCTACATATATTGAAAGTTTCATAAAAAAAAAGTTTGTTTATACTTAGGTTGGTTAGACATACACTTGCTCTTTATTTTTTTCCTAAAAATTCAGTACTGGGTGATCCCACAATAGTGGTTTACAATTTTTGGCCAAACTGGACACTGAAATTATTATTTTTAAATAAATCTTCACATTCAAGCACCTATAGCGGCTAAACCATGAAGAATTTGAAGATGATGAAAAATAGAGTCTCATCACCTTTTGTCTATAGATTCTAAAAATATTTTTAAAAAAAAAATTGGAATCAAATTGCACTTCTTTTTCCATCTCCCACGAAAACTAGTTTTTTTCAAAAAACAACATTTTTAAAAAGTGACGCACACCGTATAACACATAACTTTTTCTCCATGAAGGATAAAATTCTAATTCTTTCGAATTTAGATTTGTAACTCTAATATCTAGTGCTTCGACTTAGTTAGAAAGTTTTTTATTGAATATTTTTTCTTTAATCAAGTTTTGAAGTCAAACCAATTACAATTTAGACATAGCATGACCGTATAATGCATAACTTTTTTTGTATATATTGAAATTCAATTTTTTTTTTTTGTTAGATCAAGGACTTCAATATCTAGTGCACTCATATTTTCAATTTTTTTTTTGATAATCTGCTATTTTTCCACATGTGCAGAACATAGACCTTCATTTTCGATGAAAAACCTATGTTTAATAAAACTAAAAAAACAAATACATAATAAAACTAAAACATATTAAAATTATATTCGTTGGATAGCTCGTTCTGAGGACTACCTGATTCAAGTTGGTTTTGTGAAGATTCTTCCATTTTCATCCTCAACTTGAGCTCCGAAGTGCCAAAAT
This sequence comes from Sequoia sempervirens, assembly GCA_007258455.2. Classification (NCBI taxonomy): domain Eukaryota; kingdom Viridiplantae; phylum Streptophyta; class Pinopsida; order Cupressales; family Cupressaceae; genus Sequoia; species Sequoia sempervirens. The sequence goes on along the minus strand of VDFB02270651.1, from coordinate 100,142,427 downwards.
TTAGGTTTTTTTTGTGTCTCGGGGAGGGGATGAGGAATAAAGGGGGTTTGAGCGAACCTCTAGGGGTTCGCTCGAACCAAGGTTCATTCGAACCCCCCTTCTATGAGAGGTTTTGATGGATTTTTTGGTGGGAAATTAATAGGAGGGTTCGCCCGAACCTAGGTTCTAGCGAACCCCTAATTGGTTCGATCGAACCAATAGGTTCATACGAACCCCTAAAATCAATTTTTTTTCCATGCATTCGTTTTATGTGATTTTTCCTTCCTCACTTCAATTGTAAACCACTATTGTGGCTTCGACCTACTACTACATTGAAATTTCAAATTTTCACCAAATAGATTTAGTTCTTCCAAAAGGAATAGTATCTTAGAAAATACATTCAATTTTCTACAAATTTTGTTCTTACATATTTTTCAAATTATGTTAATAACTTATTCAAATTTTTATGTCAAGTTTTTGATAAGGATGTAGACACTTAAAAATGACCCAGGCTTGTAAGCTTTGTTTTACCACTTTCATCCTAGCATAATTATGAAATTTAATTATGTCCTTGGTCCACATTCGACTATTAATTAAATAATTCATTTATATTTAATTAATTCATGTTTGTTTATTCTTCATGATTATTAAATAAATAAATTTTGTTTATTTATTCGATACGTCACTAATGGTCTATTATCTTCTTACAATTAAATAAATTTCATAATTTATTTAATTCCTTATGTCTTCTCGATTATTAAATAAATGAATTTTATTTATTTATTTAATATACCACTAATTCTTATAATTAAATGAATTTATTTAATTATCGGTCATAATCCTCTAAATTAAATAATTATGTTTAATTATTTAATTACCTAATTTAACATTTCTCTTATTTTAAATAAATTTATTATTTAAAATGATCCCACATTATTAACTGCCACTTCATTTTAGTAAATAATCTAAAAATCGATTATTTAGTCACACAAAATCCATATTTTGAATTAATTTAATTCAAAAAGGTAATCTTCTTCCAAAAATCAAGTAATTGAGCATATTCTTGATTTTTCAAATTTGCTTTTTAGTCCAATCTTTATCCTCTTGATTTTTTGAATCTTACAAATCAAGTAGTCTTTATCTTTTTGACTAATTATCACATTTATTCTCGACCGCCGATTTAATTTTCTCAAATGACATCTTGACCACTCATTTAATAATTTTTCCCTAACCCTAATTAGGCATTGTCACATGAAATTTCGTCCACTGATTTTAAGCTTTGTCAGCTTTCAATCTCGTCCGTCCGTCCAAAATTGCGTTTTCTATAAAATGCCAATTTTGCTCATATTTTGGGACCACCACTTCGTTATTCTGACATTCATGCTTAGAATTTACTTTGCACTTAGTTCATTAAATTTGATTATTTACTCATCGGAATTATAGTCATTTTTCATAGGCATAGTCTTTTGTCATTTAAATCCTTCAAAACTTGCATAGGACATTGTCATAGTCATTTGCTCACATACACAAATCTGAGGGCCACAATCACAATTGCTACAAGCTAGAAGGTGCTATGGAGGTGAATCATGGAAGCTTCAATGAGTAACAGGTATAATCATTCTCATTTATTTCATTTGCTTTCATTGTACTTGATAGCTTCTTTGGGTTTTTGTTTATTGATCTAATCCACTAAACCTACCTACCTGAAAATTAACCCATTGATACATTGGTGAGCCTGACGCATTTGAGTTTTCTCGAGCTGCATCTAATGTGTTGCGACACATTCATAGGCTAAAATGACGCAAACGCTCTCATATGCGATGCTGTCACAATAGTGGTTTACAATTTTTGGGAGGAACTAATTTTTGCTAAAATCACATATTTTTAGAAAATATAATGATTTAAGCCTTGAAAATTTCCATTTAAATAATTCCAATTGAAGAGGGTTTGATCAAACTACCTTAAATCAAACCCCCTTGGATAGAACCCCGCTAGTTTTAAACCATACCTATAATGTAGTCTCTTTTACACCTATCAAAATGCTGATAAAAAACCACTTTTGATTTACCTTTTGGGGGATCAAATGAAAATTTATTTTCGCAAATATGTAGTCCTTATTATAAGCTTCCCAAAAATTATAATTTTAAATAAATTTAATTTATTATTATATTTATTTTTTATTTCTCGTGAATGTAGATTTTTCACCAAAAATCAAGCTCTCTGTTCTGCACATGTGGAAAAATAGCAGATTACTAAAAAAAAAAATTAAAAATATTAGTGCACTAGATATTGAAGTCCTTGATCCAACAAAGAAAAAGAAATTGAATTTTGATACATACAAAAAAAGTTATGCATTATACGGTCATGCTATGTCTGAATTATACTTGGTTTGAATTTGAAACTTGATTAAAGAAAAAATATTCAATAAATAACTACCTAACCAAGTGGAAGCACTAGATATTAGAGTTTCAAATCTAAATTCAAAAGAATTAGAATTTTATCCTTCATGGAAAAAAAGTTATGTGTTATACGGTGAGCGTCACTTTTTAAAAATGTTGTTTTATGAAAAAACTAGTTTTCGAGGGAGATGGAAAAAGAAGTGCAATTTAATTCCAAAAAAAATGAAAAAAATATATTTAGAATCTATAGACAAAATTTCACAAAACTCTAGTTTGCATCATCTTCAAATTCCTCATGGTTTAGCTACTATAGGTGCCCGAAAGTGAAGATTTAGTTAAAAAAAATATTTCAGTGTCGAGTTTGGCCAAAAATTGTCAACCACTATTATGGGATCACCCTACGCCGCATACACAGTTCAAAAGGCCGCATTTGATATACCGAGATGCACTCGCAGTTTAAAAATCCGCATTTGATATTCGAGACGCATCTTCCTATCAGACCATGACACATTTGTTGCACAGAGAGACGCATTCACTCTGATGTGACGCATTTTCCTAGTAACTTTTTTTTCTTTTTGGCATTTGGGTTTTTCTGTTTTCTATCCTTTTTTGTTTTTCATTCTAGTTTTCTTTTCTGCATTCTTCCTAGCATAGGTTTTTCGTGTTACTAATCTTTGTTGTAGTGTGTGGCGGTTACATTTCGTGGGCCCAAGACTTTTTCTAAGACTCCTAACGTGTGATTTTGCAAGTGCGAGTGTCCAAGATTCATTCCAAAAATATTATGCTTGTTATTTTTAGATTAAAACACATTTCTTTTTGGTGCACTTAAAATGAACATGCTTGCAATATTCTCTGATTGTGTTTGAAAGTGGTAGGCAAATATGCTCTCACCTTGTGCAAACTAGGTGATCAGAAAGCCAGACCCACTTTATTTTTGTGTAACCCTAATGCAATAACCGAAGTATCCTCTCCCCTTGCACAGTCATGCGATCCTGGGTGTAAGAGAAATGATTATTGCCTCTAGAAATTGGGCCTACCTGGGGATTTCATCACCCCAATGTGACTCAAACCGGCAACGGAGCTAAAGCCAAGCTACCCTCGACTAGAATATAAATGTGAATCTTAAGGGAAAACCTAAGATTACGAGTGCAGATGTGTCATACAAACCAAGTAGTACTCCCCAAAACCCTGTTGAGCTTAACCTCTTCAGGCTGGAGTGCCTCCTAAACAAAGATTAATCTTGTGCCTCATGTATGGCCACTCGAATGGGGGTCTCGAATTAAAAAATCTTGTGTAGTAATCCCAAAACCTTCTATTTTCTAGTACAACATTAGTCGGTGTGAAGCCTTCCACGTCTTCACAGTCTTTAGTAGAGGTGATCAATCTACCATGGGAGTTTCATGGGGGTTGGAAGCTTGGTTGGCTTGAGAAGAGAGTGCACTGTAAGGGGGAGCTTGTGCAGCCAACCTTCTAGATTCACACACTACTGATATGTGGCTGGGGAAACCCATGTGGAGTCTAGCAAATACTATCCTGGCTTAACCATAGGATTGTACTTGTTCTCTTATGTGTTTGATTACTTTTCAAAATATCGTGCTTGTCAAGTGTTTGCTGGTTATTGAAACGAAACAAACAACACTCAAACATCTCAAAACAAACAGTCAAACTTTAAAAAATTCAGGTTTTTGATCACAAATATCATAAATTTGACTTTTTACATTTTGCAATGCTTCTGTTAAACTGCAATCGCTCTATCACATCGCATTTTCCAAACTTCGCAATGCATCTGCTCTGCTAAAATGCATTTGATGCTCCAAACACCACATTCGCCTATCTTGAAACACATTTTCCTTCTTTAAAGATGCATCTGCAATACTGCACCGCATTTGAAATCTGTAAAGTCGCATTTGCAATACTGAACCGCATTTGCCATTTATAGAGCCACATTTGCTGCCTATAACGACACAATCGCCTGATAGAAAACCAAACACTGTCTCAGACCAAAATTCAAGTCTAGACATCTCAGCCTACTATCAAAACATCTTTTCCAAAGGTCTCTGTCAGAAATGAGAATCAAAATTGCTCAAAATGTCCATCATTTGCATTCATTAGCTTGCACTTTAACCATAGGTTTAAAATTTCCATATTTTATTTGCATTCCCTAAGCATCATAATCGTCATTTTTAACATAAATTTTTCCTTAGGTTTCATCTTGGAAAACTTTGGATTAGGCCAAATCTCCACACTTTGCAAAAACCATTGTTTTCAAAATTAGGTTATCTTGGGACTTAGTCATTATTCCTCTTTTCGGTCATTGTCCTTTTTTGTGAGAACCCCCAACTCAATAGTCTAGTTAGGAAGGCTCACTTGTCATTTAGTCCCCTTAGCAAGTCCCTTGATAACCTAAATTGAGACATAAGTCAAGCTTAGAGTGGTTAAGCAAAACGTTTTTCCAAAAATTGTCCATATTTAGTCCTCATTTTAAACTTAGACTTTGCATTGTCCATCTCTAGTCCTCATTTTGAACTTAGACTTTGCATTAATTATCTTAGTCCTTAGTCAACATTATCATCTTAGTCCTCATTTGGCACTTTGGCCTTGAAAACCTTGTCATCTTGCATTAATCATTTCCTTAGGCAAACGTCATCATCACCTTGCATTGTCATCCTTTATTCCAAAAATACAAAAAAATTAGTGTCATAACTTGTCATCCTAGTCTTCATTTTACATTAGCCACGTCCTTTAGACAACATTGTCGCATTTTCATCCCTTATTATCAAAAATCCAAATACATAGTCTTGCATTGTCATCCTTTATCCAAATTTTTTTTCCAAAAACATAGGCTAGCGTCATCCTGGCATTCAGTTGTCATTCTTATCATCCTCATTTTAGAAATCCCCTTTTATGGTTGAGACTAGGCTTCAAAGACAGCTTGAGGACAAATGGAAAACTTTGGAAAAGATTTCAATCCCAACATCGATAATAACACTTATGACACGAACCAACATTGGACTTTTTCTGACCCATTTCACAACATGAACATGCCATCTTCATCATGAAATCCTTCTAAACCATTCATACAAAGAGACCAAAATGGATGAGTATATGCAGAAGACTTAGAAGTTGTAGCAAAAAATCTTGATATAGCCTCCTTTGTAGAAAACTTAGTCTTACATGACCCTCAAAGGTATCTATCCATGCTTTTGGACCAAGGGGCTAAGTTACCACAAGGCTTTGACATAAATACTTTGGGACCTCCATCTGTCTACCCTCACCATCAACAATCACTTAACATAAATCCTGCCATTAATTCACAACAAATGTCCACTTATCACCCTTACCCTAACCTTGACAAGGGAAGCCAACTGTCCACTAGTCCATTCCAAACCTCCACGTCATATTTTGGCCCTTCACCTATCAATCCCATCCAAGTCTACATGCCTTATCAACTATCTACCAACTCATGTCAGGTCTCCACATCATACCATATTGATCCGGTTCAAGTCTCCACGTCCTATTTCAATCAACCTTACACTAGTCCAGTCCAAGTCTCCATGTCATATCCTATGTCGTCACCAACTAATCTAGTGCTAGTCCACACACCATGTTCTAGGCTGCCATCCACCAGTCCAATCCAAGTCCCCATGTCATATCCTAATCCTTTACATACTGTAAGTGTGGAAAATGTAAACTAAATACAATTAAATACACCTCTTAATGAAACATTGTATCAATATTAATCAGCAATTAAACTAATTTAAAACACTGAAAAGCTTGAAAGTGTCTCATTGTCTCCTATCTCCAAAGATTTATCAAATTATAGAAGCTCTTAGATTTGTAAGCACCGTAACTGTTTAAAATGCCTATCTAGAGAACATAATGGATGCTAAATGGAATGATGTGATGATTGCTAATAATTTCTAAGTGATATGATGCTACTATAAACTATCCTGACATGAAATATGCTAAATGGAAGCTATAGTAAAAACTAATGATGTTGCCGTGATATGAAATCTAATAATGCCATGATGCTATGATAATACTAAAATGCTAATGCTTATGATTTCTTGGTTGCTTGAGTACTAATTCCTACAGAGTAAGTTTGCATAAAAGATGTTAATTCTCGGGTGATTTTGCTACTTCAGAAGGCTATATATATAGATTTCCGGCAACAGTTTTGCACAGGGGTAACACAACAAAGGCTGAGATTAAATCTAGAGATTTTGAATGGTACAAGATGAGAAGGTGGAGTTAATCATGGAGGATTGTTCCTCCCCATGAAAACACCAGGAAAGATGAGAGGAAATATTTGAGGCAGAAGATTGAGAGGATTGCTTGCAGGTTTGTCCCTGAGGCTTTTCCCGTGAATGCCAGTTGCATTAATTAGATTTGAAAAATCTAATTTTATTGGTGAGTGAATAGAGGGATTTGATTTATGCATTTATTTGAATATTTTATGATTTATTCAAATTAGCAAAAAGAGAGATAAACAATTTAATAAAACAAACTATAGAAGTTGTTTATTAAATTAAAATAGAAAGAATATGATAATTAAATAAAAGATTTTAGGATATCTTTATTTAATTAAGAAGAAATGTGATGAGATAGAAGAATTAATAGTGAACTTAATATAAATAAATATTTCTATTTATTTACTAAGTAGATGAATTGAGATTAATTAATCAAATAAGTTGTATTTAATTAATTAGATTCTCTAGACCATTTTTAGGTGTCTGCATTTTGCCCCTCTTTGAAGTGATGTGTTTACGCATTGCTTCAAAGAAAATTTAATGTTGTTTTTGTTAGTATCGATGAGAAATTTTTTAGAATGCCCCAAACATGTTTTCAGGTGATTGATGGATATATGATCCCTCCGGAGATAAATTAATGAATTTTTGATTTTTTTTTGGAATTTTTCAAACTTTTATGATTTTTTGATGATTTGATGTAGATTTGATGAAGGTTTGATGAAAAAATAATTTATCTCCCGATAATTGATGTAGGAAGTGGTCCTAGATGAATTTCAATTAATCTCCCCTTTAAAAAATTAAATCAATCCCATAAAAATCTCTTTTCAAATAACTTATAAAGGGTTAAAAAGGTCTTTTTCAACTTCATTTGTACATTGTGACCTTTGAAAACTTGTGAGAGATATTTTTGTGCTACGTGGAGCAAGATGTCAATTCCATATCACACTCACTGTTTCGAGCATGTTCGACGACATTAGCGGCCGGCCGCGTTCGGACCTCCAATATGTCCATTATTTTTCCTTAGTTTTTGTGCATTTTCTCATTTTTGGATTTTTTAATTTAAACCTGTTTTAGTGCTTTTATTTTCCGTTGTAGCGTGTCTTAATTCTATTGTAGCACTTTTAGGGTCTGTTCTAGTGCTTCTAGTCTTTTAGCACTTCAAAGTCTATTTTAGCGTGTCAATAGGTTAAGGTAGCACTTTTCATAGTTTAGCGCTTAGGTTAGCCGTTGTAGCGCTTCTAAAATATGTTTTAGCGCTTTCAATTTTTTAGTGCTTTGAGTGGATTTTGTAGTGCTTTGACTCCCTATTTTAGCCCGTTTCGAGTTTTAGCACTTTTATGAAAAATGTTAGCACGTTGACCAAATAAAATGGTGCTTTTTGATAAAATGACGCTTTGTTTAGATGTAATAGCATTTTTATCTAATGAAATGGCGCATGTCTTTGTTTTAGTGATTTTAATGTCCTTTTAAGCACATTTAAATTAGAGTGGTGTATTTTTGTCAATTTGTTCTTGATGTTCTCGATTTCTAATCGTATCAATTGTTGGTTTGATATGAATGATTTGTCTAATCAAATACATGATTTTTTCGATCTCATGATAGGTGAGGTCTGATGTTTGTTTTGATGATAATTATCCTCATGATAGGTGAGGTCTGATGTTTGTTTTGATGATAATTATCCTCATGATAGGTGAGGAATAATTAGAATTGACATACCTCATGATAAGCGAGGTTAATTTGATGTCTTGATGATGACCTCATGATAGGTGAGGTTGATTTGATGCATTGATGATGACCTCATGATAGGTGAGGTTGATTTGATGCATTGATGATTGACCTCATGATAGGTAAGGTTCAATGATGTGTGCTCATGAGATTTGATTAGAATTCTTACCAAGAGATGACTTGATTTGATATGGTATTTTGATGTTATTTGATGATTGACATGAATTTATTGACTTTGATCTTGTTGTGATATGAGGAGAGATTGGGAAACCTCTAGATTCGAGAGCGTTTCCCCTGGACATTTGATCTCATTCCTAGGTTGGCACAACCTGAGATGGATATCATCACACATTGTGGATTGTCTCCTCTTCTTTATATGCCCTAGATTAGGATTAATCAGGGTTTGTTGACAGCTTTAGCCGAGAGGTGGCATAGCGAGTGCAACACCTTTCATCTCCCCACTAGCGAGATGACAGTCACCCCAGAGGATATTTTCCAGATTTTGTAGCTTTTGATTGTTGGTGATGTTGCCATATATGATTTGAGAGAGCAGGGTGGGACTAATGCTCTTCATAGAGTGTTTCAGGATGATCGTATTGTAGGAGAGTGGATTATGTGGCATGATATGGTTGATGCATACGCCACTTTACCGATAGTACTTGTTGGTTTCATTGGTGGATTCCTTAGTCCTGATCACAGGTCTAAGGGATTCTCAGTTGGTTGGGGCCAAGTTTTAGAGAGCATGGTTGTTCATGGCACCCAATTTGCTTGGGGCATGTGTATGCTTGCCTAGTTATATCATGATTTTCATTCAGTTGTGTATCTCAGTGGTTGGAGTTTATCAGTCGGCATTACTTTGCTTCAGGTATGGGTGTGGGAGCACATAGCTGTCACACATCAAGTTCCAATTGGACAGAGGCCACCTATGAGACCTTATGTATTTAGATGTGTTGATCAGCTTACCCAGTCTAAACTGGGTAAGTTAGAGTATTGGAGGAGAGTCATTGATGACATAGAGTCTGTGACATGGCGTCCCTACCTAGATTGTGATCATTGGGATGATGATGATGTTCAACTACCATTTCTTTGCCAGTCGATGATCTTGATTGGTCGTGCTCATCGGGTTTTAGAGAGATTCTTGATCAGACGTGTCTATAGACAGTATGGGATGGTACAGGGTATGCCCCAGGGTGTTGCTCACTATGCTCGTCGACAATTGGATACAGCAGATTGGGGGCCTTGTTTGTCATATGTTGTGGCAGTTTAGGAGTTTTAGGCTTTACAACCATTTGTGTGGGACATTCGGCCATATATTGTTGAGGCTCCTCTTACAACAGATTATGCTGAGTATTGTTCTTTGCATCCATTTCCATGCCTTACCATTCTACATGTGCTTGCCCCATTACCTGCAGAGGAGGATGTTCCTGTTGCTCGTGGTTAGAGATGGAGGAGAGAGGATGTTGGAGGAGTTGAAGTAGAGGATGTTGATGTGGTTGGTGAGGCAGATGTTGAGCCTGAGGAGGACTTTGGGGTAGAGGAGGATATTGGGATAGAGGAGGATGTTGGTGACGAGGAGGATATTGGTGGTAAGGATTATATTGGGGTAGAGAGCAATGGAGATGAGAGCAGTGAAGACGAGAGCAGTGGAGACGAGAGATTTGATATTGGAGAGGTTGCAATTGGGTCAATCCCTACCTTAGATTTTCCTGGGGAGACCATGCCTTGTAAGAGGTAGGCAGTGGGAGATGTTTCAGAGTAGCTACAGATAGCAGATCTTCATGTGCAGCTAGAGACCATTCAGGAGTAGCTTCTTCATACTCAGGGTTTATTAGAGCAGAATCAAGTGTAGATGCAGGTATAGGTTGAGTTGCATGCAGAGAATCTTTCAGCTGCACAGGCTCAGTTAATCACAGCTCAGTCACAGATTGCAACATTGATAGCAGAGGGTGCTTAGGCTTCTGATAGATTACAGAGACTGGCAGATGGTACCTCCTTCACAGATTACATACGAGAGGTCACTCGCATTGGTGAGGAGATTGAGTTTTATAGAGCAAGATATTATGACACAGTGCCTTCTGAGTAGAGAGTGAGCTATGCGAGGTCCCATTCTGCCAGGTCATGATCCAAGACTGTTAGTGCAGGTGTTACCCAGCCTCTACCCAGAGATCCCAGGGATCTTGGTTCCTCTGGTGGTAGGGGTCCCGATCTTGCTATGCCTACACCATCTGGAGCCAACAACACATGATTGTGTCTGTGATGTACTTTGATTATTTTGATATACAACCATTATTGATGTTTTATCTCTCTTCATTTTAGACATCATTGTATACTTGACATTGTGATTTTTATATATATGAGATGAAGTAGATTCTACAGTCCATTATGTGTTTAATATGATTCTCCGATGGATGCATTTTCTTTTGACGTTCTATATGCTATGTGATGGTTTTATTGTCATGATGGTATGCTTTGATATGATGTTGTTCTATCTATGATGCAACTAACGGTAATGTATGGATGAATCTTATATGGATACATGATGTATATGGATTTATGATAATGGATTGATGTGTTTAAATGATATACTATATGTGATGTAAATGTAAATATATGGATGCAAATGTGGAATGATACATGATGTAATAAATTGGACTTTATTATCAAATAAATGGATTATATGTGAATATGATATAATAAATGGATGAATGTAATGAGTTATGATGATGATGTATTTTAAGGATAATTGAATGATATAGATATATGTATGATGATGAAGAAAATGTTTTGAATATATGTAAATGATTACGATGATGTAACTATATGATCATGATGTTTTTTTGTAATTGTCAAGTATACTCAGTCTATTATGAAAAAAAAAAATTATTTAAGGAATGATTCACCAATTTTTGTAACAAATACTATGCAGATATGACACTATTATGGATGCAGTCTACTTTTACTATGCAAATCTACATGTAAACATAGGCATTTTAACAATACTTTTGTGCTTTTGTATCATCATTGAGCTTTAAAATGTTGAAAGTGAGTACAAAGATCAATGGTATAATGTAAACTGATGATGACCTGAGTACTACTTTCATGATTTTTGATATTTCAAGCAAACACAAGCATTGAGGTATTATTAAACCGAGATGACCTGAGCATTTCTTGCATAAAACAGACAATAATTAATCACTTTCATATGTGAATTGGAATGTCATCCATGATACTTTGTAAAGCACTTCCCACGACGATTCACACAGTAATTATGATTAATTCACACATAGAAGACAAAGAAAAAAACCATTTCTTCTTCCTGGCTTCTCTAGTTCAATACATCATTGAGTTGCTCCAAAGAAATGATAATAATGATCAAAAGTACAACATATCTTGCATTTGCTTATAGTATTCAATCATTATTCAGATCAGATCATCCATCCTGATTTTATGATGTTTTTGTGTTTTTGAGATTTTGGATCAAACTAACCTAAAGACCTATCCTAGGGGCCTCGGGGGCTAATGAAAGATTAGCCTTGCCTACGTTATACACACAGAGACCACGTAGTTTGACTGACACTGACTCATGTTTTTGAATTTTTTGATACTGACTTTTTGACTTGTTTTTGGATTTTTTGTTGTGATATGGATGTCCAATGTGTTTCTGATGGTGATTGATGTTTGATGTTGGGTTGTGTTTCGAACATTGTTTCTATTTTGTTTTTTTTCTTGTTGTTTGTCCATTTTGTTAAGTTCAAGATTTATGTTGCCCCAATGATCTTCAAATGTTTCCCCCAAGCCAGGGTGAGATATGACCATGTGATATGATATGATAATGGATGCAAAATAATGATGACGGTGAAAGCAACTACCATGAAATGAGTCCAAATAGATGGGAGAGCTGATTCGAATCACAAATAGCGCCTGTTTCTAGGTTTTCACTATATGTTTTTATTGCAGCTTTTCATTCTTTTCAATTTTTTTGTATTTTTGTTTTTTTTTTGTATTTTTCCGTCACTAAGATGCCTGTTTGCCAGGTTTTCATCAAGGTAACTATTTTCAGAAACTAATTCATGCACTAAGTGATTCAGGTATAGAACTTTCTGAGATGGATATTGTTGATAGGTTCATCAAACAGATCCCCTTCTGGTGTAGACAATTGATATGCTCCTGATCCATACATTGATATGATAATAAAGGGACCTAACTAGTTAGGTTCAAACTTCCCTTTCTTTTCTCTATCTTTCTGATTTCTAGGGTTTTCCTTTAGGACCAAGTCGCCAACTTGAAAGACTCTAGGTTTTACCCTATGATTGTAACTCCTTGATATTCTTTGTTGGTAGGCTTTCAAATGATTCACTGCTTGTTGATGGCATTCATCTAGTAATTCTAGTTCCTGTATCCTTGAAACTTTGTAATCTTCATCTACTATGAGACCCTTTAGTTATACACTGAGTGATGGTATTTCTACCTCAATTGGTAGAATGGCCTCTGATCCATACACCAAGGTGTATGGTGTAGCTCCTGTTGGTGTTCTGATGTTGTTTTTGTAGGCCCATAGTGCATGATTTAATTGAACATGCCAATCATGTCCACCATCATTTATTGTCTTCTTTAGTATTTTTAGGATTGTCTTGTTTGAGGCTTTTGCTTGTCCATTTCCCTGTGGATAGTACGGTGTTGAAAAATGATGTTGAATATGGAATTGTTCACATAATTCTTGGACATCCTAATTTTTAAAAGGCCTTCCATTGTCTGAAATAATGGATTGAGGTACCCCATATCGACAGATGAGATAGTTGAGTATGAAAGATGAAATTTGTTTTCCAGTGATAGTTGTCAAAGGAACTACTTCTATCCATTTTGTAAAATACTTTGTTGCTGTGATGATGAACTTGTGTCCATTAGATGAAGAAGGATGTATTTTCCCCACCAGGTCCAATCCCCATTGACAAAAGGGCCATGTGGATGTGAATGGTTGTAACTCTTGCATCGACGCATGAATTAGATTACCATGAATATAACATTTCTGACATCTTTTAACATATTGATATCCTTCCCTCTCCATGTTTGACCAGTAATACCCTAAATGAAGGATTTTCTTAGCTAGGGTTAGCCCACTTGAATGAGTCCCAAAAATACCTTCATGGACCTCTCGTAAGGATGTTTCAAATTCGTGATGCTCCAGACACTGGAGAAGAGTACCATCTAAACCTCGACGATAAAGGATGTCAACAATTAATATATGTCGTGCCGATTGATGGATAAAGTTACATTTTTGGTTTCTAGAGAGGTCAAGAGGAAGAATGTTGTCTTTGAGGTAAGTATAGATCTCTCCATATTGTGAGAGTTGAATGTTGGTTATGTGGCATATGGTCTATGAATCAGGGTTATCATATGCAGGATTAGATACTTGTTCAACTATAAACTCATATCGACCTTTCTTTTCTGATAATTGCAAAAGGGATACAATTGTTGCCATGGCATCTGCAGCTTTGTTTTCTTCCCTTAGTATTTGCTCAAACTTGATATCCATGAAGTATTTTTTTAGATCATCTATCATTTTCTTATTAGGAATGAGCTTCTCATCCTTTGTTTGATACTCGTTATTTACTTGATAAATGACAAGTTGTGAGTCCCCATACACTTGCATTTCTGTGGTTTTCCATTCAATAGCTATTTTGATGCTGATAATCAATGCTTCATACTTAGCTATATTGTTTGTGCATGGAAAAATTAACCTATAAGATCTTGGAATGGTGTGTCCTTGAGGTGTGATAAATAGAATTCCTGCACCCACTCCTCTTTGTGTATATGATCCATCAAAATACAGTTTCCATTGTTGATTTGTAATATTCATGATGTTGGCATTTGAAAATTCAATGTGCATTGGATGATGATCCTGTAATGGAGCTTCAGCTAGTTGATCTGCTATTACCTGTCCTTTGATGGCTCTCCTATCAACATATTGGATATCAAACTCACTCAATATCATGACCCATTTTGCAAGTCTTCCTATTAGAGTAGCTTTACCGAGTAGGTATTTTAATGGGTCTATTTTTGCTATGAGCCTGACTGTATGAGTCAACATGTAGTGTCACAAAAGATAGGTTGCAAATACCACTGCTAAATAAGCCTTTTCTATGAATGTATAGTTTATTTCATATCTGTTGAGAGTCCTGCTGATGTAGTAAACTGCTTGTTCTTTTCCTCCAGAATCCTCCTATGCTAATAGAGCTCCTAAAGATATTTCAGTTGTTGCAATATATAGTAATAGTGGTCTTTCTGCTATGGGTGGCATGAGTATTGGAGGTGTCACCAAATATTGTTTTATCTGACCAAAAGTTGTTTCATAGTTATGATCCCATTTGAATGAAACATTTTTATGAAGTAGATGATTAAATGGATGACTCTTATCTGCTAGTTGGGAGATAAATCTCATGATGGATTGTAACCTACCTTGTAGGGACTGTAATTAATTGATGTTTTTAGGCGGTGGCATCTCTATTATTGCTTTAACCTTAGCTGGATCCACTTCAATGCCTTTTTCTGATACTATGTAACCAAGAAGTTTTGTTGAAGTCACCCCAAAGATACATTTCTTCAGGTTCAACCTTACATTGAATTTTTCCAGTCTAGTGAAGATCTTATCAAGTATTTCTAGATGTCCTTCCCTAGTGTGTGATTTTGCTAAGATGTCATCCACATAATCTTCCATGAAAGTATGCATCATATCGTGAAAAATTGTGGTCATTGCCCACTAATATGTTGCACCTGCATTTTTCAATCCAAAAGGCATGACATTCCAGCAGAATGTTCCCCAAGGGCAAGTGAATGTCATCTTTTCTTGATCCTCAGGTGCTATTTTTATTTGATTATATCCTGAGAAGCCATCCATTATAGATAACATGGCATGTCCTATTGTTAGATCAACAATTATGTCAATGTTGGGCAAAGGAAAATCATCCTTTGGGAATGCCTTGTTTAAATCCCTAAAATCTATGCATATTCTGATGCTATTATCAGGTTTGGATACTGGCACAATGTTTGAGATCCATTCTGCATAATCTATGGACTTGATAAAACCCGCATCTAATATTTTTTTTAGTTCAGCTTTAACCATAAGGGTGATGTGGGGATGCATCTTTCTCAATTTTTGTTTGATTGGTTTGATTCCCTTTGGTAGTGATAGATGATGCATTAGGAGTTGTGGATCCAATCCTGGCATGTTAGAATTAGACCATGCAAAATTTATGTGTCACTGCTCAAAGAATCTGATAAATGTCGGCTTCTCCTGTTCTGTCATGGATGTTGCTAGATGTAAGATTTTTGCCTCTTCAGATGTTCCCAGATTTATAGACTGTGTTGGCTCTACCAGTATTGATGATTTGTCATGGTAATGTTCTAGGAGAGTGTCAAATATTTCATCCTTCAGTGCCTCAGAAAGGTTTTCATTGTTGGATATGTTCTTTATTTTTCTCTTTTCAAAGTCTAATGCTGCCTCAGAGAGGTTTTCATCATTAGATTTATTTTTCCTGTTATCATTTTTGCAACTGAAAGATTTGGCACCCTCCTATTGTAAAGTATCAATATGAGTGTTATGGATAGTAATTTTATCATTTTTTTCACTGCAGAGATAATTTATGATGGTGTCATCATTTGAAAAGATTGGTATAAGACTAGGTTCGATGGGTTCCCAGTCAATAAGTTTAGGGTGCATTAAAGGTAACAAGTCATTAGATTGAATAAGGTCAATTCTTGTAAGCGTCATGATAGCTAGGTGGTCAAAGTTATTTGTAGGATGTTTGAGGTCTATGATAGTACTCACCTCCAAGTTTTCTGACTCACTTGATGTCTGATCATCCTCACTTGAGTCATCAATATTTGTTGATCCCATAACAAATGTTCTATTTCTTGAACCTTGTCCCTCCTCTTGTAAGGGTGTATATACTTGGATAATATCAACCTCTTTATTAGTATAAGATGTAGTAGATAGGTGATCCCATTCATATTTTTTGGAGTCTATGTCATAGCTATCTCTCATTTGTAGTATCCTTTCCACTGCTTTTTGGGTTTCTTCTTTTTGTTTAGTTATGTAGCCTAATCTCGTTTTGTCTTTAGGCTGTAATGTTAGAGGTTGAATGGGTTCAATAACACCATCCTTTCTCTTTCCAATTGGTCCTTGACCTTTGTAACCCATCTTCTCTAAAATGGCCTTCCCTTTTCCATACTAATCTATTTTGATGCTGACATTTACTAATGTTGATGCTTCCTCGTCTTTTTATAGCCAACTAAGAATGGCTTTGTCTTCTGACTCATCTTCGAGTGTACCTACTTTTATAAACCTTTCATTTAGAGTTGTGATGGGTTGTGATGATCTTGGAGATTTTAATATGGGTTTTCCATATGTTTTTGGTGATGGTAGTAACTGTGATAGGCACAAAGATTGCTCGAGAGAATATTCTCCTACACCCTTTTCCTTTATCTGAACCTTTTCTGAAAGTTGTTGTGATAATTCATTTATAGGACCTTCGGTGTTTGATGTGTCCATGACAGTTATTTCTTTCTCTAGATTCTTTTTCTCAACCCATTTAGATATAAAATTAGGTTGTCTATCCATAGTGGATGAATTAGAAGTATTGACTTCTCTGTTATGAGGTATCAGAGTGTCTTGAGTTGCTTTCAACATGCTGCAAGTCTATGGATTGTTGTTGTCAACTGATATTGTGACTTCCTATTTGTTTACTGAAAATTTCAAACATTGATGGTATGTTGAAGGTACTACTTGCATGTCATGGATCCATGGATGACCCAATAGTATGTTGTATGTTATATCTCTGTCTAACACTTGAAAAACAATGTTTTTGACAATTGGCCCTACCTGAATTGAAGGTATAATAAGCCCTCTAGAAGACCTTTCCTCTTCATCATATGCCTTTATTGTTATTTTTCTCTTGGTGTCAATGGCGTTGTCAGAATAGCCTAGTGCATGAATTAGTTTCAAGGTACAAATATTTAAACCAGCTCCTCCATCTATCAAAACATGTTTAACACAGTGTTTATGGATGAGAACTTCTATATGCAAGGCTACATTGTGTGGGTGATTTAAAGATACATCATCTTGTTCAGAGAACGACAGACAATGAGGTGTGCTGAGATGTCCCACCATGGCTTGGAATTGACAAACATCCAAATTATTAGGGACCATTGTAGCTACTAGAGCTTGTTCTAAAACTTCCTTGTGTGATGGTGAAATTTTGAGAAGTTCTAAAATGGATATTTGCGTGGGTATGTTTCGTAATTGGTCTATGATATTGTATTGATGTGATGGGGGAGCATTGTTTTTGGAGGAAATTCCTTTCAGTATTACTCTGGACTACCCCCTTGTCATTATATTGACTTGTGGATGATCTTGTGTTTCCCTTATTTTTAAAACATTGATTTGATTATCAAATGTTCTTACGCTTGTCCTCATGTTTAGGGATTCAATGTCATTATTGTTTGTGTTATCTTTTTGATTGTCAATGTCATTTTTCTCTACCTCAGAAAGGCAAAGAATGGTGGTGTCATAGACATAGTTTATACTTTTTCCCTTACCACTAG
>VDFB02270651.1:100075993-100124374 GCA_007258455.2 Sequoia sempervirens | reverse complement strand
CTATTGATGCATTAGCAGGTTACCTTGTTGGTCGAATAAATTGGGAGTGCCTTGTGGCCCACCTAGTTGTTTATATCAACTATGTTGAAGGTTTCCCTGATGGTGTGTTGACAGGTTACCTTATTGATGGGATGACTGCAGGAGGGTGCCTTTTGGCACACCTTGTTGGGAAAAACTATATTGAAGGTTTGCTTGGTGGTGCATTGGAAGGTTACCTTATTGATGGGATGACTATAGAAGGGTACTTTGTGACACACCTTGTTGTTGGGACAAACTATACTGAAGGTTTCCTTGATGGTGCGTTGGTGGGTTACCTTGTTGATGGGATGGCTGAAGAAGGGTACCTTGCGATACATCTTACCGTTGGGGCTAACTATACTGAAGGTTTCCCTAATGGTGCGTTGGAGGGTTACCTTGTTGATGGGATGATTGAAGAAGGGTACCTTGTGGCACACCCTGCTGTTGGGGTTGATATGGAAGGGGACCCTGTGGTTCACCTTGTTGGTGGTACTGCTAATTCGGAAGGGGACCCTGTGGTCCACCTTGTTGGTGGTACTGCTGATTCGGAAGGGGACCTTGTGGTCCACCTTGTTGGTGGTAATGTTGGTTTAGAAGGGGACCCTGTGGTCCACCTTGTTGATGGTACTGATTTGGAAGGGGACCTTGTGGTCCACCTTGTTGATGGTACTGATTTGGAAGAGGACCCTGTGGTCCACTTGGTTGATGGTACTGCGTGTTTTGGGAGGAGTCGACATTCAAGGTGTTTTGAGGCATATATTATCTTGGAGGAGGATTGTTGTTTTGTGGTATGTACTGGGATGGTCCTACTTGATATTATTGTGTCACTATCGCTTGTTAGATCTAAGTTGGTTTTCTATACAAGGGGTTTTCTTTGGTTTGACCATTGTTATGTGAGAATATGGGTGACATGTTTGGAATCTCTGTGGGTTCAGATATCTGTCTCACAACTAATTTATCCCCTAAGGGAATAATGTTGGGATCTTTGAGAACCTTTGCATTGAAGTCTATTGGAAATTCAAAACCACTCTGTGCTAACTTGAAGAAATATGAGTTTGGGTCCTTTCTCAACAATTTGTCCATTAGTTTGAGCACTTTTGGGTTGTTGGAGTGTTCAAATAGTTCCTCATCATTTATCTCCTCTTTCATATCTACCACATCTATGATTACTCTTTCTAGGTCTTGGTTGTTTTGTTCTATCACTTCATGTCATTTGCGGTTTATCTCTTCCTCACTGAATGTGTCTCTGTACATAGGTGTCTTTTGGGGTGTTTCAAGGTCGCTTGGACTAGAGCTGCATGGGCCACCTTTGTTGTTCGTGGTGTTTGCTGGTGGGAAGTTGACATTGTTTTTGCTTGCTTCCATGTTCTTCCTATGTTTTGATCTTGTAGTTGTCATAAACAATTTCCAAGCTTTTGTGATCATCTTCATGACTCCTATCTATGGAAAAAATGCTTTTGCTTTTGGATTTTCCACTTTAAGGGAAATGGAAGTTGCTTTCATTTTTGGTTTTTTAGTGCATTAAATTTAAGGGTGGTTGGCCCATTGAAAATAAAAAATATAAATGGTCTAGTGTATTTTGGTGGGTGCGGTATCTTCTCAAGATGTACCCTTTGTTGAAATTTAGGGTAGGGCAATTTTTTGAAAGTCGTAATATAGATTTTCGCTTAAGGATTTTTCTCTTGCTAGATCCAAGGATTTTTCTCTTGCCGGAGATCATGAGGGGTGTACATCTATCACCATGTAGGAGGTGATAGCATGGGTCTTCCGACCGCTAGGTCTACTTTCTCTTCTTATTTTTCTGAGATGTTTGTTGTGTTTCTCCATTGGTTGGGTGTTTCATTTTTCTCAAATATCAAGGTTCTTAAACTGCTAATGATATTAGTTTGTTAACCTTCAATGTGTGTGAGAATAGGTTGGAGGATCAGTGCTACAAGGTTGGGTTGTTGAACTAGAGTAGTCGGTCACCAAATGGTCATAAA
The DNA here is from genome assembly GCA_007258455.2 of Sequoia sempervirens. NCBI lineage: Eukaryota > Viridiplantae > Streptophyta > Pinopsida > Cupressales > Cupressaceae > Sequoia > Sequoia sempervirens. The sequence continues at coordinate 100,122,374 of VDFB02270651.1, read as the reverse complement.
GAGTAATGGTGTTTTGAGATGGTTGCTATGAAGCTCAAGACCCTAAGGTTTGAGTGTTGTTTTGGAATGGTGCTAATTTTTAGAAATCAAAATGCTGAAGGACTAGGGTTGATATCTCACTTCCTTTTCTAGAGGATACGTTGCAGAAAATCTTACTTGAACTATCTATGAGTCTCAAGTAACGATTAATATCTTAGACATCTAAGTGAAGGAATGATCCTAATGTTTTTTTTTTTTGATTCCTAACAAGTAGGATGGAAATAATGGATGAAGGACTATATGACTTATCTACTTTTCCAATTGTTTCATTCTAACAAGGATCCTATAAGCAGATTTGGTTTGTTTTTCCCAATTGTCAGCAGGATAGAGCAATAGCATTGGTTTCTGAGCAAGGGCACAAAGTTGTGAGCAAGAGCGGTCAAATTTATCAAGTGCATCCTAAAATGTGTCAAGTGTGTGAGTTTTTGAGAAACAAGTGCGAGTTGGAAAGGAAAGTGTGACTTTTGTGTGTTTCTATCAGATGCAATGACTCAGGAAAAAGCAAGTTTCTTTTGGTAATGGCGAGCATATTCTTGGCAAGTGCACTAGTTTCTCAAAAGCAAGTGCGAACAAATGAGAACAAAAGCGCGGGTTCTGTATCAAGTGCACAATTTTTGTCAAGTACAACTAATTTTCATTAGTGGATTTTCTAGGACAAAGAGAAAATGCAATGAAATTTTAGCAACTACAACAAAAAATGGAGCAATTGTGCTAGAATTTTGTGCAAAGGCTATCTATGTGTGTTTTGTTTCTAGTTTGAGCAATCTTTCTCCAAATTTTTGCAAGTTAAAGTTGGTTTTTTTTTCTCAATTTATCTATGTTTGAAGTATGGAAAGTGATACAAGAACACTTGAAATAACTCAAAAAGCATGGACTTGTGTAACCTTCATGTCTATGGCTTTAAGTTGTGAAATCATGATACCCAAGCCATAGTATCCAAATGTTTACTTTGATCTAATGCAACTTGAAATTAAATCTTGAATATTTAGAAACCTTTAAGGAAATCCTTTCAAGGAGTGCAAATATAGGGCTTCTTCTAAAAGCATACACTAAGTCAAAGGGTTTGTGATTCAACCATCATGTTTAGTGTTTGTTTGGATGTATTCTTTTTAGATCAAACATAAAGTTTGATGTCAAGTTTGTTTTGAATTTTTATGGAAAGTTTAACATAAACAAACATTTACAACCCTAGAGATAGAAACCATCCTTTTAGGTAGGCTTGCCTCATTCCCTGAAGGGATGATTTTACATGTAACTTATGGCGCGAGCCTGTAGTCAGACATGGCAAGTAACTTCTCGGAAGTAAATTCTAATGCACCACTTTCAAAGAATGTTTTTGGATAAAGGGGTAGCTTCTAAAATAACTTGGATCTTAGTAATGTTATGGGATTATTATTTTTAGATCCATATACATGTGGCATTTTGCTCAATTAAGAGGCCTCCCATCCCTTGCGAGTTTTTATGTATCACACAGATACTGAGGGAGACTGATGTCTGTATAGGCCAACAACACTTAGAGGGTGATGAAATTTCCTCACACCCATAATTTATTTATATAGTGGTCTAGAACAAGAGTATCGCTTGGGTTGCCTATGAGTTCTCTGATGTAGGATGTGTCTCAATAGGTAGGCCCTCTAAAGGTATGCTTTAAAAATAAAGGTGTGAAGCTCAAGATGCTTTCACTCAACCAATATTTGCAAAAGGTGTGAGGGGAGAAGACAACCATTTAGCTTGCCAAACATTGAATGCACAACATACAATTCACAACAATTTGATTCTTTTTAAGCACCTCGAGCGATGCTATCCCCAAAAATATGTGAATAAGATATCAATGATTATGTTCAATTGCATCGAATGGAAGTGTTCTACACATCAGTCAATATCATAACAAAGGTGCAAGACAAAAATAATGATTTGTCCATTTTTAAGCCCAAATTTGAGTGTTTCTATTTAAAGTGATCCTGGTCTTAATTGGTCAACAAAATAAATGCAAGCATAAATAAAAAAAAGAAAAGTCAATTTGGTCACTTAAACAGAAATTAAGCATTCAAGTGTTACTTTAAAAGTAAAAAACTTTTTAGAGCACCAAATTGAATTGTGCATTGTTCCTTTTATGCACCAAATAACAATTCCTAGTTTAGAATTTTTTTTTGAAATGGTTCATTTTTAAGAGCACCAAAAATGAAATGTTCATTTATGTTGTTCTTTTTAAGCACCAAATAAAGATTCCTATTTTAAGAAAGCTTTCAAATTTTTCATTTTTAGATCACCAAAAGACAAATGTGTTTGCTTGTAGGTTGTTTTTAAGCACCAAAACAAAAGATTCCTAACTTTAAAAAGAATTTGAAATGGTTCAATTTTAGGAGCACAAAAAAAACAAGTGTGTTCTTCTTTTTATGCACTAAAATAAAATATTCCCAACTTTAAAAAGCATTGTAAATCTAGAGTTCTTTGACTGTTCATCTTCCCTATAGAAAACAAGTTAACATTTTCTCAATCCTACATACACAAATGTTAATACCTATCACACATTCAAAATTAGGCATTTCTTAGTGAAAACATCAATTTTCAATTTGCAAATCTCAAACATGGGTTTGATAGAGCAAAAGCGCTGAAAAATCCTCAAGTGTGCCCTCTGTTAGAGAGCAAAAGTGCTAAAAATAGGCATGTGCACCCTTTGTCATTAGTCAGATGCGTTGAAAAATTGCAAGTGCGTAGGTCTTAGTGTTAGGTGCATGAATTTTAGAGTCAACTGCGTAGATTCTTTGATAGGCAAGTATGGAAATTTTTGGAACAGTGCGTGAATTTTTTTCAAAAGCATTCCAAAAACCTGCAACTTCAATTTAAGCTCATAAAAACATTAGTATTTAGGACCGTGGTCCCACCAGGGGTGCCAGAATGTGTGAGGGAGAAATAAAGATCTAAACGAGAGAAATTCCAATGAAATAGAGATCTAGTATAAATAAAGAACACTAATCTAGATCTCTTCCTACACTCACGAAATGAATTTCTAAGCTACTGAAAACACAACTGAAATCCTATGATTATCACAATGAAATTTAAAGAAAAGTAAAGGTTACCATCCCATGTCAGAGTGTGTTCACCTAATGTCAGGTTGTTCATATCACTGTGAAGCCTCCATAGTTCGTGTGTGAAAGCTCGAAGAATGATGTGTGTATGGTTGATCGAAAGTATTTTGAAGCTCTATCAATGGTGTTTTGGCATTACTTCGTTGTTTGAATATGTTGATTCTTTGATCCTTTTTTTTTGAGGAAAAAGTTTTGTTATATAGAAATTATGATTCGAAATGAATGGTCAGGATTAAACAATGTTGAATCCAGATTGATGGTTGAGAGTTGTTGAGAGGATTTAGACATCAATAATCTGTGCAAAGAAGATTGTACAATTTGTGTGATAGAAGAAATAGATTGAATGATTAGTGGGATTGAGAAATAGATTGGTCAGTCATGAATTAGATTGATCAATTAGGAATTAGATTGCTCAGTCAGGCAATCGTAATTTACTCAATCAGAAAAGTGGTTGAGAATAATTAATTAATTGATTTAATTAATTAAATTCATTTTGAAGTTGAATGTGCAAATCGAGTTTGACTTTTGCAAACAAAGTTTCATTAGTTTGATTTGATTTTTGATGATAATTTGAATAGTTTATTCAATTTATTTGAATTTGGAGGGAAAGTGAGTTAATTAAATTATTATGATTTAATAATTCAATCGACATAGGGGAATAAAGTGATTTAGTGACATAATTAAGTAATTGGTGTTATTTAACTAATCAGACGAATAAAGTGAGATTAGGACTTTATTAAATAAATGTGATTTATTTAATTGGTTGAAATTGATGAAATGTGAATTAATTAAATAATATCATTTTATTCAATTAATAGCAAAAATAGGGTTTTAGGACTTCATTAAATAAATGGAATTTATTTAATTAGTCAAAATGATGAAAAATTGAATTAATTAAATAATGTTGTATTACTTAATTAATAGGGGAAACTAGGGTTTTGGATGCAATTGATGTGAAATGTAGTGATATTCAATGATAATGATAACAATGATGCGAAAATGTCATTTAAAGTGTGTGATAGGTGTTAGGTCAATTATATATATATATATGGACACATATCTACATATGTATGTGATGGTACACATCAATGTATGTACATATACATTCACGTAAGCATATATAGATATATATACATGTGTATTTAATGAAATAAAATAACACATATATATGCATATCCATATATAATCTACTCTATTATTCGATGTTTATGATATTAATTCATATGCTAAGAAATGCATGGTAAATGTTGATCACAATGCTTATGAATAGGTTCATTATAATATGGTAATTATGCCAACATAACAACGTGATATTTATTAATGTCGACCTTGCATGGTAGTGATATTATTGTTTAAACTTTGAATGCATTAAAAGTTATATTCTTTATGATTGTTTAAATCGACTGTTAAGCCATGGTGTTGGATTGAGCTTGAATCTTTATCTTAAGGAGCATGATTATAAATTAGAAGCTAAGTATATCCTTGCTTAATTGTGAGTATTAAGCCTTAAAAGGCTGCGTGAAGAATATCACATAGGTGATGGGATTAGCTTGGTTTGCAATTCAAATTACTATGCAATAATCAGTTATGGATTCCACCACGTGAGGATAGGGAGGTAACTAATTCTTATAACTATTTGGAGGTTGATTTTTACCTTGTGCTAGTCGTGGTTTATTTTGGGAGGATATGTTACCATGTTGTTTTATCTTTCAATGAATTTTGTAATTGTTTCTTGCTTTTTGAGGTCATGGATATTGGTAAATCAGGGAAAACCATTTTATTTTGATCTAAATTAGATAGCTAAAATAATAATCAGTTAGGGTGGATTCACAAAAATCTAGTTTGAGGTTATTCTCAATAGTGTGTATAAATAGTGTTGGGGGCGATTGTATAAGGGTTCTTTTCACTACATTGAAAGGAGATTATCTTTGGTTTTTAGATCCTTTTTTTTTTTGAGAAAGAAATAGGAAAGAGTTTTCCATGGTTTTTTGAGCAAGTCTAGAGAGAAGGATAGCTAGTTTTGGCGTAGAAGTTTTTGTTGCATTCTACCTTGCTATAGCTGTTAATAGTGGGAAACTGGAATTTAAGACTCTCCATTAGGTTGTGACTGGGCTAAGCATGGATATTACCCTCAGACAACTCTTGTGCTAGTGTGTAGGCATGTAGTTTCACTATTTTTCTTTCTAAATAAAATAGTGTATTTCTTTGCAAAGAAAGGAACGATAATGGCTTAATAAGTCTGTAATGGGAAGTCTTGGCTTATGCTTAATTTTTCAAGTTTTATATCTTGTTTTCAATCCTTCTTGCTGAAATAGTTTTCTTTGGATTTAAGGGAAGAAGTGGATTGTTATAATTGTATGGGTTTTTTCTTATTCTTAAACCCTCTATTGCAAAAGATATAACTGTGGTAGAATCATGAAACCAACCACTTGTTTGATATGAGCCTCTCTTTATTCATAGAGGAAATGGCTTCATTTTCTCACCAATTTGTAAGCCCTTATTGAATGCAAATGAACATGTAAATAAAGTTTATTAATGAACACATGCTAGAATAAAATGTTGAACCACTATTTGTTTGTGGGTATTGAACCAAGTTTGTAAGTTTACGAATAAAAGAAGTGGTAGAATAGTCTTAAGCACAACTAGGTGCTAGTTTCTTGATAAGATTCCTACCGGTTTAATGTATAGTTTTCCTTGCTTACTTCTTATTGAGTGATTTATTGATTTAAAATGGTTTCTTGAAATGAAAGACCTTACCATTTGGCTTGAATAGTTAAATCACTCAAGGATTTATATTTTAATAGAGAGCACCAGATCGGGTATTTTTGTGTATGATGTCTTTATACTACAATATGACTAGTTGGGTCAAGTTATCTGCTTTTGTTGTCAAAGAATGCCATGGGTCTAATTCTGAGAGTAGATACTCTCTTAAGTTTGGTAAACTTCAAACTAGTGGCAATTGCCAAGACCAAGTAGTTACATTGAGTAACTCAGGAGTTCAAAGAAATTATAAAACTAAACCAACTAAGTCATGTTATGAATTGAAAGTCAAGGTGTGTAGAGTAAAATATTTCTTTATGATTATTCATTGGACGAATAGTCAGTTTGAGTTAAACCTAGGTTAGATATGGTAATCCAAGTTGAGTAGAGGTGGGTGAACGAATGACTCCACTCAAGCAGTGGTTGAACTTAGTTCAAATACTTTGGACAAAGTGAGTGTAGTAGTCTTTGCATGCACTTGTTGGTTCACTGTGACCTAGATTGCTTAACTAATCAAAGTTGTCTTACATAGTTTTAAGGTATCCATAGTTGTTTGACGGTATCAAGGTTAAGTAGGGCACAACACCAGAGCTTAGATGAAAAAACTAAGAGGCTTCTTAACTTTACCCTTAGTTGAAGGGCATGGTGACTTCCAATTAGGAAGGTGTGTGAGGAACTGTTGGTTCGTGGTTGGAGGTAAAGCACCTAGGTGATGCTCTCCCTCTTGTAGATGATATGTTGAGTCTTGGAAGATAGAAAGTATCCAGATATGGGATCTTTGACCATGTATCTTTATGTTATTTTTATATCTTATTTAATTGAAATTATTTATGTCAAAATTCAAAAGGAAAAATATTGATTGTTCTTTCAGTTTGAAAAGCATGAATATATGATATGAAATATCTATGTGTATTTAGTTATGCAGTTGCATTTTCTACTAATGAAAAGAAAAAAATTATTCATCATTTTACTTATGATAAATAATTACTGCATGGTAAATAAAACCTAGTAATTACTTTTTTGAAGGATATGGTTGTTACAAATGGTATTAGAGCTACTAGGTTTAACACTCAAACCTATGAGCTTAGTGTGTAAGTTTAGCATCTAGCATTAAGTGACTAATATTTAGAAAACCTTGTGCTAGAATCGTGAGAACTAAAATGACTGATAGGAAATATTTTACCAACAACGAAAGGTACCTCAAATCAAAGAAAGAGTGGGAGGGTCTAGTTAAATCCATTTAGGGAAATAAATCCAATGGAGAGGCTTGGTTTGCTGACACTAAAACCTTCACTGAAATAGTGAAATGTGTTAAGAAATAAAATAAAGAGTTGAAGGAGGCTACCAAGGCCATTGCTCACATACCTCCATCTAGCTCTTACAAACCATCTCCTTCTTAGAAAATACCCTAGGAATGCAGTATCTATATCCTCTGAATAAACATGAAGGGTTGGGAGAGCTCCTGTGTGTACATCCCCCACCCAAGATTCTAGTAATAATTTTTGATGAATATGAGGGATACACCCTTCTTGTCCATGACGAATAGTCATTTTATGGTGAAATCTTGCAAATTAAATAAGGATGTTTTGTATCCAATTGTTGTTTAATAAAAGCAATTTGAAAACATGTGATCAAAATGCTCTCTATAACTTATAATGGAATGTGTGGTAAATTATTGAGTTTTCATGAATAAATGTGATAAATGGAAAGCTAATTAAAAACTTAAAATTGGAAACTTTTGGTAGAGTCTAACTCCAGAATGGTTCAGACCAAGAGTAATCAAGAAAGAAGTTAGGAAGTCAGACAAGCCTCTGGGAACTCAGAGGCTAAGCTAGATCAAATTCTTCGCATGTTGCAAGACATAAGGGAAAGGATTAATACCCTTGAAGGAGAGGTCATAGGTAGACCTAGAAAAGAACCCACCTTTGAGGGTGAAAATAAAAATCATCATGTTCATAATACCCAAAGAGAGCATGGAGAAACCCATTCAAAGTCTAGGTCGGACGATGTGAAAAGGGACCAACTAGCCAAAGAATTATCTAGGGACACGAATAAAACAATTCCCACAAAGTTCGATGGTACAATAAGTGGAGATGTCGCAGAGGTGTGGCTAATTGAAATGGAAAATTATTTTGAGATTTGTAACCATTTAGAAGTGACTAAGGTTGTCTGGGGAGTGTATCAACTAGTGGGGAAGAATCCATGTGGTGGATGAATAAGAAGACTGAGTTGGTTTAGAGCTCTTTGAAGCTAACTTGGGATGAATTTGTAGCCATATTTAGGTAAAGGTGGTTACACCAACTTTACTTCAATCATAAGCTCGTGGATTTTCAAAATATGAGACAAGGAAATTTCTTCATGAACAAGTATTGGGAAAAGTTCACACACTTAAAATATGTCCCTTAATATCAAAATGATGAGCAGTTTAGAATCAGGAAGTACATAATGGTTTTAAATGCCCAAATTGGTGAAGTGGACGTACATGGTCCTCCCACAATGGATCGGGTGTACAAGAAGGCCATTAAGAAAGAATAGAGGCTCAAATTCATGTCAGCATATAGAGAAAGAAATCATAAGAAGTGTAATTGGTCCCAATCCTCACAACCTTTCAAGAGAAGAAGTGACAAGTAGGATTTCATAAGAAAGGTGACAAGGGTTCTCATGGAAATAGAAACAAGTACAAAGGGGACTAAAGAATGGTGGTGATAATAATAATGGAAAGAAAAAATGGGATAATACAGGAAAGCCTTTAGAAAGGCGAGGTCCTCCAGGAGGATGTTTTTCTTGTGACAATGACCACTACGCCAAAAAGTGTCCTAACAAGGCACCAAGGCCAACCTTGAGGGAATTATTTGTCGACGCAACAAGCTGCCTTTCAGTAGAGGATACATGTAACCTTGGACAATCATCAGGCAAAATACCAGACCATGCCTATCAAAACTCTAGGTATTTTCTTTGGAGTTCCTATTATAGTTTTAATTGATATTGGTGCTATCATGTGTTTTATTTCTCTTATATTGTTAAGTAAAATATCTAGAAAAGTTGGATACATGAAGAATTCTTGGTTAGTTGAGTATGCAAACTAGTTAAGAGCTCAAGTAGAGCAGTGTCTATTTGAGGCTAGGGTTGAGTTGCCGAGTTTTTCAACAGAGGTTAACCTCTATGTAGCCCCCTAGGTTCCTATGGTGTCATCTTAGGGATCAATTAGTTATGGAGGCATAGAGACAAGGTGGATTATTTTCCCAAGACAATAGAATGCTTAGATGACATAGGAAATAAAGTGTTCTTGCAAGGAACCTCTAGAGAGGTCAAAATAAGGAAAATATCTGCCATGTAATTGAAAAGGTTTAAGTGAAAGGGGATGTCATATCTTTGTGGTAAAAATGGAGGAAGCAGAAGAAATAAAGGATAATAAAGAGTTCATCTTCCAAGATGATTTAATGTTCTACAAATCCTAAAAATTCTATCAGGTAGGAGATGGATGATCCATGGATCAGGAAAGATCAGACATGGAAAACTATCCTTTCCTCTAAAATTTTGAGGATGTATTTCCAAATGAATTGTTTGGGTTACCTCCCAAAAGAGATTTCAATTTCTCCATTGATATAATCTTGAGGTCAAAGCTAATATCCAAATCTCCTTACCAGATGACTACCATGGAATTGATGGAATTGAAGGCATAGTTGTAGGAACTACTGGAAAAAGGGTTGATAAGACCTAGTGTCTCACCTTGGGAAGCACCGATAATCTTTGTTAAGAAGAAAGATGGTACATTGCATTTGTGCATAGATTACCACATGCTTAATAAAGCCACAATAAAAAAACAAGTACCCATTGCCACATACATATGATCTCTTTAATCAAATGCATGGATCAATAATTTTCCCCAAGATCAATTTTTGATTTGGGTACCATTAGTCGAGGCTCAAGGATGAGGACGCCCACAAAACAACTTTTAGAACTAGGTATGGACACTATGAGTTCACAATTCTTCCATTTGGACTAACGAATGCACTTGTAGAATTCATGAACTTAATGAATGGTGTATTCAGGGACTGCTTGGATAAGTTTTTTCTCATCTTCCTCGATGACATATTGATATACTCCAAGAATGAGGAGGAGCATATGCAAAATTTGTAGTTTGTCCTTCAACGGTTAAGAGAGAATAAGATATATGGGAAGTCATCAAAATATACGTTCTTCTAGAAGGAAGTGTAGTACTCAGGCCATATCATCTTGGCAAAATGAATTTCAATGGATCCTGCAAGGATAAAACCTATCTTAGAGTTTCCAGCACCAAAAAACATACAAGAAGTCTGTAGTTATATGAGACTGGTGGGATATTACTAGAATTTTGTGGAAAATTTCTTGAGAATTACATGTCCCATTACCTCTCTTCAAAGAAAAGGTAATGGTTAGAGAAAATTCAAAAGGAATTTGACATATTGAAATAAAATTTGACTTCGACATTGATTTTAAAAGTGCATGATCTAGAGGGGAAATTTGTAGTCATCACTTATGCATCAAGAGAGGGATTAGGTGGTGTACTTATGTAGGATGTATGGGTGATTTCCTATGTTTCTAGTAAGTTGAAAAACTATAAGTAGAACTATGCATCCCATGATCTTGAACTTGCAACAATTGTGCATGCACTGTAGATGTGGTGGCATTATTTGCTGGGGAAACCTTTTGAGTTGAGGTCTGACCACCAGGGTCTTAAGTACTTGTTTACTTAGCCTCACCTAAATGCTTGAAAGAGAAGATGGATAGAGCTAATATCAGATTATGACTTCGAGATCAATTACATGAAGGGCAAGGAAAATTGAGTTGTAGATTCCTTAAGTAGAAGGAGCCATATCTCCTCGATGATCTTAGTGCAAACTGATTTGAAAAGTCAAGTATTGCATAGGTCTAAAGGGGACAAATATTATGAGTAGGTTAGGAAATCCCTAATGAAAAATACCTAAGATCCAAGGTATGATGGGTTTCATTTTGAGTTAGTTGGGTTATTGAGGTTCAAGGGAAGAATGTACATTCCAAATTCAAGAGAGTTAAGGAACATAGTATGGAAAGAGGTTCATTATGCACCTTAATCAAGACATCAAGGAGTGAAAAAGCTTTTGGATGATGTTAAGCCATTATATTTATGGAAGGTAATGAATATGGATGCCACAAGATATGTAGAAAAGTTGATTGAATTCCAGAGGGTGAAAGAAAAGCATCAACACCTAACAAGACTATTATAGCGTCATGAGATTCCAGAGTGGAAATGGCAGATTATCAACATGGATTTATGCAAGGTATTACTATGTATAGAAATAGGCACAATTCAATATTGGTAGTGGTGGATAGACTCACCAAGGTATCCCATTTTATACCTGAGGATTTGACAGATGGGGCACTATTCATAGCCCACAAGTTTGTACAAGAAGTATTCAAATTGTATGGTGTTCCTGAGAAGATTATCTCAGATAGGGACACAAGGATGACTTTTAGATTTTGGAAAACCTTATTCACCTCAGTTGGAACTCAATTGAACATAAGTTTAGCATGTCATCTAGAGAAAAATGGTCAAACAAAGAGAGTAAACCAGGTATTAGAGGATCTACTGAGGGTATATTGCATGGATCATCAATACAAGTGGGAGGATTGCCTTTCACTTGTAGAGTTTGCATATAATAATTCATATCACTCTACAATTAAAATGAATCCATTTGAAGCATTGTATGGAAGAAAGTGTTGAACTCCTATAAGCTAGGATAAGCCAAAAAATATGATTAGTCTTGGTCCAAAAATGTTATAAAAAATTAAAGAATAGATCAGATTGCTTAGGAAAATGCTAGCAAAAGCCAATGATAGATAGAAAAGTTATGTTTATGTCAAGTGTGTGCCTAGGAATTTCTCAGTGGGAGAAAAAGTTTTTTTGAGAGTTAAGCCTCAGAAGAGTGCCATCAAGTTTGAAAAGTTTTCCAAGTTAGCTCCTCATTATGTGGGTCCCTTTGAGGTTCTAGAGGAAATTAATCCAGTTGACTTCAAAATTGCTCTATCGCTAGCTCTTGCTAGAATACATAATGTATTTCATGTTTCTTATCTTAAAAAGTATGTACCAAGTAATAATCATGTAATTAATTGGAATGCACTTCAGGTTCTAGATCTAGGAGTGGTCATGATTGAGCCTCTCAAAGTGCTCAAAATACATAGTCTCCACCTGTGCAATAGAGAGGTGATTTAGTACAAGTTTCAGTGGGACGAATATGCTGAGGACGGTGCCACATGGTAGGATTACCATGAGATTAAACAAGATTTCCCCATCTCCTGCATGAGTTTGAAAATATAAATTAAATACATTTTTCATTTTCTTTGTTATATGTTATGATACTTTACATCATTGGGGACGATGATTCTTAAGGGGGGATATGTTCCACCCCACCCTAGATTTCCAAAATTACTTTTAATATATTGTAATTGTTATGATGAAAATTGAGACTATGAAATTTGGAAAGTTAAATGCTATGATGAATTTATGCAATGTGATGTTATTGCATTTTTATGAATTATCGATAGATACATGATGATATCATTATGATGAAATGTGATGTGATGTTTCTACATTTAAACAAATTATTGATGAAAATCCAATGATACGATTATGATGCAACAATTTCGGCTAAGTACTTGTTTGTTTCTTGAGTCGAAATGTAAGAATGATTTCTACATGACATGTAGGAGGAGAGGGGAGTAACACTTGAGAGAAGGGTAAAATTGTGATTTCTCTCGCAATGTCATCTGAGCTTAGTGTTGGTCAAGCATTTGAATTTGTTAAACCTAAGTGTGTTTAGGGTTGTTAGTCGCGTGTTTGAAGGTGAGTCAAACTTGAGGTTGTTGAGTCTTGTTATTTCCATTTTTCTTGGGTTGTGGTAATTTGGAGTTTTAATAACTTGTCTTTTATATATGTATATATATATACACACACACACACATATATATATGTATACACACACACACACACATATATATATGTATGTACATGTGTGTGTGTGTGCAAAAGAAACACATATGTATACATATATATGCTCGTATGAATGCATATCTACATACATATGTGATGGTATGCATTGACAAATATATATATTCATGTAAGCATATATATATATATACACATGTATTTAATGAAAGAAAATAACCCATACATATGTGTATATATATACATATATGTATGTATATACATATATGTATGTATATACATATATGTATGTATATACATATATATGTTTTGGATGTTGTGGGTGTGTTGCTAATATGTGGTTGTCATTGATGTCAGCACTATTAGCATCATTGTATTGAAGGTTGTATATGTTGAGGATATTGAGAAAATTGTGAAAGGAAGAGTTACAAAGTTGCCTATTGCCAGTGGAACTGTGAAGGTCATGAAGGTGTCCTATTCTGTACGTTGGAGATCAAATATTGTGGACTAAAGGGTTTATTTTTTAGAGTATCTAGATCATCTACCAGAAGTTTCAGAGGTCTGTGTGAAGATTTGATCGTGTTGTGGTCTAACTGTATTTCTGTGGTCTCTGTCAGCATTCCTGAGTGAAGATTGTGTAATTCTGATAATCTCAGTTGTTGCAGATGCTTCTCTATCAATTCCTAGTGTCATTGGATGCTTCTAGATCGGTCTCCATCATTCTTGTACATCCACATTGATTGGTGTGCTTGTGGTTGAAAATTTTTCTTGTGCATGTTCGGGTTTTCATGTTCCTGATTGACATGATGGTGGCAACGTGTTGTGGATCCTTAAAAAGTAAAATTTGAATACTTGGCGTGCTCGTGAGTATTGTTTTGGGTCGTATCATTATATTGGCCGATGGTGTTTAGATCCACATTGAAAATTTATTAGAAAATTTGGGCCGACATTGTAAATATGTTTTACTTTTCCGACCGACTAAGTTGTTGTAATCCATGTTGTGGATATATAAGAATGATTTTTTCATTGGTTTAGAGAGTGATAAAGAAGCTCAAGGTGCTCAGTGTGCTCCTATGTGTGTATGTACGACTATCATTCGATTGCAGAGCAGAGTGTGAAGAAGTTTGAGCGAAGAGTGAAGAAGGTTTTTCTGTGCTTAACTGGAACTGTAATCAAGCTTGTGTAGAAGCTATTTTCTCAGTTCACAATTTGGATGGTTTTAATCCAAACTTTTCTTTGGATAGTGAGCCCCATTTTGTAATTGAGCAGTGTGCCTGAATGCATGTGCATTCCCCTTTATTATTTTCATTATACTTTTTAACAGGGCATAATATTGTGGACTAACATCCACCGTGGTTTTTCCCTTAAAAAGGTTTCCACGTAAAAAATCTTGGTGTTCTCTATCTCTCCGATGTGTTAATTATTTATGGTTAATTGCTTATTCATCAAATTTGAGATTAAGTTAAGTAAAGTTTGAAAATTTTATTATTTTGTGACAACTGATTCACCCCCCCTCTCAGTTGTCTATCCTTTTTTTTCCAACAATTGGTATCAAAGCCAAGTTCCTTTGAAGAATTCTAAAAGCTTGAGGTGATATGAGATGGCATCATACAAGGACAGTCCTAGATTTGATGGAACTAACTACTCACTGTGGAAATTCAGTATGGAATGTCACCTGAGGTGTATTGGTGAAGCTTATTGGAAGATTACAAAATATCCATATGTTATTCCTTAGAATGGTCCCTCCACTGCTGATGAGATCAAAGATAAAAATAATATCAGGGCTATTGAAGCTTTGGTGAGTGTTCTGATAGATTTAGAGATGGCCAATGTGATAGGTTTGAAGAAAACTCATGAGATTTGGACAAAGCTGGAAAATTTGTATGAAGGAGATGCGCAGGTGAATATGGCTAAGCTATAGAGTTTGAAAGGAAAGTATGAGAATTTGAAGATAGGTGAAGATGAAAATATCACTTATTTTATGCATAGAGTAAATGAAATAGTGATTGGTATTAGATGTGTTGGTAGTTCCTTGGATGAGGATGAAATTTTGGCTAAGATACTCAGATCCTTGCCTCCCTCCTACAAAGTGAAGGCTCATGCTATTAAAGAGCTCAGATCAATAACGAAGATGACAAGAGATACATTGGTTGGTAAGCTTGCTGCTTTTGAATTAAGTGAATTTGGTGAATCTGTTCTGAAGACTAAATCTGCATTCAAGGCTACTGTATCTAGAAGTAACAAGCAAAGATATAATCCAAGAGATTTTTCTAGAAAGATATCCAAGTATGATGAAGAACTTAAAAAACTTGAAGGTAAAGAAAGAGAGGTAGAAGAATTGGAAGCACTGATTGTGAGGAAAGAAGGCATAGGAAAAGGTAAGTATGAAGGTGTATTGCCTATTAAATGTTTTTCTTACAGTAAAATAGGTCATTTTGCATCTAGATGTCCTAAAAGAGTTCCTAGATCTAAGCCTAACAATTCTAGATTCCAAAAGAAATGTTACTTTGCTGAAGGAGTGACTGATGATGAGTCTGATAAAGATAATGGAAATGAAGATGAATAGGTTTTCATTGCTACCATTGAAAATAGTCCTATTGCTACTAAATTTGCTAAAGATGAGAAAGCTCTTGAAACTTAAGTTGAAGAAAAGGATGAGTGGGTTATTGACAGTGGATGCTCACATCATATGACTGGTGATAAAAGCAAATTTGTAAGTCTAGAGAAGTATGATGATGGGGTTGTAAGGTTTGGAGATAACAATGCTGGTGTGATTTGTGGCAAAGGTTCTATTTGTCTTGGTGGTAAGCATAACACTAATGATGTTATTTATGTTGAAGTCCTAAAGCACAATATTTTGAGTGTTGGACAGATGGTGGAAAAAGGCTATGATCTATAGTTCAAAGATGAGAGATGCAGGATACGTGGAAGTTCTGGCAATATTATTGCTATAGGTAAACAGACAAAAGGTAATATTTTTCACCTTAATATTGCTAGTGAGAGTTGTTTAATTGCTCAAGTAGATGAAAGATGGTTATGGCATAGAAGGTTGTGTCATGTGAATTTTGATAACATTGTTAAAATAAGTTCCACTCAAGCAGTAAGAGATCTACCTAAGCTAGTGAAGCCTGCTAGCACAATTTGCAAAGAGTGTTAGATGGGAAAACAGACTAGAGTTTCTTTTCGAAGCAAACAACATAGCTCAAATGGATTGCTGGAGCTGGTACATACTGATCTATGTGGTCCCTCCAGAGTTAGAAGTCTCCATGGAGAAAGGTACTTTATGCTGATTATTGATGACTATTCTAGAATGATATGGGTTTCTTTCCTAAAAGAAAAATGTGAAGCACTGGAAAAGTTCAAAATTTTCAAGGCTATGGCAAAGAATGAGAAAGGTCTAAAAATAAAATTCCTGAGGTCTGACAGAGGTGGTGATTTCACCTCTAGGGAGTTCAACTTTTTTTGTGAAGACCATGGAATCAAAAGACAATTATCTGCTCCCCGAACCCCTCAACAAAATGGAGTTGTAGAGAGAAATAATAGAACAATTTTGGATGCTATGAGAACAATGATGATAGAAGGAAACATGCCCCAAATCTATTGGAGTGAAGTTGTAAGCAGTGCTGTGTATACTTTGAATTGGAAAAACGTTAATGGTAATTCTGGTAAGACCCCTTTTGAGGTATGGTTTGGTTATAAGCCTATTGTTAAATATTTCAAAATCTTTGGAAGCAAGTGTTATATCAAGAGAGATGATGATATAGGCAATTTTTATGCAAGAAGTGATGAAGGAATATTTCTAGGCTACTCTACTAAGAGCAAGGCTTACATATGCTATAACAAAAGACTGAGAAAGATGGTTGAGAGCGCAAATGTCAGAGTTGATGAGGACTCTACCAAATCATCCAGATATTATGGTTATGATTCAGATGAAGACAATACAAGCCAAGGGAAGAATTCTCAGACACAGAACCAACTTCATATTATTTCATATGTTCCGGTAAAGCAACCTCAATTTATTCTGGTAAATCAAGTAAGTCAAGAAGCACAGACAAGTGCAAGTGTAGAAGAAAGATCAAAAGAACTAGAAGCTTGAGAAAGTCCTAAAGTTCCAAGGTATGTAAAGCTAAATCATTCTGAAAATAAAATTATAGGAAATAAGAGTAAAGGTGTGCAAACTAGAAGAAAGATTGTAGAAGAGTATTGCCTGATTTCTAAGATTAAACCTAAAGATGTCACTAAAGCCTACCAAGATGAACACTAGATGAAAGCTATGAAGGAAGAACTGACATAGATTGAAAAGAATAACACATGGACACTGGTTCCCAGACCCAAAGACAAAATTGTGATTGGTACTAAATGGGTGTTTCAGAACAAGTTGAATGAACAAGGTGAAGTGGTCCAGAATAAAGTAAGACTGGTATGTAAAGGGTATTCTCAAATGGAAGGTGTTGATTTTGAAGAAACCTTTTCCCCTGTTGCTAGAATTAAAGCTGTAAGATTATTTCTTGCTTATGCTGCATACAAGAACTATAAAGTCTATCAAATGGACATGAAGTTAGCTTTTCTGAATGGTGAGCTAGAAGAAGAAGTATATATTGAACAACCTAATGGATAACAACTGGCTGATAAGGAAGACATGGTTTTCTGATTAAAGAAAGCTTTGTATGGACTCAAGCAAGCCCCTAGAGCTTGGTATGCTAGATTAGACAAATACTTATTGAAGCTTGGATTCAATAAAGGTATTGCTGATAGCAATTTATACTTCAAGTTGGATCATGATAAAGAGTTAATTATAGAAGTTTTTGTTGATGACATTATTTTTGGAGGAGATGATAATCTATGTATGAAGTTTTCTAATGAAATGGAGAGTGAATTTGAGATGAGTATGATTGGAGAGATGAAGTTCTTTTTGGGATTGCAAGTTACCCAATTACACAAGATAATTTTTATATCTTAGTCCAA
The DNA here is from genome assembly GCA_007258455.2 of Sequoia sempervirens. Lineage (NCBI taxonomy): Eukaryota > Viridiplantae > Streptophyta > Pinopsida > Cupressales > Cupressaceae > Sequoia > Sequoia sempervirens. Next base: position 100,104,557 of record VDFB02270651.1, on the reverse strand, counting down.
ATATGTGAAAGAGCTACTGAAGAAATTTGGGATGGAAGAATCAAAGCTTGGTTGTACTCCCATGGTGACCGGATGCAAGCTAACACAAAATGATGATTCTTCTAAGGCAAATCAAACTAGATACAGGTCAATGATTGGTGGATTTCTCTACTTAACTCATACTAGACTAGATATTATGAATTTTGTATGTATGGTTGCTAGATTTCAGGTTGATCCCAAAGAATCACACGTGACTACTGTTAAGAGAATCTTTAGATACCTGAAAAGAACAATTGACTTTGGAATTTCGTATCCAAAGGATGATGATCTCACTTTGAGTGTATATACTGATGCGGATTGGGCTGGAGATGTAGATGATAGGAAAAGTACTAGTGGTAGTGCTTTATTCCTAGGGAAGAAACTGGTGTCCTGGTTGAGCAAAAAGTAGAATTCCATTTCTCTATCTACTGTTGAAGCAAAATATATTGCTGCTGCCAATAACTGTACTCAAGTGATATGGATGAAATAGATGTTGAAAGATATCAGGGTGGTATATGAGGAACCTATTACCATATACTGTGACAATTCAAGTGTAATAAATATTTTGAGGAATTTGGTACTACACTCTAAGACTAAACATATATCAATTAAGTTTCACTTCTTGAGGGAGAAAGTGAATGAGAAAGAAGTTAGATTGGAGTATGTGCTTACTAAAGAACAGATTGTAGGCATCTTTACTAACCCATTGCCAAAGGATACTTTTGAGTATCTCAAATGAATGCTAGGGGTGATTACCCCTCTTGATAAGAACTAAAAGATGCATGTACTTGCATGAATTTGTGAGATTCATTGCTATATTCTGATTCAGATTGATGTCTCTATGGCTACTACTCAAGGGGAGTAGTAAGATGTGTAGATATGTGGTTCAAAGTGTGTATATGGAAAGGTAATGGTTACCTTTTCCATTAATGTCAAAGGGGGAGAAGAGTAATGCGAAAAATCCTTTTGGGAATAGAAGCAGTTGAGAAGAGGAGTCAAAATATAAGGGGGAGTTAGTGCAACTATATTGATGGTATTTTTCACATCATGTGTTGCCATCAATTCCAAAGGGGGAGATTGTTGGATGCTGTGGGTGTGTTGCTGATATGTGGTTGTCATTGATGTAAAAACTATTAGCATCATTGTGTTGAAGGATGTATATGTCAAGGATATTGAGAAAATTGTGAAAGGAAGAGTTACAAAGCTGCTTGTTGCTAGTGGAACTGTGATGGTCATGAAGGTGTACTGTTCTATACGTTGGATATCAACTGTTGTGGACTAAAGGGTTTATTTTTGAGAGTATCTAGATCATCTACGGGAAGTTTTAGAGGTCTATGTGAAGATTTGATCGTGTTGTGGTCTGACAGTATTTATGTGGTCTTTATTAGCGTTCTTAAGTGAAGATTGTGTGATTCTAATAATCTCAATTGTTGCAGATGCTTCTCTGTCAGTTTTTGGTGTTCTTGGATGCTTCGAGATCATTCTCCATCATTCTTGTACATCCAAATTGATCGGTGTGCTTGTTGTCGAAGATTTTTCTTGTGCATGTTCAGGTTTTCATGTTCCTGGCCGACATGATGGTGGTAACGTGTTGTGGATCCTTGAAAAGTAAAATTTGAATATTTGGCATGCTTGTGAGTATTTTTTTGGGTCACATCATTGTATTGGATGATAGTGTTTAGATCCACATTGAAAATTTATTTGTAAATTTGGGCTGACATTGTAAATATGTTTTACTTTTCTGGCTGACTAAGTTTTTGTTGTAATCCATGTTGCAGAAATATAAGAGCGATTGTTTCATTGGTGTAGAGAGTGAGAAATAAGCTCAAGGTGCTCAGTGTGCTCCTATGTGTGTATGTACGAATATCATTCGATTGTAGAGTAGAGTGTGAAGAAGACTGAATGAAGTGTGAAGAAGTTTGAGTGAAGAGTGAAGAAGGTTTTTCTGTGCTTAATTGGAACTATAATCAGGCTTGTGTAGAAGCTATTTTCTCAGTTCACAATTTGGATGGTTTTAATCCAAAATTTTCTTTAGACAGTGAGTCCCCTTTTGTAATTGAGTAGTGAGCTCTAGGCAGTGTGCTTGAATGCATGTGCATTACCCTTTATTATTTTCATTATAATTTTAATAGGGTATAATATTGTGGACTAACATCCACCATGGTTTTTCCCCTAACAAGGTTTCCGTAAAAATCTTGGTGTTCTTTGTCTCTCTGATGTGTTAATTGTTTATGGTTAATTGCTTATTCATCAGATCTGAGATTAAGTTAAGTAAAGTTTGAAAAGTTTATTATTTTGTGACAACTGATTCACCCCCCCTCTCAGTTTTATGTCCTTTTTCCAACAATATGTATGTATGTATATACATATATATGTTTCTAATATTAATTCACATGCTAAGAAATGCATGGTAAATGTTGATCATAATGGTTATGAATGGATTCATTATAATATGGCGATTACGCTAATATAACGACATGATATTTATCAATGTCGACCTTGCATGGTAACAATATTATTGTTGAAACTTTGAATGCATTAAAAGTTATATTCTTTATGATTCTCTAAATAAATTGTTAAGTTGTGGTGTTGCATTAAGCTTGAATCTTTATCTTGAGGAGCATGATTATAAATTAGAAGCTGAGTATATCCTTGCTTAACCACCAGTATTAATCCTTGAAAGGCTGTATGGATAATGTCACATAGGTGGCGGGATTAGCTTGGTATGCAATTCAAATTACTAAGTAATAATCAGTTGTTGCTTCCACCACATGAGGATAGGGAGGTAACTAATTTTTATAACTGTTTGGAGGATAATTTTTACCTTGTGCTAGTCATGGTTTATTTTGGGAGGATACATTATCTTGTTGTTTTATCTTTCAATGAATTTTGCAACTATTTATTACTTTTTGAGGTTGTGGATATTGGTAAATTGGGGAAATCCCATTTTATTTTTCAATCTTAATAAGATAACTAAAATAAGAATCAGTTAGGGTGAATTCGTAAAAACTCTAGTTTAAGGTTATTCTTAGTAGTTTGTACAAATAGTGTTAGGGGGATGAGGATATAAGGGTTCTTTTCACTATAGTGAAAGGAGATTACCTTTGGTTTTTAGATACATTTTTTCTAAGAAAGAAATAGGAAAGAGTTTGTCATGGTTTTTTGAGCAAGTTTGAAGTGAAGGATATCTAGTTTTGGTGTGGAAGTTTCTACTACATTGTAACTTGCCATAGTTGTTGTTAATAGTGGGAAACTTAAATTCAAGACTCTCGATTAGGATATGACTGGGCTGAGCATGGATACTACCCTTAGAAAAATCTTGTGCTAGTGTGTAGGCATGTAGTTTCATCATTTTTATTTCTAATAGAAATAGGGTATTTCTTTACAAAGAAAGGAATGATAATGGTTTAATAAGTCTATAATGGGCATTCTTGGCTTATGCTTAGTTGTGAAAGTTTTATATCTTATTTTCAATCATTCTTGCTGAAATAGTTTTCTTTAGATTTAAGGGAAGAAGTGGATTCTCATAATTGTATAAATTTTTCTTTGTTCTTAAACCATATCTTGGAAAAGATATGACTGTGGTAGAATTATGAAACCAACCACTTGTGTAATATGAGCCTCTCTTTTTTCATAAAGGAAATGGCTTCATTTTCTCACTAATTTGTAAGCCCTTATTGAATGCAAATGATTGTAAATAAAGTTCATTAATGAACACATGCTAAGTAAATTTTGAACCATTGTTTCTTTGTGGGTATTGAACCAATCTTGTAAGGCTGAGAATAAAATAAGTGGTAGAATAGTCTTAAGCATAGTTAGTGTTGTCACATAAAACTGCACCCTACTGAACAAGAGTTCATTGTTCTAATGAAACAATGGAAACAACCTCAAGGTGTGGGACACTTTGTGAATGAGGTTGAATCTTCAGAGAAGGCCAACCTCCTCTTATAAACTAAGTGAAAATGTGTTGGTCTATCCTAGCACATGAAACCTATTACTACCCTATTCTAACAAATCATAGAGGAAAAGGGATAAAAGGAGAACATGAAATAAAAGGAAGGTGATGCACCAAGATAGAAATTTTTTTCTTCTTTGCTTCAGATTACACAAAATATCAAAAAATTAGCTAAAACAAGCATTCAAACATGAAGATAAGAGAGTTTTACTCAAATATGCAAGAAATACGTATGATAATAGTAATATTTTATTGATATGAGGCATAAAAGCTAGACTTTACAATGGCGGAATGCAAGATGTAGTGTCTAGAAAAGAAAATTGTGAGAGGAGCCCAAAAGAAGAACCCCCAAAAAATATACAAGTGTTGCTTTTATAGATCAAGGAGAACTAAGAAGAACAAATTGAGCCCTAACCCTAACTAGAGTTAATAATGAATCTTGGGCATGAAAGATTTGAGCTATCCTGTGAAAATCAGGACTAGGGTATAGATCTACCAGTAAATTCAACAAGAGACAATGAATGAGCATGCCACCCATACCTGCTATGAAAATTACGCCAAGAAGAGCTTGGAGAAGACAAGGTTGCATGCCATCCACCCTGCTGTGAAGATTTCTAGGAAAAGCTATCCAAAATCCTCCATGAAATTCATGATTTGGTTATGGAAATAGTTAGAAGGGACACACATCAGTAATGAATGAGCATGGAACTTGAAAAACCACCTAGAGAAGTCATGGAAAGCAATAAATTTTTTTCTTGAACTATAAAAAATATGCTTGGTAGTTGGGGAGTTGTTGAGCATTAATGGCATCATTGGACAAAAATGTGCCAATCCATGGATCATCGAGGTGTCGGTCCCAACAAATTGCCTTTACAAGCATGTGAATTAAATGGTGCTGACCCCCAAAAATACATCTTTGGGCATTAGCGATTGGGTGGTCGGAGGTCAGGAGTTGGGCTTACAACGTGTCTTATACTTGCATCACACTTCATGCCTTATGCATTGAACTATTGAAGATTGGGCGTCGAGCCTGTAGCTTACAACGTACCAAAGGAAGAAGAGAGGAGGAAACCGTGAAGAAGAGGAAACGTCAGAGCATCATGTTGATGAGGTACCTCTTACTAAAGAAAGGTAAGAGATAAAGGGGAAGGCCGAAGGCCAAAACCTGAAACCCCAACACTTAGTCAATTTTTAGAATAAGGTATTAGTGGGAAGAAGAGATGGAAGGAGAAGGGAGAAAATGAAGAGACTTCAGAGGTTGGACCTTGGATTGTCAGAGGTCAAAGGTTTGAGGGAAGCCTTACCTCTTACCTAAAGGAAGTAAGAGGTAAGATGCAAGGGCGAAGGCCGAAGGCTGATAGAAGAAAGGTGCAAGGATGGAAGAGGAAGGAGATAGATAAGGGGTAAAGGGTAAGGCTGAAGGTGGACACCCAAAATACTTAGAAGAAAAAGGGGAAGGAAGAGAGCAATGGAGAAAGCATGCAAGTAAGCAGGTAAGAGACAACCCAAAAATTCAAAAATCTAGGACTTAGCCAATTTTAGGAACCCTCAAGGAAACTCATGCAAGATGACCTATGTAGGATCTCTCAGATTGGATATCAGTGATGGGTCATTTAAGGGAGGCATGAAATGTCAAAATTTTGGCATTTTCTATGGGATGACTGCCTGCTAATCATGGAATCCAGGGGCCTTATCATTTCATTGGGCACAAATTCATGAAGGGGATTTACAAAATTGGGCCTCCCAAGGGAAAAAAAAAAAAGATGTGCAGGCCTACACTTGGAGAAAAGAATGCAAACTAGAACATACATTCCCTTAAGGAGAATGTAGGATGTGCAAAGCACTTCATGGAAAGAAAAAATATTTACAATATGTACTTAAAAACTCAAAACTTATTAGAATTAAGGTTTGAGATGAATCCCATTGATTGAGATTGGAAGAACCTCACCATCCAACCTAGAAAGATAACATGCATTCACCTCCCTGCAGCTAGTGATGATGTATGGACCACTCCACATGGCATCAAACTTGGAATGTCTTCTGGCTTTGGCTCTATCCACATCCCATTTCAACACTAGATCTCCCTCTTGGAACATTCTATGACTTTCCTTCTTTTCAAAATTTCTTTTGACTTGTGCTTGGTGTGTTTCTATGACTTGCATATATTTGTTCCTTGTCTCCTCTAGTTCCAAGAGCTCATCCAACCTTACTGTCATAACATCATTTACCTCTTAACTCCAACTGATGTGCCAACTTAAGGGAATCCAACTCCAATGATAATGGTAACCTTGCTTCCCTTCCATAAACTAGCATGAAAGGAGAATTACCAATCACTCTTTTAGGAGTAATTCTATGAACCCAAAGGGCTACCTTCAACTTGCTATGCTAGACCCTTTGGTTGTCTTCAATGGTCCTTTTGATAATCCTGATGAGATTTTTATTTGAAGACTCATCCAAGCCATTACCCTGAGGGTAATAATTAGATGAGGTCTTCAAGTAAATACCATGCTTCATTTCCCAATCAAGGATCTAAGCACTAGTAAAAGTCTTTGCATTATCTAAAATAATGGTGGAAGGAGTGCCAAGTATGGTAACGATTTTGTCAAGGAATTCTAAAACTAAAGAATTAGTGGCATCCTTTAAAGCAACTGCCTTTGTCCACCTTATAAATTAGTCTATGGTTGTTAAAATCCACTTATGACCAACACTTGATGGTGGATTTATCATGCCAATAAAATCCAAACCCCATTGTGTAAACGATTGATCAACTTGAATGGGTTGAATAGGGAGGGAAACCAACCTTTACTTTCTAGAAAATAAAGCAAACTTTTTTGCAATTTCTCACCCATTTGTGAGCATCACTGAACAAAGTTGGCCAATAATAACCAACCCTCATACTCTTTGCAGTAGTAGTCCTTGTAGAAAAATGGCCACCTGAAGAGCCATCATGGAATTCATTTAGCATTTTGTTGACTTGATCTACCTCTATGCATCTTAAAAGGACTCCATTGAAATCCCTTCTAAAGAGTATGCAATCCACTATGACATAGGGAATGGACTATAATATGAAATGTCTTCTTTTGGTCCTATGTAGACCCAAAGGATATCTACCTTCCTATAAAAAGGTAGTCATATCATGCACCCAATTGCCTTGCATGTTTGTATTTGGTGCTTGTTGTTCCTGTAGCACAAGGGTAGCCTCTGTAAGAGTTTCAAATGTTGATAAAAGTTTCTCACATATCCCTTTGCCTCTCACTAACTTGGGTGATTTTGATGTCAATGTCATACTCCATCACCTTGCTGATTCATCCAACCCTTTTTTCATTGATATATCTGCTCAATAGGAACTCTTTAACAGTAACATGGGGCACCATTAGTTGTATCTTATTATTAGACACAACATGTGTCTATATCTTTTCAATTCTCTAACAACAACAAGAGCTTTCTTTTCAATGTAGCTATACTTGACCTCATAATCTTTGAGCCCTTCACTAAATAATGCAATGGGATGCTCCATATTTTCGTTATTTAGGTAGGTTAGGATAGCTGATATACTTGTTTCACCTCTAAAGGTATAAAGAATGAAATGCTTGTCATAGTTAGGATAAACAAGGGTAGAAGCTTGAGAAATTTCTTGTTTGATAGCCTCAAAACTATTTTTACCTTCTTTGGTCCACTTGAAGACCATATTTTTCTTAAGCATAGAAGTAAGAGGCTTTACCAAAGCAACAAGGTTTGGAATGAACCTCCTCAAAAATTTAATTATGCCTAAGGAACTCTATAATCCTTTCTTGTGACTAGGAATTGGGATGGCCAAGATAGATTTTACTCTTGCAAGATCAATGACCAAGCCATCCTTTGAAATAATGCGCCCAAGAAGCTTGCCCTAATCAGTAATGAAGACACATTTATTTAGATTTAGGGAATACCATATTCCCTACATTTTTGAAATAATTTCTCAAGGTGACTAAAATGGTCTTTTGAATGCTTTGAAAATACTGTGATATCATCCAAGTAGATCAAAATAAACTGTCTAAACACACCTTGAAATTCCATATCCATGGATATTTGAAAAGTGGCACCTGCATTGGTTAGACCAAAAGGTATTTTACAATAAGCATAGGTGCCCCACTTTGTAGTAGATGTTGTCTTATGCTGATCAGAATCTTGGACTATAATTTGATATAGCTTGAGTAACCATCCAAGAAAGAAAACCTTTCTGACCCAATGACTCTTTGTAAAATCTGCTCCATGGAGGGGAGGGGCTAATGATCCTTTAGAGATGCTTTATTTAGATCCCTAAAGTCTACACAAAGTCTTATTTACACATTCTTTTTTTTGAGAGGAACAAGATTTTTAACCCAAGAAGAATGCTTGATGGGAAAAATGATTCTAGCCTCAATCAATTTGGCCAACTCTTTTCTCATCAAAGGCTCAATCTTAGGATTTATAGGCCTTTGTTTTTTCCTTATAGGTTTGGCATCTAGACCTAATTCAATAGTATGTTGAGAAAGGCCTAGGTCAAAACCCTTAAGTCTTCATAAGTCCAAGTAACTACATTGTTGTATCTATTATAGAGATATATGAAAACATCATGTTCAGTGGTCATACCTTTGAGACTTGCCCTCTGAAATTTCTATTGGCTTGAAGTCACCCTTCTTTGCAGCTAAGTTCATCCTTTTCTACTTTAACTGATCATTAGGGTTGAAAATACCTTGAAGGGTGATAAGACCATTTGGTAGCTTATTGCTACTCAGGTGCATAATCTAATCACCATACTGATTTTGCAACTTGGATTGATTTATTTTAGAAAATTTTACCTCCTCTTGTAGAAAATTCACCATTTTTTGGTCATTGTCAAAGACTTGCTAGTGATCTTGATTATCTAGAACAACAACCCTCACAACAAGCTTGATATGCTACTCTTTTTTGCTTGCAATATGTGCTGGTATGTCAAACTGAGCACCAACTATTACAAGTCTATCAACATGTTTATTCTAATTTCTTAGAGTTGTTTGGATGTTGAAGCCTTCAAAGCCTTCTATCAAATTCCAAACCCTATGCTTGTAGGATTTGAGCAGATTATTCTTGGTTGAGCTTTAAGTTTTGACTTAATGGACAACCAATTCATTGTCACCAAAATCTTGTAACAGTTTGATGTTCCTTTTTTGTGCAAGATGTAGACCTTGGATGAGTGCTTCATACTTAGCCACATTGTTAATACAACTAAATTGAGGTGTGAAATAGAAATAATAACTCTCCTTGCCTGGATATACAAACATTACACCAGCAACAACACCATTTATATTTTTGGAACCATCAAAAAACATCTACCCCAATCCCCCTAAATCCTCTTGAGATTTTATGAGATTCTGGACAAGAGCATTCTCTTCATGAATGTAATAGGTACCAGGACCAATCTCCTTTGCCTCAATGACAATTAATGGGTCAAATTGTAAAGCATTTCCCCATTCATCGAACAAACAATCTGGTACCTCCTTTATAGGATTTTTAGACCCATGAACATAACACTCTTCCTTTTGATCATGCAATGTATAGTTCTTGTTTATTGGACTAGGAGTGTAAGGCTCTAGATGATCTTTTTCTATGGGATCAAATTTGATGGTTGCTTTAGTGCCATATCTAGTTATAAATAGCATGTGAGACCAATCAACAGACAAGTACCCACCTATCTTAGAAGTGAAATCTCTAGATAAGCAAATGGAAAAATGAGTAAGGAGGTCTATGACTGAAATGTCTTACAACACATCATAGCTGGGACATGCATGCAAGAATAATTTTAGGTTTTGAATTACTCCTACTGTATTGACAACAATGCCATCCAATTGTAAAACCTTTCTATCCACCAGTTCATACTTGTTACCAAGCATGTAATAAATTCCCTTAGGCATGAATAAACTACTATCCCAGAGTCTATCGTACAATTATGCACTATATGATTTCCAATAATTAGAGAAAGATAGAAGGGATGCAGCTTACTAATTTTGCAAGAATTCTCTTCCTCTTTGGGTTGCACTAGGTTGCTTGATGGAGTAGTCTGCTCTTTTCCTTTTACATCATCCATTTGTTTATGTTCCTTTAAAGCCCACTGTAGCAAATCCATTTGTGATGGGATAGATAGAGCCTCCTACATAGTAACATTCAGATTGGATTTATTCATTTTCTTCACTATGTTGAAAGGAAGCTCACTAGCTTTAGAAGGAAGCTTTGTAATAGGGTCTATTCTCATTGTTTGTGTGATCTTAGGTTGCTCCACCACTTGTTTAGGCCTGTTAATAGGATGATTTGATTGTGGAACCTCTGCTGTTCTACCTATTGGTCCAACATTTGCGCTTATTTGAGGTTGTTGAGAGATTGATGCTTGCCCAACCATGGAAGATGCACCACCCTCCATTGCTCTTTTCTTTGATCTCGTATTCCAGGCTATTGTATCAACATCTACTTGATTTACACCACATAAATCCTCTTGACCCCAAATGACAAATGAGGAGTCCTCACATGCATGATTTTGATTACTAGCATTTGTTTGGTTCATGCCAATTTGTTGCTCTGAAGTAGAGGTCTCATTTTGAGCTACTAGAGTTTGCACAAACTCTCCATTTTGACAAGAATTTTTTATTATAAGCTTGCTCACAAGGGTAACACCACTCTTGCTCTTGTGCTAGATTATTTTGAATTGGAACAAAAGTCTTAGAATTGCTGGCAGTGGGTGTATGCATGTTATTAAAAGGCATAGCATGACTCTACTGATTTTGTCCTTGATAAGGTGGTCTATTTTGTTGATAACCTTGACCTTGAGGCTGATAGGGCATATTGTTTTGAGCTTGCTTCCTATCCATTGCTATTAACTCGTTGTTTATATTTTGGAGCAAGGTGCCCCAATCTTTTGGAGGTGCAGTAGAAGTAGAAGGTTGGCCTATGGAAATCACTAGAGTAGGAGCCATTGGGATAGGATGCACCATTGGCTGTGAAGGAAGCTCTGGAAATAAAGGTATTGGTAGCCTAGGAGCTATGTTCCCAACCTGAATTAAATAATTTTATACCCTTATGGCAACATCATATGCTCCTAGTAATGTGTAACCTCCCATTTATTGAATCATAATAGCTATATTGTTGTTAAGGGCCCTCAAGAAATATAGAAAAAACATTATTGGGAGAAGGCTTGACCAAAACATGAATTCTATCCCAAGTCTTTTGGAATCTATAATTGAAATCACTCTTGAATTCATGAGGTGATCTTTTAATTATGGTTAGTTGTTCTACTAGAGATAATTGGTCACTCTTGTCTTCAAAATATTTGCATATAACTTTTCCCCTAACTCATCCCAATTGTGAATGTAGCTGGGTGGCAGTCCTCTATACCACTACAGTGCTTTTCCTTTCAGTGAAGTGGCAAGTAATCTAACAACCATGTTGTCTTCTGTTACATTATACACTGAGCATATGTTTTCCACATCTATTATATGCTCTACTAGAGTTTTAGATGTTTCACTAGTAAAATGGGGAATACTTTTGAGGGAATTAATTGGTATATCATCTTTTTGGGCTAGAATTAAGGGGCTTCCATTAGTAAAAGATACAAAAGGCTAATTTCTAGGTACAACCATATGGAACAAATTTCTATTTGCATGGACAATAGGTGTTATAGCTTGAAATAATCTACCCACAAGTGGCATAGATTGAGCTCTAGGAGATGGACTTGTGCTTCTATTTCTTCTCATAGGTGATAAAGATTGTCTATTTCATCTTCTAGAAGTAGAAAATGAGAGTTGGATGTATTGGGAATTACCTCTAGAAGACGCTTTTGTTTGGATTCTTGGCATGAATGTGTATGTCTAGTCTTGAACTAGGAGTTCTAGGTAGTAGCAGGGTCACCAATTCATATGTTGAATCCTCCCTTGATTGCAGAGACACCAGGTACTTGTTTGAGAGCCTCTTGAAGGCTGGAATGTTGAGAGAAACACCATTCTCTCAACAAAATAAAATGAAATTTCTTCTTGTGTCCCACTAGGTGTGCCAAAAACTATTGTCACATAAAATTATACCCTACTGAACAAGAGTTCAGTGTTCTAATGACACAATGGAAACAACCTCAAGGTGTGGAACCTTGCGTGAATGAGGTTGAATCTTTGGAGAAGGCTCACCTCCTCTTCTAAATTAAGTGAAAATGTGTTAATCTAATCTAACACATGAAACCTACTACTACCCTAATCTAACAAATCATAGAGGAAAAGGGATAGAAGGAGAACATGAAATGAAAGGAGGGTGATGCACCAAGATAGAAATGTGTTTCTTCTTTGCTTTAGATTGCATAAAATATCAAAAAACTAGCTAAAAAAAGCATTCAAACATGAAGGTAAGAGATTTTTACTCAAACATGCAAGAAATACCTATGATAATAGTAAGATTTTATTGATATGAGGCATAAAAGACAAAATTTACAATGGTAGAATGCAAGATGTAGTGTCTGCAAAAGAAAACTGAGAGGAGCCCAAAAGATGAACCCCCAAAAAATATACAAGTGTTTCTTTTATAGATCAAGCAAAACTAAGAAGAACAAATCGATCCCTAACCCTAACTAGGGTTAACAATGAAGCCTGGGTGTGAAATATCTGAGCTATCCTATGAAAATTGTGACTAGGGCATAGATCTACTAGTAAAGTCAATAAGAGATAATGAATGAGCATGGGAACCCATACCTGTTATGAAAATCATGCCAAGAAGAGCTTGGAGAAGATAAGGTTGCACACCATCCACCCTGCCGTGAAGATTTCTAGGAAAATTTGTCCAAAATCGTCCATTAAATCTATGATTTGGGCATGGAAACGGTCAAAAGGGACACCCATCAATAATGAATGATCAAATTTTTCCTAAAACCCTAAAAACACACCTTGTAGTTGGGGATTTGTTGAGAATTAATGGCATTATTGGACAAAAACGTGCCATTAATCCGTGGATCATTGGGGTTTTGGGCCCAAAACACACCTTTACAAGCATGTGAATTAAATGGCACCGATCTGTGAAAATGGATCTTTGGACATCGATGATTGGGTGGTCGGAGGCTGGGAATCAGGCTTACAACATGTCTTATTCTTGCATCAAACTTCATGCATTATGTGTTGAGCCATTAGAGATCGGGTGTCGAGCCTACAACTTACCACATACCAGAGGAAGAAGAGAGGAGGAAACCATGAAGAAGAGGAAATGCCAGAGCATCAAGTAGATGAGGTACCTATTATCAAAGAAAGGTAAGAGGTAAAGGGGAAGGCCGAAGGCTGAAACTTGAAACCTTGACACTTAGTTGATTTTTGGAATCAAGGCATCGGTGGGAAGAAGAGATGGAAGCAGAAGGGTGAAAATGAAGAGACTACAGAGGTCAAAGGGAAGCCTTACCTCTTACCTAAAGGAGGTAAGAGGTAAGATGCAAGGGCGAAGGGTGAAGGTCGAAGGCCGATAGAAGAAAGGCACGAGGATGGAAGAGAAAGGAGATAGATAAGGTTTATAGGGTAAGGCCGAAGGCTGACACCTGAAATACTTAGAAGAAAAAGGGGAAGGAAGGGAGTGATGGAGAAAGCATGCAAGTAAGCAGGTAAGAGACAACCCAAAAACTTGAAAATATGGGAATTAGCCAATTTTAGGAACCCTCAAAGAAAACTCATGCAAGGTGACCCATGTAGGATCTCTTAGATCGGATATCAATGATGGGTCATCTAAGGGGGGCATGAAATGTCAATAGTTAGGTGCTCTTTTATTGATAAGATGTCTACTGGTTTATTGTATAGTTTTCCTTACTTTCTTCTTATTGAATGATTTAGTGATTTAAAATGGTTTCTTGAAATAAAAGACCTTACCATTTAGCTTGAATGGTTAAACCCAGGCTCAAGTATTTATATTTAATAGAGAACAACTAAATGGGGTAATTTTTGTGTATGATGTATTTATAATATAATATGACTAGTTGGGTCAAGTTATCTGCTTTTGTTGTCAAAGAATGTCATGGGTCTAATTATGAGAGTATATACTTTCTTAAGTTTGGTAAATTTCAAAATAGTGGCACTAGCCAAGACTAGGTAGTTGCGTTCAATAATTTGGGAGTTCGAACAAAGTATAAAACTAAACCAACTCAGTCGAGTTATGACTAGAAATCCAAGATGTGTAGAGTAAAAGCTTTCTTTATGATTATTCATTAGTCAAACAGTCAGTTTGAGTTAACCCTAGGTTAGATATATTACTCCAAGTCGATTAGAGGTGGGTGAACAAATGAAAGACTCAAGCAGTGGTTGAAATCAATTCAAATACTTTGGCCAAAGTGAGTATAGTAGTCTTTGTATGCACTTTTTGATGAAAATTGAGGTTTTTATGTAGCTTAATACTTTGTAAAACTATTATACTTGTTGATCTAAATATATTTTCTTTGTTACAGATTCTTTGTGGGTGATTATCTGATTAATTCATTTTATCATTTGTAGAATGAAGACAAAAGTTGTAGAAGAATTAGACAGGATATTAGAAGATACACAACATATACCATGGAGAAAACCTTTCAAGAAAAAACTCCACCAAGAATCAATGTATTATTTAATCTCTGAAGTAGATTACAATAATTCCAATCCTTCCTTGAGATGCTTCTTCTGCCTTCAACAAATCTTCTTCACAACTTGCAATAAACTAATACTAACTCTCTTCAACTTGCTTGAGATATATAGGCAATAAACAACTTTGTAAACTCCAAAAGAGTTACAATTACAAAGCTCAATCCCTATCTCCTAAAAGGTACGCCTATCTCTTCCAAGTAGAGTTTAACATGAAGAACAATGCCAAATCATCATCTTCATCCATTTGGGCATCCCAAACTAAAGTAGTAACTAAAACTTTATTCCATAAATATCTTCAAGGATTTATCTCAAAGTAGGTGCCCAAGAGTGGGCCCACTTAACTCAGCCTTCTAAAATATCTTAGCATGAAAAGGAGTTAATTCCAAGAAGCCAACTTGGGCACCCAAAGTGTGTCCAAGTCATTTTCTGTTAACTGAAATATCTCTCTCCACCATTCATGCAAGAGTGGTCATCCCCTATTAACTGAAGGAAGTCACCTATTATCTATCATGCAACTAAAGTCATTAGTCATGGATTCCAAGTTAATTGAAGTCAACTAGCATTCAACTAAAACTAACTGAAGATAACTGGACCATAACTGAACTGAAATAAATTGAACTAAACTAATTCTGAACTAAACTAAATTGAACTAATCTGAACTGAACTAAACTAAACTTCATGCATGTAAACATCAATCCCTAACTCCTAGGATCTTTACATGAATTCAAAAGTGTTATCTTTTACTCCAAATAGTTAACTTAACTCAAGGTGAGTTCCAACTTCCATGTGGGTGCCCCATGTGCTCCTATTATTTAGGAACTCATCTTGGATTCCCTCACATGCTTCTATCATTTAGAATTAATTACAAATTTCAATTAACATGATTATTTTATTCAATATTAATCTCTTTCTAATCCTAGTGTTAGCGAACACTTTCCAAGGACTTAGGAGATACATGAAATAAATAATGTTTAGGATTCCAATTAAATGGCATCCTATTCCCAACACTTGTTGATTCACTGTGACCCAGATTGCTTAACTAATTAGAGTTTTCTTACATAGTTGGAAGGTATCCATAGTTGTTTGACAGTATTGGTTTAGTAGGGCACAACACCAGAGCTCAGATGAATAAACTAAGAGGGTTCTTAACTATACCCCTCATTGAAGGGCAGGGCCACTTTCAGTTAGGAAGGTGTGTGGGGACCACTGGTTTGTAGTTGGAGGTAAAGCACTTGGGTGATGCTCTCCCTCTTGCAGATGACATGTCGAGAAATACAAACTCAGATTAAATCCAAAAAAGTGTGTCTTTAGAGTCACTTCTAGAAAACTATTAGGATATATTGTTTCTCACAAATGTATTGAAGTCAATCCTGTAAAATTGAAAGCCATCATCAACATGCCTCCACCATCTAATCTAAATGAGCTGTGTAGTCTAAAAGGGAAACTATAGTCCATCTGTAGATTCATTGCATAATTAGTCGATAAATGCCACCCTTTTCAATATTTACTTCACAAGGGTGTTCCATTCAAATGGACCGATCATTGCTAGCAATCTTTCCAACAAATCAAGGATTATCTATTATCACCACCAATTTAATGTCGCCCATTGATGGAAATCTATTAATTCTATACATATCAGCTATGCTATCAACATTGGGAGCTCTCTTAGCACAACACAATGAGGAAGGAAAAGAGAGAGCTATATATTATATCAGTTGTACACTTGTAGGGTATGAAATTAATTATGCCCCTATTGAGTGTGAATGTCTTTCCATTATCTTTGCTTTGAAAAAAAATTGACATTACATGTTGAATCATCAAACTAAGCTCATAGTAAAGATAGATCCCTTAAAATATCTTCTTAATAAAGCAACTCTCACTAGTAGACTACAAAAACGGGTGATGATTTTGAACGAATTTGATAATGAATATGATGATCAAAAAGCAATAAAAGGAAAAATAATAGTTGATCAACTAGCAAATGCTCTCACTCTAGTAGATCAATCCCTTGTATTAGATTTTCCTAGTAAAGCAATTTTTACAATGATAATGTTGCAAGGTGTGCGCCCTTGGTCTTCTTTTGTTGTGAAGTGCAACACTTGGGTTCGTGACATGGCTTAATCGCCTCTCATGGATTCATTGACTTTGGCAATCGTATTGGGCATTAACAGGTCGATCTTAGGTCAATATTTTGGTGCAATGGAAACTGTCTTTGCAACAATTGGTATCAGGGGTTTGAACCCCTCACTTGCACTGGGGGGATTGTTGCAAGGTGTGTGCCCTTGGTCTCCTTGTGTTGTGTAGTGAAATGCTCAGGTTCGTGACATGGCTTAATCACCTCCCATGGATTCATTAACTCTGGTGGTTGTATCGGGAATTAACAGGTCAATCTTTTGGTGCAATGACAACCGTATTTGCAACAAATAACACCTACTTAATGGAAATTGTACTTTGATGGATCCTATATCCACCATGATTCTAGAGCTATAATTATTTTTATAACCCTACAAGGGGACGCAATCCCTAAGTCTTACAAAATAACATTTCCCTACATGAATAATATTGTTTAATATGAAGCTCTACTTATAGGACTTAGGACAACTATCAAATGGAATATCAAGCACCTTCATGTCTATGATGACTATCAATTAGTTGTTCGATAGGTTAATGATGACTATGAGATAAAAGATGAAAAACTGATGCCCTATAAGAGGATGGTAAACAATCTTAAGCAATACTTTGATGTTATTATATTTGAGAAAATTACAAGGATACAAAAAAAAGCAGTTGACACCATGGCTACCATAGGATCTCTACTTGACGTGCCTCATAATGTGCATTAGTGTGAATTATTGGTGGAACAACTTTTTCTAAACTCTTTTGGAGTTCTTGAATCTGAGCTCATGTGTGAAATTGTTGGTCTTGATTCACCTTGGTACAAGGATATTTATAATTACCTTCATGACCAAATTCTTCCCCCTAATTTTTCAAATAACCAATTCAAGAACTTTACCCACCAAGCCTCTAGATATGATATCATTGATGACACCCTATACTGATGTAGTCTAGATGGTACTCTTCTTAGATTCCTTGAATCAAAAGAAGCACAAATGACCTTACACAAAGTAAATAATGGTATATGTGGAGCTCATTCTAGTGGTACTACCTTAGCCAAAAATATCATGAGAGGTGGATATTACTGGCCCACTATGGAGCGTGATGCATATTAGTTTGTCAAGAAATTTCATCAATGTCAGATTCACATAGATCTTTTTCATGCACCAACATAAGAGCTTCAAACCATTACATCTTTGTGGCCTTTCTCTCAATGGGACTCAACCTTGTAGGAAAGATTCATTATAATTTTACAAATGGATATAATTCCATTATTAATGCCACTGAATATTTCACAAAATAGATTGAAGCCATTCCCATGACATACATCACTAGCAATTTTTTTTGCAAAGTTCATCCTTAATTACATCTTATGCCGTATGGTGTTCCCTTTTCCATTACTATAGATAATGGTCCTCCTTTCAAGAACTAGGATATTTTGGAGCTATGTGATAAATTTCACATTCAACATCACTTCGCCACTCCTTATTATCCATAGGGTAATGACCAAGCAGAGGCGTCTAACAAAACCATAATAAAATTTTAAAGAAGACTGTCAATGTCTGGCACATGCAACTGAACCCAACCTTATGGAATTATTGTACAAGAATTCACACCCCATTTTGTGCCACACTGTACTCCCTAGTCTTCTATTCTAAAGCTATCTTTCCTATTGAGGTTGAGTTACCATCCCCAAGGGTCTCCATGCAACATTTTATTGATGATGAATACTATAGAATATCCAAACTACATGATCTAGAGTTACTGGATGAGAGACATCTGACTGCATTAGTTCATCTACATGCCTATCAAAATTGTCTTTTTTCATAGTTACAACAAAAGAGTCTGAGTTTGACATTTTGATATTGGTGACTTGGTCCTAAAAGAGAATCCTAAAAATCAACTAGACAAAGAAACACTAGGAAAATTTGAACCTAATTGGTTGGGTCCATACATTATTATAACATATGGGTCTAACGCATATCAACTGACTAATCTTGAAGGTGATTTGCTTCCAGAGCCTATTAATAGCATGTACCTTCACAAATACTATACATGAATATGAGAGAGTCCCCTTTAAAATTCAAAAAAATTGAAAAAATAAATAAATACAAAAAATTGAAAAAAAGAAAAAAGTAAAGATAAATTTTTTTCCCTATAGTGAAAACTACTTCGGTGGAACTTTGGGTAAATACCATGGTGAAAACTTGACAAATAGGCACCATATATAGTAGGTCATTTCTCTTCCATCTACCATCATTCTATCTAGTTTTTCATTCCATCCACAATAATCTGAGCATATGCTCCTTCATATAAAAATCTCACTTTCCCCTATACAACCATAATAAATCTTGTCGCACCTCTCATGGCTTGACATTGATTGATGTTTACTGTTAGTCACTTTCTATACGCATTCATAATAAAGTTAATCCACCTAATTCTTTCTGCAATAATTGGTCCTATACTTGACTGGGGGCAATCCTTGACCTTGGTTTTTTAGATGGTATCATTGACATAGTATCAGAGGATACATTATAAAAATTGCTATGTTAGGATCACACCATCATGATCACTCATCACCATCCACCTACCAAAATAAGCTATCCACAATCCATAATAAAATTTAAAACCATCCTAGCTCGCCCTCCATAATAAATCGTCCCTTACTAAGATTAACACTTTGATCAGACACAATCAGAACATCTTACAAACACTGAGCTTAACAAATCAAGAAACAATAGGAGAACTACCAAACTAGCCTTCACACATAATTGATCAATTTCTTAATCAACATCATCTATCTTCAACATCTATAATTTGTCTTATATAGGATGTTGCATCATTGAAACCAAACTATACATCTTATACGAGATGTTTCATTTCTGAAAACAAACACAATCCTTTAAATCTTATTAAGAAATCACTCATCTTTAGCAAGAAGACCTAAATGGTCATTGACTCGTTTGGTCTAGTGAGTCTTATCATTTACTTGACTTATCTTTTTTTCATGTTCTTATGCTACTCAAGGATATCCACAAGTGATTAGATGAGCAAGGATGGATCATGGTTTTTCTTTTTGATTTCTATTTGTGGTTTGTCTTGACAATATTATTAGGGTAACTAAGTTCCTTGTGTGTGATTGGGTTCCATCTGGCATAGTCAAAAAATCCTATGCAAGTTAAAGGTCATCTAACACTTTCTTGCACCAGGATCAACATGCTTTGTGGTTAGTCCCTCACATATTCCAACATGGTTCTATTTTCACTAGTATGAGTCATGAAACTCCTTTTCTCCAATGTGTTTGTCTACGCAAAGGGATAGAATTTTTCACCTTGGTTTTCCCTTACCTTTGTGTATGTTATTCATTTGCAAAATAAAAATGCTCTATGATGATATTTGTGTACTAATGAAAGCTCAAAATCTAATCTATCACTCCATTTCCAATCTTGATCAATTTTATTCCATTCTATCACACTAATAAAATTTTTATACACATCTCATTTTGATCAAGCTAACCATTCTTTACCCCTTACTAACCTTTTTTGGTATCTAACATTTCTTCCATCAATCCTTGTAGTCATTTCTATGGAGTTATATGACACATAACAAAAAATACATCAATTGCATCATTCCATCATTACATATTGCATACACATGTTAGGTCATAGTAATAGCATAAAATCATAAAAATCACCAACATAGCATTTCACAAAACCATAAGCATAGCATTTCATGCCATTTCATAGGTATAATAATATGTACATCATTTCATCCAGAATATTGGTGCAATAAGCATGTTAGTGTCAGCATAATACATAAACATTAGGTGTCCATACATAGAAATATAACTATAAGAATTAATTAACATCACAAGTATCCTTTTATCCATTAATATCCATGCATAAGTAACCATACAAATGTTAGCATAAGTAACCATACAAATGTTAGCATTGCATACATAATATATTCAAATAAACTTGCATCATAAATCATATAGACATCATATAAGAACCATCATGAGCATAAAATCAACCACATAAGCATCACATAGAATCAAACACCATAGGAACATACATATAAACACATGTAGACATCATATAGTCACCACCAAAATGCACATCTCATTTATATCCAATAAAATCATGTTCAAGTACAACATCAAAATGTCAATAAAAAATGGAACTCATAGGCTCAATCAATATATACAAGTGTCTAAGAACAATAAAAATATTGCTAGCTACTGTTTTCCCCACTCCCTGCATGTGAAGGTTGATCTTGTCTAGCCCCAAATGGTCCTATCTACCCCTACTCTGTATTTTCTCTTGGTGGTGGCCGGGGTGGTCTCATTAGACCCTTTACTCCATCGGTGCTAATAGTCCTCCTAGAATGTGACCTTCTTTGAGATCTGTTGCCCATGTAGCTAGGTTCTCTCTAAGATAGTGGTACCACACCCTCATATAAGTCCTTATAGTATCAGGTCTCTTGCCCAACCTGATATAGCTTCCATGCTAAATCTTCCATCAACCCATTGCAAGTCTTAATAAAGCTAACAAATGCCTACTCTACCCTTTTTGCCCCAATAACCATAACATCTCTAGCTACATATTTCAATAGTAATCTAGGCTAGTTGAGCCTATAGTGCATGTAAGATAGCTATCTGAACCTAAGCTAGATCTGGCACATCTCCCCTCACAACCTCAACATCCCCCTCCTGAACATGCACATCCTATAATTCCTCCCTGACAGGTACATTCTATAATCCCTCCTCCTTTGCCATCACCACATTAGGCTCCTCCTCTGCAACAGGTGCCACCTGTACTAGTGGAATCATTGGGATGCCTCTACCACCTCTGCCTCTAACACCTCTATCACTTCCTCCATCACCTCCATCATATCCTTCATCACCTCTACCTCTCCCTCATCCCCTTAGAATCCCTCTCTTTCCTCAAACCTATCTATCTTGAGGAATGGGCACACCGGGATCTGTCAGTGGTGTGGGCCTATTTCTAGCAAACTAGGCATCATACTTGAGAGTAGTCCTTGCATCTACAACCCCTAGACCAACTCCTCACTGTCTGAGTTGAAGCTCATCAAAATCTTGATAAGCTACCTCTAGATGAATCATCAATCCCCAATGTCCAACCTCTCGATATGATCTTGAAAATCTAGCCTCTCCAATAGGAACATTTCGTTGCTTCCTAAACTACCCAAGTACCCTCTCTAAAAGCTGCCTATTGATAATGTGCTGATATTGAACTGTACATCCAATCAGGCACCAAGTCTATCAACAATAGGGATATGCTCATCGTCATCCTCCTAGGGTTGAAAATATTTGTATGGTCTCCATGTGAACTCTACCATCACATCCAAATCGTATCTATGATACATAACATACCCTAAGTGTGTTTGTGTAATTGCTCCTACATATTGGTACACATAGGATAGTCCTACTACAAGCTATCTATCAACAATCAATTAGCACACAACAATGTGCTTCTAAGCCCAAATATGTAATAGAATCACTTTGCATCCAATCGAGCAAGCTCCTTTGTGTATAGGCACGAATTTGCACCCCTCTTGCAAATTCCCCTTTTACATCCTCCACTTTAGGAAAATCAAACCTAACTAAGAAATTCCACATCACCTATCTGGCATCCACTTGGCATTTTTCTCTTGTGTTGGTGGGGGAATTTTTTTCAGGGATGCATGCGCGATGCGCTACCATCCCTGATAGATTCCTACCTCTAGAATATGTAGAGATGTTACACTCTCCATTGGTGATGAAGGGCAACACCTCTGCACCTTCCTATCAACCTGAGAATGGTTCTTTCCCTCCTAAATCCTCTTCAAATGCCTATCTTTCAACTACACTTCATCTCTTTGGAAATCCAGTCCATTTGCTTCATAATTTCACATGGCAACTTGATCTCCTAAGCAATTTTGATTGAGCTTTTACACAACTTCTCTATGTCGTGCTACACCTTTTCCACCATTGGAGTTGTGATTTGGTGTCCTATAGGACTGCTTCTTCATTGTTGTGGTAGTGTAGACCTTACTAAGCTTGCATCCTCCTTTATGTGCTTGAGGGAACCTCGATTGAGAAGGTGATATTGTTTCATTTCTCCATTTCCATAGCATTATCACTTGATTTACATGGAATAGTGTTATTGTTATCATTCGATATCTTTTCTATTGTTCTCTTTATCATATTTTCTATCTCGTGGTTTTCCTAGCTATCTGTGGAGGTGGAAACACCAAAGCGGGGGTTTTTGTGGAAAACCCCTATACAGACCCAACATTTTTCCTCTCTTGGCTGTGTGTAGGTACACGTTCATGTGGAGATTTCTTGTGAACTGGACTCTTCATGAGTTAATCTACATCACCTTCACTTTTATCATCTTCTATATCACTTTTCTAGTTACCTTATTTGTCCTGTTTATTATCATCTCAGTTAGTGCTTTAAACTTCAACTGCTAAGTAGTTAGTAGGTTCTTGTACTCTTCACTATGATTTTACACTCTCTAGCCATACGGATGCCAATGCCCCATAGAGATGTTAGTGTGCCATGATGTCATCCTTGACTAGCTTTGCTATCCTCTAGTAGAGAGTTGTTTGAGGTACAGTTCGAGTTCCATAAGCCTTCTCATTTAGCCTCATTCAAACTCTCAAGTTAGTGGAGTGACATAAGCACTTGAGAGTGCTCTTGATTCTTTATCCTTGACCTAGAACATTTATCCAAATTGATGTAGATTAGGGCATCCCTTTGCTCCTAGCTCTCTATGACCTAGACCCTTGGTGTGGTTGGTCCCCCTCTTCTACATTTTGATGATACCAACGTGAACAATGCCCATCCATTTATTTATGTTAACACTTTTTCCCTCACACTTAGTAGTCATTGTTGACTCAGGTGTTGTGAGGTTTTATGAGCATTACAACCTAGTCTACAACCTCTGGGCATGTTGTCAGGAAAAGTGTGTGACACTTACCAATGAAACATATGGCCACTTCCAGTTTTACTACTAGTTTCACTAAGGGCTTTATAGATGAGATGGACTTTATTGATGAGACCGATCACGTGCCTACTCCTTCGAAATCCCCTACATATTCATCTGTAGATAAGGATGAGGCTATGCACATTCCCACAAATTTTTTTTGGGCATTAGCAAGTTGGAAGGAAATATGCTGTAGAACTCTTGCATGGCCTCACCGATCTAACCGAAAGATACATCCCTTTATTTAACACTAGATTGAGCACTACCCGAGAAGAAATACTTGGTGCCTATGAAAGATAGATAAGTTTTTAGATGCCCACTATGTCTATATGCATGGCTAAAACAGGCCCCTTGATCAGTGTTTCATTTAATCCTCAACAACCCCACACAATAAAGGTGAGTAGAACACCCCTTGGCTTTAGTTTCACCCCTCCTACTACCTCTGGTGGTGAGGGCTTTGGTCGAATGAGTGGAAGTGGTGGTTTTTGGTAGTGGTGGTGGTGGTGGTTTTGGTGGAGGCCACATTGGTGGTTTCGGTGGTGGCTCCAACAGAGGTCACGATGGTGGTTCCAGAGGTGGGTTCAAAGGTGGTTTTGGTGGTGGTGGCTCTGGTGGAGGATCCATTGGATCTTTGTCATCTCAAGACCCTGTTTTGAATGCTCTCTTACATAACATGGGTCAGATGCAAAACTAGTTGGCGAGTCTTTCCCAGGCTTTCGCCCAACCTATCTTCCAACATTTTTTTTGACATAGTCCACTGTTGGTGATGATTTTGAGTGCTCATTTCACCCAGGGAATGGAAATTCCTAAATTTGAAAAGTATGGTTGTAAGGGAGATCCACAAACACATGTATCAACCTTTAATGCTATGTGAATGGATTTATTCCACCATAATGCCCTAATGGCTAATATTTTTCCTCAATCTCTTAAGGATACAACACTTGAGTGGCATTGTTCCTTGCTGGAAAATTCTATATTCTCATTTGACCATCTCCTTAATCAGTTTCTCCATCAATTCCAAGCTAACATTGGCCTGAATATGACCTTCTCAAATCTCATCCGATGTAAGCAGGGATAATAGGAGAAGATAATTGACTTCTAGTGCAATACCAAGCGCTCTTTTCACAAATCTCATACCCGCTGCCCAACTCAGATGTACATAAGGTATTCATAGGAAACCTATAGTGAGCCTAGTAGGATAAATTTACCCTAATGAAGTACCCTTCTTTCACACATTTGTTTTCCGCACTGTGAAGTATCAAAAAATGGTAGTTCAGTTTGGGGGATCTTCCTCGCACTCTCATTCTAAAGGAAAGTCTATTGTGTCCATTTCAGGAAAAGGAAAGGCTATTATGAATGTATTTTCCATGACTAATGATCACAAGCTCAAACACAATAGAAAGTTTACAAAGCTAGCCAAATCTTATTCTTCTATTCTATAAAAGCTATTGAAGGATAAGATTATAACATTGGAAAATCCCCAAACTTTGAAGGAGCTATAAACACTTAAAAATTTCTCAATGAATCATATTAGCTAACTAACATCATTTCATCCTAAAATCCATCTTCTTTTTGCTTGTTTAATTAAATAAGCCTAATTATTTAATTAAATGCCTCATTTTCACCTAATATTCTAATTGATCTAATTGGGTTAATTCACCCCCTCTCAACTGACATTTCATCCAGTTTAATTAAATAATGTAAATTATTTAATTTTAACCCTAAGTCTTCTTATTTAATCAAATAACCTAGACTATTTAACTAAATATCATACTTGCATGTCCCCTTTTCATTAAATAAATCAATAATTTAATGAATATCCTCACTTTCCTCATCTTGCACATTCAAATTTAGTTTTAATTAACTAAATTGCTAATTTCCCTCTCATCCACTTGCAAAGGGAATATTCCAAAGGAATATTTTCCTATTTTCCTCCCAAAAAAGGTAATGATTATTCCAAACAAACTTTGAAACAACTTTTTAAAGCTATTGCAAAGTGTGTTTGTTTGCATGATTGTGAACCCTTGATCTTTTCTTGATCCATGTATCTCTTATTCTCATCCATTGATGAGAATCCTTGATCCATGTTTCCTCCTCCTTTCATTTGTGACCATTGATAGATCAAATCAATCTCATCCATTGCTTTTTTATTTGATCTCCATTAAATCAATTATTTAATGAATATCATATAATTCCCCTAATTTGCATAATTGAAACTTTATTTTAATTGTCAAATTAATAATTTTCCCACTTTTAAGGCGATATTCCTTCTTTGCACATTCCTCCAAAAGAGGAATATTTCTTCCCCTTTTGCACAATTAAACTTTGCTTTAATTTTCAAAAAATCTATTTCTTCACCCATGAGAATATTCCAAATAATATTCTTTCTCCTCACTTATTTGAAAAAGGGAATATTCTTACAAAAATTCATGTGCAAGTTAACTCAAAACTTCATGTGTAAGTTAACTCAAAACTTCTTGTGCAAGTTAACTTGTGACCTCTTGTACAGGTTTTGAAAGTGTGTTTGTTTGGATGAATGTGAGCCCTTGATTAAATATTATCTTGCATCCTCAACCCTTGATGGGAATCCATGATCCATGATCCATGATCCATGCCTCCATCTTCTTTCCTTTTTGACCATTGATTAGATTTTTCAATCTTATCCCTTCATTTTTCATTTGCTTTCCTATAAATAGGTCACTATTGGAGACAAATGGATCCATCTTTTAACAAAAAACTTATGCTGTTAAAATAATTTGCACTTGCACTCACATTTAACATCATTTTAGCTTTATTTACTTTCATATTAGCTTAACTTCCATTAATGGCTTTCATGATAACATAGATACATACATTTACCATATTTTGTTAATTAGGATTTTAATCTTTTGAAGCTTGCATACATTTAGAGTAGATTTGCATACACCCATATCGATCATCTTAGCATATATCATGTTAATTTAGTATTTAAATCATGTTTTATCACATATTTCTCATGGTTTCATCAAATTTTTTCAATAAAACTGATTGAAACAAGCTCATTATTCAAGGGATTGGGAAAGGGTCACCATTCCACATCAATACGACACCACTCCCCCAATGGGATAAGTTTCAATGTCTTAGATTAGAGGTTTGTCAAGATTTCATGATCTAGAATGTTAGTTTTAATGGATTCTTTGTCTTTGTTTACAATGAATTATTGATGTAGGAGCATCCTTGGTTCTTGGAAATCTTGCATCAATCAAAATATTTTCTTTCAATTTTCTATTCTTGTTCTTTCTCAGTTCATGTTGGTAGATTCGTCATCTTTTCTCACCAGACCTTGTGTATCTTTGTGTACATCATTGACATGTTCATTTTCCTTGTTCCAATATTTGAGCGTGATTGGATATTTTTCCAGAAAGTTATTGCTTCCGGATTTCATGGCAGTTTCTTGAACTGACACCGGAATAATTTCAAACTTTTCGGCCAGTTCGATCATTGTGGATCGTTCCAGTGACTTGTGGATCTGAACGGTGTGATTTTAACTGTTCCATGGAGTGTCCCTGACCTTCATTATAGGTCCACACTTCATCTTATGTACATGTTAAAGAGTAATTCAAATTTGAGGCCAACCTATTCATGCACACGTTACATTTTCTTCCCTTGGAGAATGTGATGATCTTTGGCCGACATCGATGTTTCTAGAATTTTTGATATGATGTAAAGCTTTCAATTGATCATTAGAAGGGTGGTAGTCAAGTAGAATTCAATCTAGAAGAATAATAGAGATTTGAATTGTAATATTAAGCTTGCATATAAGAGCATGTTAGAATGTTGTATTTTTGAACATGTTTTATCAGGCCTGTGAGCTAAATCTATAAGCTCAGATGTTCCCAACTGAATGTGACTGAGATTTTTTTAATGAGAATATTTGCATCTACATTTTCCTCCCTATTTTATGTTTCTTTCATTGTGTTACTCTTTTTGCATGGTCCGAATTGTTCTCTTTGAGGACCCTCCTACCGTGGCTATGCCAAATTGGTATCAAAGTGAGATTTGATCCGTGTGAGGTCGCTAGATTTGGCGGAGTCCTATTGAAGATTTTTTGTGAGGTGGTGGATTGAGGATCTGACCTATAGTTGCAGAGGACTTGTGTAAAGATGGAGGGAAGAATAAATGGTAGAGGAAATGGAGTGCGTGGAAATGTAGACACAACTATGATGGAGATGTTAAGATTTTTTCTAGATTAGATGCAGTCGAAACGACCCAAAGGAGAGGTTGACCAGTTGATGATGCGAGTGATGAAGAAGTAGAAGTACATGAAGAAAGAGGAAGAGATGAGCAACCTAGCCTTGATAATGGGGAATAGAAGTTCATAAGAGCCCTAACTAAAGTGAATAAAAGACCACATTTCAATCCACTAGATTATAATGGTAAGTTGGATTTAGATGTATTGCTTGATTGGATAATAGAGATGGAAACATATTTTTAATTTGAAGGTGCCATTGAAGATAAGAAGGTGAGGTTTTCTTGTACAAAGTCGAGAGGACATGCATCCCTTTGGTGGGAACATTTGCAGACAGATAGGTAAAAAAGAGGAAAAGAAAAGATAAAGTCATGGGATTAGATGGTGAATAAGTTGAAAACAAAGTTTATGCTTGCAGATTATCAGATTAGTTTTTTTAAGAAGTTGCAAAATCTGAAGCAGAAAGAATCTAGTGTGATGGAGTATACTGAGGAATTCTATAAGTTGAATATCAGATCTAGACATTTAGAGGATGAGATTGAACAAGTACCCAGATATGTGAATGGTTTGAGGTCATCTATATAGGATGAAATTAGTTTGATCAAGTTGGTGAGTGTGGAAGAAGCATATCAATGTGCCC
>VDFB02270651.1:100041007-100075893 GCA_007258455.2 Sequoia sempervirens | reverse complement strand
CACATGGAGATTATTTATACATGCATAGGTGTTTGTTGATGTAATATTTTAAAACTTTTCATTGCTTAGAGCATTTCTCTAACACCATTGCTATTTCCAGATGCAGGGGATGGGAGAAACTTGTAGCTAGGAGGACACATACAACTCGAGGCAACAACAACACAAGATGGCACAACCTGAACTAGTCATTCTTAGGAAATGATTGGTTTCCCTCCTTATATGCACATTTCCTTTAATTATTCATGTATATGATTTTCTTCATCTGTATTGAATAAGTTAAATCTCACAGCTTGTGTGAGACAATGAACATTTTTGAATCAATAAAGATTACTTTTCAGAAAGATTTGTGTAAATATTTTCTATGTTATATGCAATTGTATGAATGCAATGATTTGTTACTATGATTTTTGTAATCTTCTAATTTTTTTGTTTATGCAATTGAATGCAATATAGGAAAGGTAATAAAAAATTTACCCCTCTCTTGATTTCTAAATACAAAGCTTAGCCTAATTGAGCAAGTAGTGAAATTAGGTAACATTTAGCACTATTTTATACCATAATGACATCAATTGGATATTAGATTATGATATCTCTCCCACACATGACTTAATGAATGGGCATGTTAAAGAAATTATAAATGAGCTAGAAATATCCCTTGTTACACCCATACCCACAAACTATTGCGAAGATTATTTTTTTGATGATATATCATCCACCCAAGGATCATGTCAAGAGAAGGCTCTCAAGGATAACAAAAGTTATTTTGAATTGAGTCAGGATCAAGAACCCCTATCCCTAGAGTTTCACCAAGAGCTAAGGGACATCTTCCAAACCATTTTAAACTCAAAAGATGTCCCTGATATCACCCCCGAGATATTTCTTTCTGACGGACATATAGATGTTCTTCATCCAAAACAAGAGTCTCCCACTCTTGGTATTCCTACACAAGAGCAAGAAACCATTGAGATTCTTGATTCTTATAGTGATTGTGCATCATCCACATCTTTTGAGTCAACATCAACATATTTTGAAGTAGTATCAATAGAGAACAATGTCATAGAACCAAAGAAAATAGTTCATATTCTTGAATAGCAGGAACCTATAGCAATATCATGTGTTCATGACAACTCATATTTAGTGGCTATGGATTAGAGGTTACATTATCAGGGCAAAAGATTAGGTATTGATAATATCTTCACAATGTTGAGGGAAATCTTGTCTACAACAAACATCAACATATGGGGTACAAATAACCCTTATGATGAAAATATTTTCAACACTACAACTAGCCATATCATGAGTTGGCATTCACTCATCATCTCATACACAAATTGGGACCAACATAAAAAGAAGAATTCCTATCAAAGAAAGATGAATATCATTAAAGAAAATAAATTAGTAACACCACAAGGACAAAGCAAATACAAATGAATACCAAAGCAAAATAAAGAAAATCATCCCTCCAAAAATCCATTAGTCAAAGAAACTATGGGGAAAAATCAAAAGGGGAAATGTATCCATCATAAGCATCCAACTCAAATACAAAAGCATGCTTCTTAAGCAAGGAATGAATTATATCTAGAGGTTGGTCGTAATTCCATGAAAACCTCCATTCCCACCCATCATCACTGATCTTCCCAAGTTTGGAGAGTCAAAGGTTCCAAACCATCAACCAATACATCTCATATTCCTTCATACATGTGACCGTCCATTCCGTTCATGATATCCAATTCTCGCATTGACAGTGTGTTGGTAGCTACTCTTCATCATAAGGATTCTGAAGGCACTTTATTACGATATGCACACATACGAAAGGTTAATTTTGGTATCCACAAGGCAGATTCGAGTTCTTCAAGTTTTCATTCAAGTGCTCGTATCTTATCAAAGAAACTCCTTCAGGAAGGATATCACTGACATATTATGATAGCAGCCTCTACATCAGTACCACTAGGTGGTTCAATATGAGGGTAAAATTTTCAAAAAATAAACAAAGAAAAAAACCAAGAAAATAGTAAAAATAAAAATCGTCCTCTAATGAAAACCACTATGATGGCACTTTGGGAAAGCACTATGATGAAAAATTGGAAAGTAGGAGCCATGAGTAGAATCGAGCATCTATATGATCCTTCTCAGATAGAAGCATCTCATCCTTGTCATGATAAATCCAATGTTCCCTCCATCTATCCAAATCCAACTTTCATCCAGATATCCCACTTTATCTTGATCTCGACAAAGATTCGACATATACTTTAACTCTACTCATGGAAAACTCTTGACATGCTCTTTACAATTTTATCTCATGAAGTACCATAGCCCATATCTAGCATTATAAACTCTGTCAAACTCTTCACATATACATCACCTATCTTGATTTGTTCATTGATCTATGAAACATTGCTAGACACTGGGGGTAGGTTCTTACACTCTTGTTTTCAAATAACTGTTGATCCATGTCTTATATCTCACAACGTGACATTGACATCATGATCTAGGTATTGTTTGCCTCAAAAATCACATCAAAAAATCCCAAAAACATTCATAAAACCTCATCAAAATCCAATTTTTTTTACAAAATCTTGTATAGTCAAAAGTCTAAAAACATAAAAATCATGTGCTGCTAAAATCCAAAAACATTCAAAAATTGTAAAGTCAAAATCCAAAACATCCAAATCATATCGAAAACCATAAAAAGGTCAAATAACAAAAATCCAAAAATAGTGCCTTGTCGAACTATGGGTCTCTAAGCTTGAATGTAGGAAAGACCATCATTGATGTGCTCCTGAGACACCCTAGGTCAATCCTTTAGGATTCTATCATAATAAACTGATATTCCATCAACTATTCATATCTCATCTTCAGTAAATCGAGTCAGTCGAACTACATGGTCTCTGCGTGTATAATGTAGGCAAGACTCATCTTTGATCAGCCCTTGAGGCCCCTACGATAGGTCTTTTAGGTTAGGTTCTTGGAAAAAATATTAGAAAATCCCTAAACATTCAAATATCAAAAAACCTTAAATATCCAAATAAGGAAAAACACAAAAACATTCAAAATCTGAGAAAAGCCTTAAACATTCACATAAACTTTCTAAAAGACCAAAAACAACCTCAAATTTTTTTCAAAATACCAAAAATATTGAAATATTTCAAAAAATCCAAACCCATCCATCCCATTTCGCTTTCATCTGTAATAAACCTTCACCCATAATAAATCGATCATCACATTCACCCTTTGGTAAAACAAACAAAAACCAAGTACAATAATCAACAAAAGTATAAACTTCAAACACAAAATCAAAATCAAAACAACAAACTTTAAATGCAAATTCAAACTCTTGATCATTTTAGCAAACATATCAGTCAAAATTTGTATCAAAAGCCCATCAAACAACTTATCAACCCATCATCATCCTATACAATGCATTGTAGACACATAAAATTGACCTAGGCCTGCAAACTTTATTTTCTCCATATTTCTTCTTAACATAATTAAAATATTTAATTATGTCATAGAGTCCAAATTCAACTATTAATTAAATAATTCTCAATTATTTAATTAATTCACCTCTTTTATTCCTCCCGACTATTTAAATAAATAAATTATAATTATTTTATTTAAATACGTCGCTAATTTCCTATGTCCCTCTATAATTAAATAAATTCCTAAATTTATTTAATTTGTCCACTATGTCTTCCTATTATTTAAATAAATAAACTTTATTTATTTATTTAGATATGTCATTAATTTCTTATGTCTACTTATAATTAAATAAATTTCTATAATTTATTTAATTATTGTCCACCTTGGCTTTTTCTAATTTTAAATAAAATAATTTATTTAAAATTGTCCACTTTCTATTTTCCCCCACCAAGTAAATAATTTAAAATTGTTATATACTATCACATGACCCCACCACTTTTGAATTAAATTAAATTTTAATTCAAAAGGTCAACCCAGTCTTTTAAATCAAATAATTTTAAATTATTATTTGATTTTCCAATAGCCTCTTTTTTCGTGCATAATATCTCTTTGTCACATGCATTCTCCACCATTGATTTAAAATCAAATCTTAGCCTTTCATTTCAAATGTGTCCCTAACCCTAATTGATGTTTGTCACATTTAATTTCAACCCTTGATCTTAGGGCATCTTTTATCTAACAATCTTAGCCATTCATCTAAAATTGTATTTTCTATAAAAAGACAATTTTAGGCTCATTTGGACACCTCTTGACTTTGTGAGTTCATGCTTCAGACTTTAGGCTTGTTGCACACTTGTATACTTGCATTTGTAGCTTTTGAATAAAATCCTTCAATATTTGCTTAGGGCCTAGTCATAGTCATAGTTGCTCATCAAAATCTAAGGGCAAAAATAATATTGCAACAAATGGAGAAGGGAAATGAAGGTCAATCATGGAGGGCTTGAAGACTTTTGGTGAGATTGTTCTTTGTTTTAAGCTATTTTACTCCATTGTACTTCATTGTTTAGCTAGGGTTTTGATTACGCATATTATTTCATGCTAACCTAACTTTTTGCCTTAGTTACATTGGTGAACTCGATGCCAAAACACTCTTTTTTGTAGATTTTTGTATGGCTTTTCATTTTTTTGCAGGTACAAGTTCAAAACACCACAACTAAAATTTTTTGAGCCACAATCGATGCATCACGATGCATTCGCTTTCGGGAATGACACATCTGTATTTCACGATGCATTTGCTTGGTAAACTCTTGCTTTTTGTGTTGCAACACATTCGCTTTGTAGAACGACACATCTGCCTAGTAAATTTTTTCTTTTGGGTTTTGATAGAATTTTTTAGATTTCTCTTTTTTGTGTAGTAGGTTAGAGATTTTTGGGGTTACTAATCTGTTGTTTACAACATGTGGCAAGCTTGAAGAGGATTCTAACGTTTGTTTGTTGATTTTTTTTATAACTCTTTTACAATCCTAAATCAAACAAGCAAACAATCTACAAATTGCATCCACATTTCATGGGCTTAAAATGAACATGCATTCACTCATGGGTCTAAAATGAACACAAATTGCATTGAAACTCATCAAGGCTAAAATTTACATGCATTTTTCATGGCATTGGCTTAAAATGAATATTGTTTGTCTCACACTAAGTTGGTTTTTAAAATGAACAATTGTCTTGTGTGTCTTGTGGTGTAGTGATAGCTTTTTAAGTGTGTATGAAATTCTCTTGCGCCTTGTGTGATCCTGAGAAACAAAAACACTTAGAGGTTGTTACTTTACCACCCCCACATTTCAATTTGGTATTTAAAATGAACAAGTGTTTTCAATTTGTGTAACCCCAATTCAATAATAAAAGTATCCTCTCCCCTTGCACACTTGTACAATCCTGGGTGCAAGAGAAATTGTTATTGACTCTAGGAATTGGGCCTTCCTTGGTGGGAAAAAGTACTCACCCCAAGGTGACTCAAACTGACAACAAAGCTCTTTAGCTGAGCTACTCTCGACCGGTATACAAGAGTGATCCCACAATAGTGGTTTACAATTTTTGGCCAAACTGGACACTGAAATAATTTTTTTAATAAATCTTTACTTTCAGCACCTATAGCAGCTAAACCACGAAGTGAAGATGATGCAAACCTGGAGTTTCTTGATATTTTGTTTGTAGATTCTAAATATATTTTTTCAAAATTTTGGAGTCGATTACACTTTTTCCATCTCCCTCGAAACTAGTTTTTTCAGAAAACAACATTTTAAAAAGTGATGCTCACCATATAACACATAAATTTTTTTCCATGAAGGATAAAATTATAATTCTTTCAAATTAGATTTTAACTCGGAGTATCTAGTGCTTCCACGGTTAGATAGTTTTTATTGAATATTTTTCTTTAATCAAGTTTCAAAGTCAAACCAATTACAATTAGACATATCACGAATCTTATAACACGTAACTTTTTTTGTATGTATCGAAATTCAATTTTTTCTTGTTGGATCAAGGACTTCAATATCTAGTGCACTCATATTTTTCATTTTTTTTAATAATATTCTATTTTTCCACATGTGCAGAACAAAGAGCTTCATTTTTGGTGAAAAACACATGTTTAATGAAACTAAAAAAACAAATAGATAATAAAACCAAAACATATTAAAATTATAGTCATTGGATAGCTCATTCCAAGGACTACTTGAGTCTAATTGGGTTTATTAAGTCTCCT
Organism: Sequoia sempervirens; assembly: GCA_007258455.2. NCBI lineage: Eukaryota > Viridiplantae > Streptophyta > Pinopsida > Cupressales > Cupressaceae > Sequoia > Sequoia sempervirens. The sequence continues at coordinate 100,069,709 of VDFB02270651.1, read as the reverse complement.
CCATTTTCATCCTTAACCCGAGCTTTGAAGGGAATTTTTTTTTATTTTTTGGTGGTAGAGAGTAGGGATCAGGGAAAAGGGGGGTTCGAGTGAACCAGGGTTCGAATGAACCCTGGTTCGCTCAAACCCCCTTTCAAAAAGGGGTTTTCATGTGCTTTTTTGGTGCGATACATTTAATTGGTTCACTCGAACCTAGGTTCATGCGAACCCTCTTTTGGTTTGTGCGAACCAATGAGTTCGTTCAAACCCCAAGAATGATTTTTTTTTGCATGGAGTCATTTTTTGTTAGTTTTCCTTCCTCATTCGAATTGTAAACCACTTTTGTGGGTTTACCCACAAATGTGAATCCTAATGGAAAACTTAGGATTACATGTGTAGATTTGTTGTGTAGAAAAGTTTATCTTGCCTTACACATAGCCACCTGAATGGGTGCCCAAACTAAGAACCTTTTGTGTAGTTGCCAAAAACCCTTTCTATTCACTAGTGCAACAATAGTCAGTGCCAAGCCATCCCATGTTCTTGCAGTTCCTAGTAGAGGTGAAGAGCCTGTCATGGGAGATTTATGAGGGCTCGAAGCTTGGTTGACCCAGAGAAGTGAGTGCCATGGAGGGGAGCCAATGTGGCCAAGCTTCTAAGTCACCCGATAAGAATAAGTGTGGCTGGAGAAATTCAAGTGGGAATCTAGTGGATATAGTCCTTACCATCCCTAGGGTTGTGCTTGTCTTCATTGTGTTTGTTTCAACATTAAAAGAAAAAATCATGTGTTTTCCAAGTGTTTTCTAAAACAATGAACACATAAAAATCCTTTACAATCTAGAACAACACATTCAAACTAAAACAATATAAATTTTTTTCCAAAAATTGCAAGGAAACCAAGTCTTAAACTCTATGCAATGCATCTGATACTTCTACAATGCATTTGACCTACTAAACTGCATTTGATAAATATAAAAATGCATCTGCCTCTACTAAAATGCATTTTCCTCTCAGAACAAAATAATTGCTCTATTGAACTGCATCTGAGATCTAGCACAATGCATATGTTGAAACCGAAATGCACTTGAATTTCTAAACCACTTCTGCAATCTGAAACCACACATCTGCCTATCCTAAAAAGCATTTGCTTCACATAAAAACACAATTGACTTGTTGAAACACATCTACTAACTAAAACCACGCATCTGCTGAAACTGAAATGCATTCGAGACTTTGTAATGCATTTGCTACCTAAAAGAACACATTTGCTTGTCATTAAGAAAAATCACTATCACTATCCAACATTCGAGACCAAACATCTTTTTCCAGTGGCCTCTTGTTGATGGTATTTTCTGCACAACAACTCAAACAAAATATGATATTCTATCTCTCTTGAAAGGTAAATCTCTATCAGCAAGCCTCAAGAGATAACCCCAAGGTCTCTAATGTCAGGTCTTGACAGTGCATAAACAACTTAGTGATAAATATGAAAATGCTGGTAATCACAAAGGGACCTTACTACAAGAAAATACTAAATCTTAGAATTTATCAGATCTAGCAATATGGTGATACTTCAAATCCTAAATCTAACCCAAATGCTAAAGAAATAACAAAAGATAAGGGTTTCAAAGAGACTTCCAAATTTAACACTAACCCTAAGATTAACAATGCAAATGATTAACACTTGAAATGGACCAATCCCTTAGTAAATAATTCCTACTTAACCCAGTTGAATCTGCAATCTCACAGAAATAGTGCAATCTTCTAAGGAATTAAAGATTTTCAATCATGAACATTCATTCAAAACAACCCTATTGAAATTGAAATGAATAAACCTTCACAATTGAACTAAGCACAATTAATATAAAAGTCTAGGCTAACTTTGCAAAGTAGCCAACAACTAGCTAGCTACAAAAAGTATGGACTAGGGTTGCTGCAAACACTTCAAGCATCAAACCATAAACACCATTGAGTCATATCTAATTCTAAATCTAACATATATCAAATAACCTTGAGAAATTTTGAAAGATAGAATCATAAAACCATGCAAGATAAATCAACATAAAGAGATCACCATAAATCACAATGTCTTCAATTGTATTGAATCATCTAATAACAACAACAATTCTAGTGTTTTGAGTTACATCACTTGCTCAAGATGAACTAACTTCTAACTCTAACTCTTGGCTTTACTAACCTACTCGCTTCTAAGTCAATTCTTCTACTCTAGTAACTTCTACTACCCCCCTAACAAATGAGGTGAAATGCCATATTTATAGAAACCCCCAAGATATGTCAGCCTAATTAGGGTTACAATAATGAACGGACACAAAACAAGGTTGGCCAAGAAAGTCTGTAGAATAACAATATTTTTCATTAAATGCTTGGGACTCATCCAGGTTAGCCTGGGATCTCCAATGTAACTCGATCCAATGCATGTGAAAGAGAAGGAAAATAATAGGGAAGCACAAATTTTGATGTAGCCTTGGATTAACTGCTTCCTCCGTCCCTATCTCGATCTAATTTATCTGGCACCTTAAGAAAAATTGAAAAATACCCTTCTAGGTCAGCCAAAGGTGGAGTAATAAATACTTTAAACCCTACTTCAATCGATTTAATCTCCTCCCTTGATTCCTTGATGACTTTGTTAAATTCAGCCTGCACTCAGCAAAGACCACTATCACTATCCATTATAACATGAGGATTAGAATTATCCCATCACCAATAATATATTCATCATTCAAATAAATCCAAACAAAGATCAAAATCCCCTTGAAATATTGTTAAAGCATAATTTCTTCAAAGTTTAGGATTTTCACCCCTTCGCGGAATTCAGGCCAAAAGGGAATTTCGGGAAATCCAAGCCAGGTAGAATTTAGTGGAGTAAACATAAAATTCCCCCATAATCATTTAATCAATTATCATATCAAAGAAACAACATGAGACATCTTAAAATAGCTCAAATTAATCCTAAAATGCACAATAATTCGTTAATAAACCATGCTATCTCTTAATCCTTCATTTTCAACAAAGTTTCAGAGAATTCCACCCAGGACAGAATTCCGCAGAAACAACAATAGACTGCAAATTACAGAAAAACAAAAGGACAAAGGATTTTCAAAAAAATTCGGATGGAACGGAAATCCGAGAAAATGACAAGACATCGCATGTTTCAGGAAAATGAAGGAGCAATGGAAGTTCAAGGTTTTCCTAGGGTAACAAAATTCCACGAAGCATTCAAAATCCTGAAATCTCCAATCCTTCACAGCTTGGCCAAATTGATCGAATGATCATTAATTTGGGACCTGGGCTCAAATGTTTCTTGTCTCAAATTGTTCATTGATGGATCTAGACTCATAATTCATTCAAGGGAAATTCTATCCGTATTGGTAATGGCTCCAAAACTGAAACCCTAAGGTTCTACCATAAACACATAGTCCCAACTTTGATTCACTTCGTTTGTTTCACTAAATCACGATAAATTCACCAAGGGAAAGCAAAGCACACCAAAACCAAACTTAGGATGTGCCCTAGACATCATAAAACCATTTATACTCATCAAGGCAAGAGCACTGTGTACATACCATCGATGAAGAATAATTCAAGAGGAAAGCGACTGACACGATATCCAAACCTCCAACAAATGCAAAGAAACCAGGAAAACACAGTCAAAGCTAGAACACCAAATTTCACAACATTCAGAGGTTAAGCTCTTCTTCAACACAAATTCCCCTAAGAGATCAATAAACACGAGCTGTAGAGTTCGTACGAGAACATAAACGCAATGACAAGACAACAAGCTTGGGGATCCAAGGTTGGGAAGGAATTCTAAGATTTGAGGGCTTGGCAGAATTTTGGGAAATTTCAAGGAAGAAGGAATTCCCCGAGGATCTAAAATCTCTGAAAACAGTGTAGAACTAGCCTCTATTGGGTTTCGAAAGCGTTCGGGGAATTCCGAGTAGAGGGAATTTTCCCGAAAACAAAGAAAAACCCAAAATTACCTCAAAGACTTAGGATTTTCAAAATGTCTCCTCAAAAGGGACATTTTTACATGCAAGATAATCACTCAAGCACATGCCAATGCAACCAAACGTAGATATTCAAAATTAAAGGGCCAAAGCACCAAAAATGAAAGCAAAAGAGGGTCCCTACCTTCAGTGGGGCATGTGTGCAAAAACTACACAACACCTCTATTCAAAACCAGAAAAAGAATTGCTCAAATCACCCATCTTTTCATTTTTTAGCTTCAATTTTCCCATAGGTCCAACTTTGTAAATTTTTAGTTGCATCTTAGTATCCATCATCATTTCCAGCATAAACAAGCTCTTAGTCCTTCATTTTTGTAGACTTTAGAATATGAAACTTGCCATACTTTGCAAAATCTTTTCCTTCAAAAGTAGGTTATCATTAGACTAAGTCAAAATCAATTCCTTTAGTCATTGTCCTTTTGTGAGACCTTTCCAACTCATAATTCTAGCCAGGAAACCTCACTTTTTCATCTTGTCATTTTCATTTAGTTCCTCAAAAATTCCTTTGATAATCCAAATTGAGACATTGTCCAAGCTTTGAATGATTAGTAAACCTTTCCTAAAAGTCCATCAAAAATTATTGCACCTTAGACCTTTGAATTTCCATACCTTAAAACATTTTATTCCTCATTCTTACTTTGCATCCCTTATTCTAAAAATCCAAAAACCAAAAAAAAATAGTGTCATACCTTTCATTTTAGTCTTGCATTATCACTTTGCATTTGGCATACCCTTTATACCTTGCATCATACATTTTAGCATTCCTTATTTCAAAAATACCAAAAAAATAGTTACATTTTCATTACATTCCTTATTCCAAAAACCCCAAAAAACATAGTGTCATATCATTTCCATTCATTTGGTTATCATTCATCCTCCATCATTTGAGCAAATCCTTATATGGTTGAGACTAGGTTACAAAGGAAAAGAAGAAAAATGGACCCTTTTGGACAAGACAACAACTCTTATAACTCTCTTAATGTCATGAACAACAACACAGACATGGGGGCACCTTTCATTAACCCTTTTAGTGACATGAACATGGCATATTCCTCATGCAACCCCTTTCAACAATTTATACGCAGAGATGAAAATGGACAAATGTTCATGGAAGATGTAGAAGTTGCCGCCCAAAATCGTAATGTGGCTTCCTTTGTGGAGGAGTTACTCTTGCAAGATTCAAAGAGATACCTAGCCATGCTTTTACACCAAGGGGCTAAATTTCCATGAGGGTTTGACATTAACACCTTAAGAGTGGCATCTCTCGATCACAATGCAAACCATAAAACAAACAATACCTCCAACACCAATAAACTCCAATCAACACCACAATGTAATGCAAACAATACTTTCATTGGTGCCACAACACAAATTTCCACAAACACCATCAATGCTACCTCCATTGGAACCTCCACTCAAAGCATGTCCCAACACAATCAACACAACATCTATTGGGGGAACATCAACCATATCACAAGCGACATCACAATCTATCCCACAAATATCAACAAATCCATCATAAACTATTGGGGCTACCTTTGGGTCTTCAACCAACCTTTTATTTGGAGCTTCATCGTCACATCCTTTAATTGGGTCCTCAACTAATTCCATGGGGACAAATTCATTGAACCCCTTTGGGAGGAATAAAAGATGAATTACCATTCTAGGACCTCAACCCAATGCTAACACTTCTTCACAAATCAATACCAACACCAATATTCCCCAAAGACAAAACAAAAAACATTCCACATGGCCACATTTACCAATTTGGACAAGGCAACCGAATAACACAACACATGACTCCATTTGGACATCAAAAAGTTCAAGGAAAACATATTCCAAAAATACAAACTAACACTGCTGGTACACACATTCCCACATATTCATCTCATGTCCATACCCACGTTCCCATTCAAAACACTCAATACCAACAAATGCCAAACCCAAATACATCATACATTCCACAACAATACATATCAAATTAGAACACATCATCACAAAAAATGGGAACTCATGGAATACCCATTACCGACATGTGTGATGCCACTAACAACCCTATAATTGATGCACTCACGCCTCAACTCATTGTCCTGCAAAATAAATGATGCAATTAGCCAACAAAAAGACACACACATCATATGAATTATGTCCATACCCATTTGACATGAGTTTACACATGCCACCATTTCCTCCAGGATATGTGGCACCCAAATTATCCAAATACAAAGGCAAGACTAATCCCCTTGAGCACATAGGAGAATTTACAACCAATTGTGTGGACGTTGCATATGAACATACCTATCTGATGAGACTCTTCCCTAGAAGTCTTACAGGTCCCACACTTGAATGGTTTTCTACCCTTCCCAAAGGGATAAAGTCATGGGAGGAACTTGCTAATAAGTTTGTAGAAAATTATGCTTATAACATCGACACCGACATTGCCATTGTCAATTTATGTATGACTACTCAAGAAGACACTAGTGAGACCATCCTATTTTTCCAAAGATGGTAGGGTCTGGTAAGTTGATTCCCTATTGAGATACTATAAAAGGAAAAGGTAAACATGTTTGTTCAAAACCCTGTTGGCCCCTTGAGATATAATTTACAAGTTCATTGTTGCACCACTTTCACAAACCTTGTCAAAAAAGGAGTCCAACTCAAAAAATATCTTATTGCTAAAGGAGAACTTAAATATGGTAACAAGAACACAAACCCAAACCAACCTAATGAAAAAAAATGGGTAAAAAAAACATATCACCAATGATGGTGTTGTTGACGCTAAAGCAGTAAACACGATAGGTCTTGCAATCATGCTTAGAGGAGCTCAACCACAAAACACACCATTAAATACATTGACACCTACCGTAAACACAATCCAAAACAATCAAAACCAAGGGCAACCGCATCAAACCAAAAAATTTCTGAAAAGACACACATACACCCCCTTGGGTGAATCAATTGAAGTTTTCCTTAAGAAGCTCCTCCAAAGCAACGCCATCACATTGCCGAAATCTAAACCATATGACATAGGACAATTCAAGCTATCATGGTGGGATGATAATGCATTTTGTGATTACCACTGAGCAAAAGGGCATAAAAATTCTTCCTGTAGACAACTAAGAAATCTCGTATAGGATCTCATTGAAAATCATACCATTGAACTTGACAGTTAACAATTCTCTTCAAATTTGGACCATACAATTCATAAAATTCCATTGCAGGATCATGGTTCTGGTAATCCCTCTACGTCAGGTACAAAGACTAATAACAATCAAGCCAATTACACTCACATCGCTTTCGATATTCCAATGGACCTATCATTAATCACCTCTGAGCTGTTGACAAACATGTCAATACTATTACCATTAAGAAGACTCCAAAATGAAATGTTACCACCCGTAGAGGTAAGGTAACAATAGCTGGTCCTTCTACTAGACAACCAAAGATCACAATACTTGGTCCATCTGCCAAATAGTCACAACCCAAAGGACAATTTAATCTTATTGACCATGTTGGCCTCCTCTAATGGTTTAATAACTAAGCCCTTAGAGATATGACTTAGGGATTGGACATATGCACTAAGTAGCTATCTTACTCATCATGAAGGAGCATTTCATTATCAACCTAGGGATGTAAAATTGAAATGGGTCAACACTGTGTGCGCACTAGAACTCTATTGTAGTCATCCATAAACTAGGAAAGAAACAATGTTGGAAATGAAATGTTGGAAAGAAATCAACTTAAACATTGAGCAAAAATTAACATCTACACTAAGCATTAAAAAATTGATTGGAAATGAAAGATAGAAATGGAAATCTCAGCAAACAGAAAGGAAACTACTTTGTCTTCCTTGGTTGTAGGAACAGTCACAAAATAAAATTTTAGTGGCTGCAGGAATAGATAGTTGCTGAAACTGAAACTAATTACTGAACAGAAAATAAATTCTAAACTAATTGGGTGGAATTCTCACCAAGTGGCCCCCCTTAAGTGAGTCTCCCTTAAAATAACTCAAAATGCCGCAACTCAGAATATCATATTATTTCTTAAAAGCATGATTATAACATCTCAACATCATAACTATATTACTAAAACTAGAAAATGCAAGTACAATCTCAAAACGTCCAACCTCATCAAAAGGGGCATATGACCATTATTTATAGGGAGAAAAATTACCAATTAACCCTAACTACCTAGGTAGTCAACTCCATCAAAATAGGAGGATGCCACTTATTGAAAGCATAGAAAAAGATGGAGGAAGTTATGCATGCACCAAATTGGTCAAAGAAAACTTGTTCCAATGAGAATCTAGCACAACACACTCCCTAGACTTTCTCAACAAACAAATATGACCTTTTGAAAGGTAGTTACATTCTTTTATTCGAATTAGGAATTTCCCTCCATTGAGAGTTTTCCCTCCTTTGACCTCTTAATGATCATCTTCTTCACTTTCTTGGCAATTGACCAGCTGGTAGGAGTTCCTTCCACTTTGTAGGCTTTGTTGACATCAACATCTTAATGTAAACCTGCATAATAACATTAACATGCACAAACAACTGCATATCTATAATTACCTCACAGTAACATCCATTCGACCACATGTAAAATTAACATAGATAATTCACATAGCATGTTAATGTCATTAAAAGTTACAAGGATAAACTTATGCCCAAGGCCTAAGGTTTTAAGGAAATAACATGGAAAATTTCAACAACCAAGTGCCAAAGTCTATGATAGCAATAGAAAATAGATAGTAAACCCTATCAAAATTGAGCCATTAATTGGACTCATTAGACTAATTGGGTAAGACACCCGCTCAAATCTCCATTCTCGAGCTGCTATGCATCTCTCCTACACACAAAGCCATACTAGATAAAATATTACAGGAGTCTTCTGTCCCTAACGATATTGATGTCAACCAATTCGACGCCATGGTCAGATACTTTCCAACTCCCCATCACATTAACTTTTCAGACCAAGACTATTCTTCGCCTAAACCATCTCATAATGATGCACTGCATATCAAAGTTTTCATTCATAAAAATAAGGTTAGACGAGTCTTAGTAGATGGTGGAGCAGGATTGAATATATGCTCTCTAAAATTGGTCAAAGCACTAGGCTTCTCTGATGCGTGTGTGGATGCTACTAAAAACACCATCATAAAGGAATACGATGATGAGGGACATTCATCTAAGGGCATCATCAAACTTCCTATTCATGTGGGGCCGGTCATTTTGGATATAGCATGTTAGGTCTTGGATCTTGAACTACCTTATAACATCTTACTTGGTCGACCTTTGATCCATGCCTTAAAGGCCGTATTGTCCACTTACCACCAATGTTTGAAATTCCATTTTGATGGAACTGAAATTACCATACCCAAAGATCTTGATCCTTTCCAGTATTGCACCAATTTGAGAGGTATTTCTGAGCACCAAGTGCCAATTAATTGCGAAGCTTCGACATCCACTTCTTCCAAATACATTAACCTGTCTACACTCGCCAAACCATCCATGTCCACTTCTTTGACCTCCACTACTCCATCCACTTCCATCATTTCAAGCACCAACCTTAATATCAAGATTCAAGACCGAGGTTGTGGGGAATACAAAATGAAACTGGCCTATTGTATCACTAAAATACCCAAGTCTCCAAAATATTATGGTAGACCTTATTTTAGACTGGAGCCCAAAGAGATTTTTAAAGTTCCTCCCACAATGACTTTCAAAAAATGGGGGAATTGAATAAATAAGACATTGAATACATCTTAGCCTGGATTTACAAAGAGATGGAAGATCTACCTCCACTATCGGTACAACAATATGGCAAAGGCTATGACAGAACTAGTGGCCTTGGTAAAGACAAGACTGAAAGAAGATAACCTATAATTCCTTCTATAAGACCAAAGTATCTGGGGTTAGGGTTTGAGCTAATCAAAATTGATGATCCACATACCAATGTACTTTTAGGTGAAAGTGTGAATGTTTCCTAAAGTGTCAAGACAATCAAAGATTGCTTTACCGAAACTGATTCACATGAGTGGGAATTTGGTTCTCAAAGATCCCTAAGTGATTATTCCCTTGATGAAATGTTTATGGAACTTGGTGAGCTTTCTTTTGATGAAAAGTTCAAACAAATGTGTAAAGTTGAACTTCCTAAAGACCCTCCTAAATTCCCATTAAAAAGGGAAGATTGGGTAAGAATCTTTTGGCCTCGTGATGATGACAAATCTAAACCATCATCTGATCCTATTGACCATCATTCTGACTCATTTTTCCAGCCATCTGACCCTATTGACCACCATTATGACTCCTTTGTTTGGCCACCTGACACTATTGACTATGATTTTGATCCATTTGTCCCCTATTTTTTCAATGAGTTCGATTTTCCTGAATCTAATGAAGATGACAATTGGATGGAATCCGACTAGGAATTTGAGGATGATAATTCCATCTTTAGCCTTTCCACATCATTTACATGCTTTCTGCATCCTCCCCACCATTTTCCAACACTGATGATGGTATATCTCTTATGTACCCACATCTCATTGACTGGGATCAATAAGGTCCGTCCACTATGGACATTTTTCAGAATGATGAAGCTAGTGCATGGGACTCTGTGATGGCATACCAATTGGGAACCACAAAGCTAGGTTCACTATAGATCTTGATTCTGCAACATACTTTGGGGAGACTATGCAATCCTCTAGTGACAAAAATAGTAAAAGTAAAAGAAAAAAAGACACATCTTTAGGTGAATACCACAAGGCATCTTTTGACGATACACAAGTAAAAATAAAGGATGTATCCGAGGGTGAAAAAATCTCTGAGGTGCCCAAGGATGGGGGATTGGAATTTCTTCCCGTTACATGGGAAAAATCAGAAATTCTCATTGAAGACACCATGGAAGTTAATATAGCCACAACAGAAGATCCCAAAATTGTTCTCTTTGTAGCATCTTTGATGGAGAAAGAAAAGCCTAAATTTCAAAATTTCTTTGTAGAACGTAAGATTAACTTCACATGGTCCTATGCCGATATGCCAAGAAGGGATCAAACATTGGTCTTGCACCATTTTCCCTTGCTTCCAGATGCCAAACTAGTCAAACAAAAATTGCGAAAGATGCACCCCCAGATTTCATTGTTAGTCAAAGCTGAACTATAGAAGTTACTAAATGTGGGGTTCATAAGATCAATAGACTATGCCGATTGGATTTCAAATCTTGTGTCTGTCACTAAGACAAATGGTCAAATAAGCATCTATACAAATTTCCAAGATCTAAAAAAGGCATGCCCGAAGGATGATTTCCCATTGCCCAACATAGACATCATAGTTGATCTTACAAAAGGATATGAGATGCTATCCCTCATGGATGGTTTCTCAGGCTATAATCAGATTTGTATTGCCCCAAAAGATCAACATAAAATGACATTCACTTGTCCATAGGGTACATACTACTGGAATGCCATTCCTTTCAACCTTAAGAATGTAGGTGCCACATATCAATGAGCCATGACCATGATATTTCATGACCACATGCACACATTAATGGAAGACTACATGGATGACCTCTTGGAAAAGTATTTGACACGTAGTGATCACCTCAAAGTGCTACATAATTTTTTTTAAAGGCTGGAAGAGTACAAGGCCCATTTGAACCCTAAGAAGTGTGTGTTTGGTGTGACTTCAGGATTTTTTTTGGGATTCATAGTTTATCGTCAAGGCATTAAAGTAGACCTTGCTAAAGTGAAAGCCATATTGGACATGCCTCCACCAAAAGGAATCAGTGAGCTAAGGACATTACAAGGTAGATTATAGTCCATCCAATGGTTCATCGCACAACTAGCAGACAAATGCCAACCGTTCCAATATCTCCTACACAAGGGCATCCCCTTTGTGTGAATTGACAAGTGTCAAGAAACCTTCCAATAGATCAAAGACTATCTACTAAAACCACCAATCCTAATGCCACCCATCGAGGGAAAACCTCTGATTCTATATATTTCTGCAATTAATTCAGTGCTAGGGGCATTGCTAGCACAAAATGACTATGATGAAAAAGAAAGAGCTATATAATACATCAGTCATACCTTGGTCAGATATGAAATCAACTACACACACATAGAATGTGCTTGTCTTGCAGTTGTCTTCACCACCTAGAAGTTAAGACATTCCATGTTAAACCACAAGACACAACTATTAGAAAAGATTGATCCATTGAAGTATCTCCTAAGTCGGGCAACATTGACAGGTTGGTTGGAAAAATGGGCCATGATACTGAGTGAATATGACATACAGTATGCAGAACAAAAAGATATAAAAGGACAAGTAATAGCTAAATCAACTCACAGATGCCCCCATACAAGGTGATCATCCTTTGGTAGCAGACTTCCTTGATGAATCTATCTTTCATGTGGATCCTAAATCACCTTGGAAGCTCTATTTTGACAAGTCTCATAGTAGTCATGGATTGGGAGTAGGTATACTATTCATTACACCACAAGGAGACTCCATCCTTAAGTCATTTCAAATTTCTTTCCCATATACAAATAATGTTGCAGAATATGAGACACTTGTCACAAGACTTCAAATGGCTATCAAATGGAAAATCAAAACACTTCTAGTCTTCAGAGACTCTTAGTTGGTCATCAACCAGGTTAACGATGAATATGACACCGAGGATTAAAATTTGATGCCCTACAAATGTATGGTTGATAGCTTTTAGTCATACTTCCACATGCTTGCTTTTGAGAAAATTCCCAAGGCACAAAACAAGGCAGCAGATGCAATGGCTATGATTGGATCTCTCCTAGCAACATGTCGTAATTTGAGTTCTTAGTGGAACAACTGTTGGTTCCCGCATATGACATTCTTGAGTTAGAAATGGTTTGTGAGATTTTTGGTCCCAATTCACCTTGGTATCAAGACATATATGATTACCTTCAGTCCTAGACACTCCCAACAAACCTTTCCAATAACCAATGTAAATCCTTTATCTGCAAAGCCGCTCATTACACCATCATCAATGACACCTTATACCGACATAACTTTAACAATAGCCTCCTTCGATGTCTTGACATTGATGAAGCACAGACAACCCTACGTGAGGTACATGAGGGTATATGCGGATCTCATTTAAATGGCCCAACCTTAGCTAAGAAAGTCATGAGACTTGGGTATTACTGACCAACAATGGGAAAGGATGCTCTCTGAATTTGTTAGAATATGTCGTCAATGTCAAGTACACAGTGATCTAATTCATGCACCCGCACAAGAACTTGAGCCAATCACTTCTCCTTTCCCCTTCACACAATGGGGACTCAACCTTGTGGGTAAAATCCATCCCACCTCATCCAATGGCCATAAATTCATTATCACCACCACCAAGTACTTCACCAAATGGATTGAAGCCATCCTACTTACATACATAACTGACAAGCAGATTTCAAAGTTCATCCTCAATTACATCATTTGCCGATATGGTGTCCCATAATCCATCATCACAGACAACAATTTCCCTTTCAAGAATCAAGACATCCGTGAGCTTTGTGAATGCTTCCACATTCAACACCATTTCTCCACACCCTACTACTCGCAAGGTAACAGTCAAGATGAGGAATCTAATAAAATGATTATCAAAATTCTTAAGAAGACTATCAATGACGTTGGCCATGACTGGCATTTGCAACTTAACCCTGCTCTGTGGGCTTACCGTACCAGCATTCGAACACCTACTGGAGCCACCCCTTTTCCTTGGTCTTTGGAGCCGAAGCCATCTTTCCCATCGAGGTTGAAATTCCCTCTCTTAGAGTCTCCATGAAGGGCTTGATCGATGATGAAGAGTACCGATAGTCTAGACTACATGAGCTAGAAATCTTAGAAGAGCGTAGACAGAATGCCTTGAATCACTTACAGGCATATCAAAATTGCCTTTTTCGCAGTTATAACAAGAGAGTTATTGTTCAAAAATTTGACATTGGTGACTTGGTCTTAATGCAAAATCTAAAGAATCAGTCTGATCGAGAGAAAATCAAAAAGTTTGAGCCTAATTGGATAGGTCCATACATCATCACTACCTCATTCTGTTCTAGCCCATACCAGTTAGCTACTCTAGATGGGGAACAATTGACATAACCTATCAATAGTCTACATCTCCATAAATTCTATACATAGCATCAGAGAGCTTGGTTGAAAACCACAAAAATATAAAAAAAAATGAAAAATACAAAAAAAATCGTCACCCTGATGAAAACCTAGAAAACACGCATCTTGGTGACACCAAAAAAATTAGAAAATATCAAAAATAGTAAAGAGGAATAATTCATCCAATAGTGAAAATGACTTATGTGGCACTTTGGATAAGTACCATGGTGAATACCTGACAAATAGGTGCCATGTGTAGTTAGTCTTTGCTTCACCATCTACTTTCACTCCATCTACCTTTGTCCATAATAAATACCCGATCTTTCGATTCCCTCATGAAATTTGACATAACATTCACCATTTCTTTCCATGGCTGATAATGGTTGACATCAGATTTGGCATATCATCCACCTTTCACCTCAAGCATTTATTTTTCCATCTCATTCAACTCGGATAGTCCTAGACCTGATTGGGGGAAACTCTCTTATCATGTGACTATAGTGGGACTCGTACATGGTCCCGACAATCATAAAAAGTCCTGAAAAAAAAATAAAAATTAGAAAAAGTCATGAAAAAGCCATAAAAATCAGAAAAAGTCCTTAAAAAAGCCATAAAAATCATAAAATGTCCTGAAAAAGAAAGCCATAATTTTTTTAAAAGTCCTAAAAAATCCATAAAAATAGAAAAATGTCCTTAAGAAATCCAAAAATAAAAATAAAAATAGAAATCAAAACATGGAAAAAACACAAAAACATCCAAATAACACTTGAAAATCTAAAAAATAGAGTTAAAGTCCGTCATGTCAGTTGTGTCAGTCTTGTCAATTGTCCAACTAGTTGTCTCTATGCATTTTCTACGTAGGCAAGGCTCATCTTTGAGCACCAGAGACATTAGGTCAGTCCTTTTAGGCTAGTCCAAATAAAATCATGACTCAATCTTTGATCAATAAGACAAAGTCATTGGTCGTGTCAAACTATGAGGTCTTTAAGTGTATGACGTAGGCAAGACCATCAATTGATGAGCCCCTGAGGCCGCACCGGGTCAGTTCATTAGGGTTCATTACACTATCACACTCGTCATATGTCTTCAAATCAAACAAACTCTTTTGCATCCTAAAACAAAGAACTCTTAAATGAACTTTGGCAATCATTTAATCAACATTTCAACTACATTGGCATGTCAACATTGGCATGCAGTCAATTTAGTCATCTAGTCAACTTTGGTCAAAATTTTCATAACAAGTCAAACTTTCAACTCTTGGTTATTCTTCGGATACATCTTTCCGAAGAAAAACTCTTATCATCTCTTTATGCTTTAGGATACGTCTTTCCAAAGCATCGACATTGTCATCTAGAATTTTGAGGGATTCTTGTGACATTTGAGGATCAATCTTCTTGAAATCAACATCATTTAGGATGTGTCCTTACTAAATTTGGCATTACCTGACATCTGTCACATATAAAACTAGACTTCGTCAAACCTGAAATCTTGACATCAAATCACTTGACATTTGAAAACACTTGGAAAACACTGTCTTTAATATTTTGTCTTTTTGTCATTATACTAGTTCCTCAAGGATGTCCTAGCATCAGGATTTAGAGGAGCAATGACATATCTATTGGAAACTCAATGATAGAAAATTGAGAGGGGGGTTGAATTAATTGTCACCGAATTTCAAACTTATTCAACTTATTAGCCTTATTCTTAGATCTGATCATTAATCATGAAAGCATAAATGAACAACACATTAGAAGCACACATAACGCCAATATTTTTACATGGAAACCCTGTTAGGGGAAAAACCACAGTGGAGGTCAGTCCACAAGATTATACCCTGTTAAAAGTATAAGAAAATATGAATGGGGAATTTACATGCATTCAGACACACTACCTAGAGCTCACTGCTCAATTACAAAGGAAGAAACACTATCTTACAAAAATGTTTTGATTAAATCCATCAGACTTTGAATTGAGAAAATAACATCTAATGCCTGGTTATAGTTCTAGTTAAGCACATTCACTCTTCTTCACTCTTATTCACTCTTTGCTATGCCTTCGAAGATCTAAACAATATTCACACATAGGACTTGCACACTTCACACTTTCACACTCACACACACTTCCAAATGATAAAAAAATTGCTCATATATATTCACAACAAGAGATTGCATCACTATAAGTCGACTTCAACAAAATAGCAAGAAAGAATATAAACAGTCAGCTTAGATCAATAAATATTATTCATGCGAATCAACCAAGGTCATCCACAACATAGTGAAGACTGAAAATAACATCCTTAAACATGAACCACTTCAATTAATTACTCCTCGAAGATCCACAACATGATTCAACACCTTGCCAGCCAAGAACATAAAAAACATGAACATGTAAGAGAAAATATCAGATCGCGAGCACAAGGATCAATGCAGATGTGAAACATAGATAGATCATGAACTAGAAACATCCAAAAACATCATGAAACACCAGAGAAGCATCCACAACAACTGAGCTAACTGAAATCACATGATCTTCATTCAAGAACACAAAAAGAAGTAACAAAAAAACCGTCAAAATACAAATCTTCATAACTTGATCAAATCTTCACGCGGATCTTTGAAACTTGGCATGGATAAACTAGATATGCTCAACAAGAAACCCTTTAGTCCACAACCTTTGAACAACAATGCACTGATCACACTGACAGAAAGAACTTCACTTCACCACTAACAACTTGTAGCACTTATTACAATTTTCTCAATATCCTCGACATATACAACTTCTAATGCAACAATGCTAATAGTGTTGACATTAATGACAACCACATATCAACAACACACCACAACATCCAACAATATCCTCCTTTGGAATTGATGGCAACACATGATGTGAAAAATACCATCAACACAACTACACATAGTCCTCCTTAGGTTTTGACTCTTCTCTCCTCAACTCTTCTGCCCACAAATTTTTTTCACATTACTCTTCTCCCGCTTTGACATCAATGACAAAGATATCTTCTGTGCAAGCTCTGAACCAAATATTTGAACACCTGAACGTCTAACTACTCCACCTGAGTAGCAGTCACCACAACATCAATCCAGATCAAAATATGACCATGAAATGCACAGATTGATGCAAATCACTGCATCCTTAGTTCTAATTAGGAGGGGTAATCACCCCTAAATTCCTTCTGAGATACTCAAAAGTATCCTTAGGCAACGACTTGGTAAATATGTCTGCAATTTGCTCCTTAGTAGGCACATACTCTAATTTGACTTCCTTTTCACTTACTTTCTCTCTCAAAAAGTGAAACTTGATAGATATATGCTTGGTCTTGGAATGCAACACCAGATTCTTAGAAATGTTAATAACACTTGAGTTATCACAGAATATAACAATAGGCTCATCATACACAACTCTAATATACTTCAACATCTGCTTCACCCACAATACTTGAGTAGAATTATTAGCAACAACAATGTATTCAGCCTCTGCAGTAGATAAATAAATAGCATTCTGATTTTTTATTAACCATGAAATCAACTTATTTTCCATGAAAAATGCTCCACCACTAGTAATTTTCCTGTCATTCACAACTCTTTCGCAATCAACATCAGTAAAGGCACTCAAAGTAAGATCATCATCTTTAGGATACCAAAGACCAAAATCAACTATCCCCTTCAAGTATATGAAAATCCTCTTCACAATAGTCACACGAGATTCTTTAGGATCAACTTGAAATATTGCAACAATACATACAACATTCATGATATCAGGCCTATTTTGAGTCAAATAAAGTAATCCACCAATCATTGATCTATATCTAGTATGCTTTGCCTTCAGAGAATCATCATCAGTTGTCAACTTGCATCTAGTCACCATGGGTGTACCAACTAGTTTTAAATCTTCCATACCAAATTTCTTTAGCAATTCTTTCATATACTTGGATTGAGATATAAATATCCCTTTATCCAATTGAGTAATTTGCAATCCCAAGAAGAATTTCATCTCTCCAATCATTGACATCTCAAACTCATTCTGCATCTCATTAGAAAACTTCATGCACAAGCTATCATCTTCTCCAAATATGATATCATCAACAAAAAATTCCACAATTAAATCTTTATCATCATTCTTGAAATACAAATTACTATCAAAAATACCTTTGTTAAATACAAGATTCACCAAGTACTTATTCAATTTGGCATACCATGCTCTAGGGGTTTGTTTGAGTCCATACAATGCTTTCTTCAATTGAAAAACTGTATCTCCCTAATCAGTTAACTAGAATCCATCCAGTTGTTCAACATAAACTTTTGCTTCCAATTCGCCATTTAGAAAAGCTAAGTTGACACCCATTTGATAAACCTTGTAGTCTTTGTAAGCAACATAAAAAACAAACAATCTCACAGCTTCAATTCTAGCAACGAAGGCAAAGGTTTCTTCAAAATCGATACCTTCCATTTGTGAATATCCCTTACATACCAGTCTTGCTTTTTTTCTAACCACTTCACCTTGTTCATTTAGTTTATTTCTAAAGACCCATTTAGTTCCAATTACATTTTAATCCTTAGGTCTAGGATCAAGAATCCATGTATCATTCTTTTCAATTTTCTATAGTTCCTCTTTCATTGCTTCAACCCAATGTTCATCTTTGCATGCTTCATTCACATTGTTAGGCTCAGTCTTTGAAATCAAACAAAATTCTTTTGTAATTCTTCTCCTAGTCTGGACACGTTTGTTCTTATCACCTATGATCTGATTTTTTGAATGATTCAATCTCACATACCTTAGAGTCTTCTTAGAATGTTCTTCAACTTTAGGCTCTTCTAATCTCTCTTCTGTTCTTCCACTAGTTTCTCCTTCCTCTTGATCTTCTTGATTCACCAGAATGATTTGGCTTGACTTGAAGTCTGACATTGCTTTCCTTTGTTTGAACTGTCATTCTGATCTTTAGAATCATATCCACATGTTTTGGATAGTGTACCAAAGTCTTCATCAACCTCAACATTTGCACTTTCAACCATTTTCTCTAGTCTCTTATTGTAACACCAGTAGGCCTTAATTGTGGTAGCATAACCCATAAAGATTCCTTCATCACTCCTAGCATCAAACTTTCCTATATCTTCATCTCTTTTGATATAACACTTGCTTCCAAAGATCTTAAAGTATCGAATAGTAGGTTTTTGACTAGTCCATAGCTCAAAAGGAGTCTTACTAGTATCACCTTTGATTTTTATCCGATTAAGTGTGTACACAATAGTACTCACAACTTCTCTCTAGTAGATATGAGGTACTTTTCCTTCCAACATCATGGTTCTAGCAGCATCTAGAACTATTCTATTCTTCCTTTCCACAACTCCATTTTGTTGAGGGGTCTATGGTGCAAATAACTATCTCTTTATTCCATGCTCTTCACAAAGAGAATTAAATTCACCGAAAGTGAATTCACCACCTCAATCTGATCTCAGACATTTAATCTTCAGACTTGTCTCTATCTCAACCATAGCCTTAAAGATCTTGAATTTTTCTAGAGCTTCAAATTTCTCATGTAAGAAAGTAGCCCACATCATTATTGAGTAGTCATCAATAAGCAACATGAAGTATCTGTATCCCTATAAACTTATAGTTCTAACAAGACCACACAAATTAGTATGCACAAGATCCAACAATCCATTTGAATTTTTTTGTTTACTCCAAAATGAAATTCTTGTTTTCTTTCCTAACTGACATTCTTTGCATATGGCATTAGTAGGTTTCATTAGCTTAGGAAGATCTCTCACAACCTTAGCATAACTTATCTTGACAATATTATCAGGGTTAACATGACACATTCTTCTAAGCCACAACATACTTTCATCAATTTGAGCAATCAAACAACTTTTACTAGCAACACTCAGGTGGAAAATATTACCTTTTGTTTTTGTACTTGATGCAATCACATTTCCAGAATTTCCTAATATCTTGCACTTACCATCCATGAGCTGAAGATTGTATCCCTTATCACCCATTTGTCCAAAACTTAAAAGATTATGCTTCAAACCTTCAACATACAAGACATCATCAGTATTATGCTTACCAACAAGAGAAATGCATCCTCTTCCATGGATCACACCAGCTTTGTCATCACCAAATCTCACAACACCACCATCATACTTTTCCAAACTCACAAACTTACTTTTATCTCTTTTCATATGATGAGAACAACCACTATCAATTACCCATTCATCTTTCTCTTCAACTTGAGCAACTAGGGAATTGTCCACATTTGTACAACTAGTAGATTCAATAGACACAAGATTATTTTCCTTGATAGCAATAAACACAAATTCATCTTCACTTACATTTCCTTTGTAAGATTCATCATCTTTCAAACCTTCATCAACAACATAGTAACACTTATTTTGGATTTTAGGCTTGTTAGATCTTGGCTTGGAAACTCTCTTAGGACACCTTGATACAAAATGACCTATCTTATTGCAAGAGAAACATTTAATAGGAAACTTACCCTTATACTTACCTTATCCTCTGGCTTCTCTTTTCACAATCAATGCTTCAAGTTCTTCTAGCTCTCTTTCTTCTTCATCGAGCTATTTCATTTCATCCTCATACTTGAATTCCTTTCTTGATGAACTTTCACCCAGATCATATCTTTGTTTATCTCTTCCACAAGTAGTGGCCTTGAATGCAAATTCAACCTTAGGAAGGGAATCACCAAATTCAATCAACTCAAAATCAATAAGCTTACCAATCAACATGTCTCTGGTAACATTTGTCATGGTTCAGAGTTATTCAATAGCACTAGCCTTGAATTTGTAGGAATCAGACAAGGATCTAAGCACTTTAGCTACAATCTCTGATTTGTCTATCTGTCCACCAACACATCTCATACCACACACAAGTTCATTCACTCTTTGCATGAAAGTAGTAACATTTTCATCATCACCCATTTTCAACTTTTCATATTTCCCTTTCAGACTTTGTAGCTTAGCAATCTTCACATTAGCATCACCTTCATACAAGGTGTCCAAATTTTTCTAGATCTCATAACCAGTCTTTAGATCCATCACATTTGTCATCTCAGTGTCAGTCAAAGCACTCAAAAAAGCTTTGTTAGCCTAGATATTATACTGAACATCCCTGATCTCAGTAGAAGTAGTAGGAATATTCTATGGAATAACAAATATGTTTTTTATAATGCTCTAGTAGGGTTCACCAATGCATCTCAGATGGCACTCCATTTGAGTCTTCCACAATGAATAATTTCTTCCATCAAATCTAGGACTATCCTTCTTATAAGTCGCCATCTTGGATCACCTCAAGCTGTAAAAATTCTTCCAAGGAACCTACTCTAATACCAAATGCTGGCAACTCAAGGGTAGACAACTGAGAGGGGGGGTGAATTAGTTGTCACTGAATTTCAAACTTATTCAACTTATTAGCCTTATTCTCAGATTTGATCATTAATCATGAAAGTATAAATGAACAACACATCAGAAGCACACATAACACCAAGATTTTTACGTGGAAACCCTGTTAGGGGAAAAACCATGGTGGAGGTTAGTACACAAGATTATACCCTGTTAAAAGTATAAGAAAATATGAATGGGGAATGTACATGCATTCACACACACTGCATATAGCTCACTTATCAATTACAAAGGAAGACACACTATCTTACAAAAATATTCAGATTAAAACCATCCGGATTTGAACTAAGAAAATAGCATCTGCTAATGCCTGGTTATAGTTCCAGTTAAGCACATGAACACTTCTTCACTCTTCTTCTATACCCTCAAATGATTTGAAAAATATTCACTTGTTCGCACACAGGCACACTCACACACACTTCAATTTGAATAAACAATTGCTCTTATATATCCGCAACAAGAAATTCCATAGCTATAAGTCAACCTTAAAGAGATAAGAAAATAATTACAAATAGTTGGCCCAAAACAAATAAAGATTATTCATGCAAATCGACCAAGGTTGGCCACAACATAGTGAAGACAAAAAATAACATCTCCAACATGAAAAAACTTCAATTAATTACTCCTCAAAGATCCACAACATGCTTCAACACCTTATCGGCCAAGAACATGAAAAACATGAACACGCAAGAGAAAATCTTGATCACGAGCACAACGATCAATGAAAACATGCAACACAAATAAAGAATGAACTAGAAAGACCCAAAAGCATCATGAAACATTAGAGAAGCATCTATAGCAACCGAACTTACTAAAATCACATGATCTTCAATCAGGAACACCAACTAGAGTAACAAAAACTGTCCGAATGAAAATCTCCTTAACTCAATCAACTCTTCTTGTGGATCTTTGAAACTTGACATGGATAAACTAGATATACTCAATAAGAAACCCTTTAGTCCACAACCTCAAAACAACAACGTACTAATCACACCGATATAAAGAACTTCACTCCACCACTAACAACATGTAGCACTTCTTATTACAATTTTCTCAATATCCTTGACATATACAACTTCTCAATATTCTTAATACAATTTTCTCAATGTCCTGAGTTCCCTGTATGAGTCATGATAATCCTTGTCTATGATTACTTATTTTATGGGATGGTACGATCTTGCACACCATTGATCTATGTCATATCATGGTGTTTTTTGTCCATTCCAGTAAGCCACCCAATGATGATTAGAGCAACATCTATTAGTTCTTTGGCAATATGTTGAAGGATTCTTCCTCCGCACTAATATTCATCTCCTTCTATCTAGTCATTTCTCTTCTTCCAACTCCTGATGATATCCTGTGACATACAAAAATATAATTGCATAAATGCTCACATAGAGACATCACATTAGTTCATTACACATTTACATACCTCCATTTACATATTCACATTTAAATACATCATTTGCATTCACCCATTTGCATTCACATAACATATAAGTGCATTAAACATTTTCATACATCATCCATATCATTAATGTATCAAGGAATCCCTCCGCATAAACATGGCATTCATTAAAACTAAAACATTAAGCATAAAATAGAACATCATCATCATTATCATCATAAAATAACCATCATACATATAGAATATCATCATCACATCTCATAATAAACAACCATCATAAAAACATACATCACATAACATAAAAAAGCATAATCATAGGAATCATCACATACATCACATCACATAAACATAATAAAATCATAATGCATCACAACATAATACATAGAATAAAATCCACACCAAACCTGCATCATATATATATCTCAAAATCATGTCACAAGATAGAGTCTCGAGGAATCCCAAAAATAGAGCTCGTAGGATCGATGGTTAATGCATAAAATGTTTCAACATAACAACAAGATAATAATGCCCTAAACTGTACTCTCCTCATCCCCTCAAGGTGAGGAACAGGGTGGCTGATGCTCTCTGACAAGAATTGATGTCTACTGGGACCTGACAAGCTGGGTCTGTGATGTTGATGGCACAATGACAGGTGGTTGACTATGATGTGACTTGTTTCCTGATGATACTGACCCATGACTATGATTGGACCTATGCCCTGATGAATTCCTATGGCTATGATGTGATTAGTGTCCTGAGGTCTGTCCAGATGAAGTGGATCCACCCACACTGCTCTAATTGTGGCTGCTATGGCTCCTGCTGTTGCCACTACCAGTCCCAGTCCAAGATTGTGTAAGGATAGGATCTTATTGCTCTATTAGCATTTCTTGCTCATATAACATCCCGTATCATCCCCGGTTCTCACTCACTCCGATAATCTCTCTAGCAATCTTCTACACTGGTCTAGTAAATAGCTTTACAAACTCAAAACAACAGCTTTGTGACTCCTGCTGCTTGATCACAGCCTGATCCCTATCTACCCTCGTCACCTCCAACTCTACCTCTACAGTCCTGATTTGAGTGAGGGCCTTACCTAACTTGCTCTGCATATATGTCAACCTTTGGTCCATTGTCACATCTCATGGAAATGGTGGTCTCCTTCCTATCTCCTCCTCACCATAAACTATCTGATCCTTGAGCTGTCTCTCAGCCTCATCCATGTCCTCCTCCCCATCGATATCAATCTTATCATATCCCCATATCTCCTCCTCTCCACTAGCATCCAGTGCCTCCTTCCTATCAGCACATCCTCCTCCCTCGGAACCTCCCCCTCCACCTCCATCAGACAAGGTCCCTTTGGCTACTATGATTGCTCTGCCTTTGCCCCAACCTCTTCCTGATGGTCCTCCTGTTGGCCCACGTCCTCCTGACAGCCCTCCTCATGTTGTCCCTCCTCCTCCTGATGGCCCTCCTACTATTGACCCTCCTCCTCCTGACAAATCTCCTCTCTCTTCTCCTCCTCCCCCTCCTCTTAGATTGGTGAGAGTGATTCGCTCCTCCTCCTCCTCCTCCTCCTCTATCTCTGTCGCTACCCCCTCCCGCTGTCTTCTCCTCTCCTCCTCTTGCCACCATCACCGCCATCTCCTTCATGCCCTCCATAATTTACTCCACCCTCGTCTCCTCTGCCTCTATCCCTACTGCCATCTCTCCCTCTCCCCCTACTGCCATCCTTGCCTCCTCGCCCTCCTCGGTGAACCCACAGTATCATTGCTCGATGATCAATGGGTGCCGACTAATTATGATCTATCAACGAAAGTGGCTTGTGTGTTTTCCACCATGCATCATAGTCTGGGGTGGTCCTTGCATCTGCTGGACCCCCACTCCATGCCCACTATTGTGCCACTAAACTATCAATCTGCTGCTCTACTAATGGAACCAATATCGGTGGTCTACACATGGTCTCTTGGGATGACCGTGCATACTCTGTTATGCCTACAGGAACATCCTGTTGCTCCCCAAACTATCTCAATACCTGCTAGGGTAGGTACATCTCAATAATCTATGACTAAACTATACTGCCAATCAAGTATCTAAACTATCTACAAAATGAGAGGTGATCCTCCTCTCTTGGCCATTGCTCACAGTCCCTATATGACCTCTAGACAAACCCCATTAGTGTGTCAATCACATGGTACCAAAACCCTATATCACCCACTCGAGTCTGTGACAAGGCATCCACATATAAGTATTCATATGACATCCCCTCGGCCAACTATCTCTACACTGGTGATTGAAACATGGGAATATGCTCCTAGGCCCAGATCATTAATAATATCATCCCACAGTTGATACTCGATGACTACCTATAAGTAACATCATGCAAATGATAATACAACATGCCTTGTAGGCATGACCCCCAAGAAAATATTGTCCTATCTCACCTCATCCTAACAAGTAAATCTCCCTATCCAATAGGGAAACCGTGTCTGCGGTGATCTGGAATCAATACCCCAACAATCAGGTACACAACATCACATCCCATCCACCATAATGCTCGGCCATAAACTCCCACCTGATCTCATATCCATCGATGCCTAGTTGTGTGATGTCATCATGGATGTAGTACTTGGTCATGGCTTGAAGTCCCCATCACGGATTGTAGACAACCCGCTCTCCTTTGATGGGAATCTATAAAATCCTATAAAAATCCTCCAGAGTCACAATAGCCTCTCTAGTTGACAAATGAAACGAGTAGGTCTCCAAGTGCCATCTCTCTACAAGTGCTATCAAAAGACCCCTATTTTCCTAGACGATGAGCATATAGGTAGCATGAAATAGTCCCAGCTACATCAATCTCCTCCGCTCACCATCCCACAACTGATCTCTGAAAGCGTAAGTCACTGGTCTAAACTCACGCGTGTAGATAGGTGGTAATCATTTCTACATACATAGAAATGAGTGTTAAAACATCATTGCAAATCATCCTTATCATCTATCTAATCAACAATGCATAAAGAAACTGAGCCTAAACTAAGTCAACATTGGTCAAAATCAATTGCATCGTTCTTCCTTGCACTTGCATCGCGCCAGGTCACATGCGTCATTTTCTCCATCGGTTGTGTCATGCCACATCAATTGTGTCACTTTAACTTGCAGATGCATCACCCTATAGCACTTGTGTCATTCCCCTAATCATTTGCGCCACTTTACAAAACTTGCGTTGCTTCATCTTGCATTTGCGTTGCAATTTGGTGATTGTGTTTCAAAACCTGACACTTGCATCATGATTTGGCACTTGCGTCATACTGTCTCATGAATGTGCCGCTTTAAACCTAAAGCTAGCCCACCCCTTGTATTTGTATTATGATGCATCAAATGCGTGCGACACGAATGCATTTACATCTTTTGCGAATGCAGATGTGTCACAATGCGTCTACTATCCTAACTGTAATGCATAAAAATGCACATAAAACGAGAAAAGTACAAAGTGGGTAAGGGGTACTTATGAGTGGCTTTGCACCCTCTGGCCGTTGGTAAGTCCGTACTCAAAATTTGTGATGCTCGATCACTGGAATCACCATCTTTGCGCAGTCTTCTCTCTCTGGGCTCTAAAATTTGAAAAGGAAAAAATGAAAATGATTTACCTTTTCTTGGAGGGTTTATTATTGGAGGTGCATTTGACCAAGTTTGACCACCCTTTTAACTACCTTAAACTCCTTGAAAATCAAAACTGATCACTGCATTACTTTTCTCATCATCAAATTGACTTATCAAGACACTTTCCAAAATTTTCTGGTGCTGGGCCAAAACTTGCAAATTTTCCCGAGGGGATATAGATACTCTGTACCTTCACTGGGGCATATTTATGACTAATTTTCTTTGTCACAATGCGATAAACTACATTATGACAAAGAGGGAAAAAATGTAGACACATAAAATTGACCTAGGCCTGCAAACTTTATTTTCTCCATATTTCTTCTTAACATAATTAAAATATTTAATTATGTCATATAGTCCAAATTCAACTATTAATTAAAGAATTCTCAATTATTTAATTAATTCACCTCTTTTATTCCTCTTGACTATTTAAATAAATAAATAATATTTATTTTATTTAAATACGACAGTAATTTCCTATGTCCCTCTATAATTAAATAAATTCCTAAATTTATTTAATTTGTCCTCTATGTCTTCCTGATTATTTAAATAAATAAACTTTATTTATTTATTTAAATATCATTAATTTCTTATGTCTACTTATAATTAAATAAATTTCTATAATTTATTTAATTATTGTCCACCTTGGCTTTTTCTAATTTTGAATAAAATCATTTATTTAAAATTGTCCACTTTCTATTTCCCCCCACCAAGTAAATAATTTAAAATCATTATTTATTGTCACATGACCCCACCACTTTTGAATTAAATTAATTTTTAATTCAAAATGTCAACTCAGTCTTTTAAATCAAATAATTTTAAATTATTATTTGATTTTCTAGTA
Source organism: Sequoia sempervirens (assembly GCA_007258455.2). Lineage (NCBI taxonomy): Eukaryota > Viridiplantae > Streptophyta > Pinopsida > Cupressales > Cupressaceae > Sequoia > Sequoia sempervirens. The sequence goes on along the minus strand of VDFB02270651.1, from coordinate 100,042,227 downwards.
GCCTCTTTTTTCGTGCCTAATATCTCTTTGTCACATGCATTCTCCACCATTGATTTGATTTTTCTTAAATCTAATCTCAACCTTTCATTTCAAATGTTTCCCTAACCCTAATTGATGGTTGTCACATTTAATTTCAACCCTTGATCTTAGGGCATCTTGTATCTGACAATCTTGGCCATTCATCTAAAATTGGCTTTTGTATAAAAAGGAAATTTTAGCCTCATTTGGACATCTCTTGACTTTGTGAGTTCATGCTTCAGAATTTAGGCTTGTTGCACCCTTGCATAGTTGCATTTGTAGCTTTTGAATAGAATCCTTCAATATTTTCTTAGGGCCTAATCATAGTCATAGTTGCTCATCAAAATCTGAGGGAAAATATAATATTGCAGAAAATGGATAAGGGCAATGAAGGTCAATCATGGAGGGCTTGAAGACTTTTGGTGAGATTGTTCTTTGTTTTAAGCTATTTTACTCCATTTTACTTCATTGTTTAGCTAGAGTTTTGATTATGCATATTATTTCATGCTAACCTAACTTTTTCCTTAGTTACATGCATGTCTTAGGATATAGCATTTCGACAATGGGCACATTTTGGATATCACTTTTGGATACTTATCCTGAACAACACATTCCCTTTGGTAATAGATATGAATAACATTCACTTTTTGTTCATTTTGATTTTTTTCTTTGATTTATCTTATTGAATCATTCCAAGGACCTCTTGATGATGTCTATCAAAACAATTTAGAGAGAAAGGAATGGGGCATCGATCATTATCTTTTGTTTGTTGTGCTCGTGGGTATTCTTATAAAATAATCTTGGCGCATACTTGCTTAGTTGTGTGTAGGGAAGCCATTTAGGGTAGATTGTTTACTATTAAATATGCTTTGGTCCAATATATTCTAAACTTCTAACTTACATTCCAATGAGGTTTTCGTATGTCAAGGTGTGAACAAGAAATGTCCTATCTATTTGCAGAGTCAACATCCATTGCACTAGATACAACACCATTCTGGATATTAATACCTTGATGCATCGTGTCTATGTGTTATATCAAAAATAAGGAATGACGAAAAATGCCAATCCCAAGATATGAGAAAATCATCATTATGTATCTCTCATCACCATCTCTAATAAAGTCTCGGTGGATCATAGACTTGTTGGATTTTTTGAATCAATCTCAAGATCAATGGTCAATCCATTCATCTTATTCTTCTATC